>JACEFZ010000961.1:0-52070 GCA_014155875.1 Cepaea nemoralis
TATTTATAAACAAAACACCAAGCGACTTTACTCACTCCAGAAACGGGCCATGAGTCTAATTTATAACAAACATTTATCTGACAATCCTAGCCTGTATAAACGCCTTCAGTTACTACCACTCCGCAAACGCCTGCTTTTCAATAAAGCTAAATTAATTCACAAAATCCTGCATCGGAATGCCCCAAATTACCTTTGGCCATTGTTTAAATATAATGCTAGACACAGTAAACGTTTAAATATATTACACATTCCGAAGCCTAGGATTGACTTATATAAAACAAGCTTAACGTACTCTGCAGCTCAGCTGTGTAACAATCTTCCACAAGAAATCAAAGACATCACCAATCCCTATTCATATAATCGCAAATTACTCGAACACTATCTCAGTACGGATTATCTTCCCCTTAATAATAGAGATAATAATAATAATAACAAAACCCTAGTATAACAGCCAGTCCCCTTTTGGTAGGCCAGTATATTCCACATGGCTAATAACAAGTGTCAGACCATTATCTAATTTTACTGTGTCGTGTAGTTTTAATGTTCGCATTTTGCCCATGCCTTTATAATGCATATCTTTTATATTGTTGCTGTTCTCTGTTAGCCTTGAATGATGTGTGAATGAAATAATGTATGAAAGAGAGTGATAGAAGGGCAGAATGTTAGACGGGCCTGCGTGCCCAATTCTTAACCCTTTGAAAATAAAGTTTGTTTGTTCGTTCGTTCGTTCGTTCGTTCGTTCATTCTCTAACTAAATCTCTCACACATATGTCCACACTCACTCACTTACTTTTACACTCACTCAGGCACACGTGCATGCATACTCTCTCACTCTCACTCATACTAATTCTTCCACTCACACTCTTTCTCACTCACTCTCTCACCCACTGTCTCGCTCAAACACATACATTGATGAATGATAGTGGAAATATGATACCAGTAGGTGACTTATGGAGGCATATAGTCAGTATGAAGTAAGTATTGAAAGAGTTTTTCGGTTGAATACGTAGGGACTCATTGGTGTTTTCAGATCTGGTGGAAGGCTATTCCACAAGTGAGCACAAGAATATGCGAAACAAGTTTTTTATAAGTCCAATCTAGGCTTAGGAAGCTGTAATAAATTTAAGCGCTTACTGTTCATTGCATTAGATTGAATTCACGGTAGAAGATACTCTAGGGTATTTTCAGATATAACTTTATTCACTAATTTGGCTTTGTTAAAAAGGAAGCGCTTTCGAGAGAGAGAGAGAGAGAGAGAGAGAGAGAGAGAGAGAGAGAGAGAGAGAGAGAGTGTGTGTGTGTGTGTGTGTGTGTGAGAGAGAGAGAGAGAGAGAGAGAGAGAGAGAGAGAGAGAGAGAGCGAGAGGGAAAGAGCGAAAGAGACAGAGACAGCGAGAGAGAAAGCGAGGTAGGGAGGAAAAGAGCAAAATATGAGGATCACAACATATCCTTAATGTGTATTTATGGCATTTAATATGACTACTTGTAAGTAGATCTGTGATGACATAGTTTTTAGTGCTCTTTCGAAGACAGTTGTCCGGGGTCAACTCTCCGAAGAGGCAGGATTATGTTTTTTGACCAGAACAGTAGAGAAACCATGCCAGATCTATCCAATTCTTGGTTTAGAACTGGGAAATACATTCAGGGGAAAGTCCTTGAGGGCCGAGTGGTGGGGGTTGTACTTGTACAATTAAGTATTTAATGGTAGCGAGGCCAGGAAATGCAGATACTGCCAGTGATCTTACACGGGGTACTAGGAGGGCAGAACCGGACAATCTATGAAAGGTATTGGGTGATCATGGAAGTGACTATCTGCCTTGCTATGTCCTTGTGTCTAAATTATACAAGGTAAACGTCAGAAAGACGTTACAGTTGTCAAGTGTGCTAGGAAAGAATCGAATATTTGGCGCCTTAGGCCAAAAATATGGATGTGCTAGGGAAGAATCGAATATTTGGCGCCTTAGGCCAAAAATATGGATGGTGGTATCTCGGAGGAATGTTTTACAATCTCCTTGGTGGACTCTAGAGGTGGAACATGCATGGAGAGGAAAAGTGTGACGTTAAAGAAGTAACACCAAGTATGGCGGTTGCGTGTACCACCCCCATGATGAGCTGAAGATAGTGGAAGACCAAAAGAAAGCAACGACCACGGCCTTCAAGATCAGCACCCTTGATGTCAAAAAAATTGGAGCAGCCTGTGGATGAGGTTTGGGTGGATACAATTACAGGCAAACTTTGGAAGTTACACAGGTAAATGAGTAGATAAGAATGGCCTACCTCATTAAGCATGTAATATAATAAAAATGATCAGTCGTTGACACCCGATAAGGAGACAAGAGAGAGAGACCTCATTTCTTGCGAAGCAGACAGACCAAAATATCAGAAACATCAGGAATGCTACCAGTGTAAAGTTATACGAGGACATCGTTCATGTGAAATATATCAAATATACGCCGAATAAAAAAACAAAGATACTGCACCCACCTCAGAAGGAATAGGATCACACGAAGAATTTGTCTGAAACAGGTCTAGAGGAAATGGTAAACTGCTTTAACTCCCGTAATATAAGGCATCGGTATCCACACAGTGGTGCATAGTTATCTTATGTCGCTCTTTTAGCCAAATACGGCCATACTAGATTAAATGCTATAGGGTAGTACTATACAGAATACTTTTGGAATGTGTTGGAATGTCATAAAACTGCAATGGATAAAATTTATTAAACCGGGGTAACGCTGTAGAGGTATAAACAGCATAAAAAGATGAAGTATAGAGCAGTTTTACAAAACACAAATACGGAAAACACAGGACATTGCGGCGACTTCATTAGCCAACAACCACAAGAAAACACACCAACATTTAATCCACTGAGATAATACTATAGTGGCTACATTCAGGCATAATAACAGGGTGAGAATAATAGAAAAATGAATACAAACTCATGCGTTGTGGATACATCCACTGAAATACTCCTCATTAGGTTCAAACTCGGCCCATCATCATATCTTTACTTTCTCTACTTTTCCCGCCCTTCTCTGCCTCCCTCTCTATTTTCCCTTGTTACGCCTTTACCTGGAGTGATCACTGGACTGTTCCCATCCCTTTCACTAGATGTCCGCGCATTCTCACACTGCTAGCTATATAAGCTGATCACTGTCGCGCAGTGTCGATAAGCTCCTACAGAAAATACACAATAAAGGAGACAAAAAGACCAAATAAAAAGTCCTTTTAAGGACTGCAACCAATCAAGCCAGGAGCCTGCACCAACAAAGAAAACAAGTGGAAACATGCACAAAGGACAGCCGCCGACCGATCCCCCAGCTGGAGTGAGATAACGAAAAGTCCTTATAAGGACTGCAGCCAGACGAGCCAGGAGCCTACACAAACAAAGAAAACCACAACAACAGAAGAGCACAAAGGATAGCCGCCGACCACTGCTGACACAAACGCTACATAACCAGTCCGAGATAGGACTCACAAAACAAGAATTAGGGCTAATAAACCCACAAAAACCACGTACCTCAACAATAACCACAGCTGATGAAGCAGGTTAGACGAGGTCGAATTTGGAATTTTTGTTTTTGAAATGGAATCGGAATCGGAATCGCAGCTTCAGCATGAGAATCTCCACATTCGAGACAGTAAGGTGGAGTGGCTATTGACCTACGCCAAGATACCAACAACTGTGTCGGTGGTGGCAACGGAGGGCAGCGAGATGCGTGTCAAAGTGACGAAGCACACGAAACAACAAGGAAACACGGCAGGAGGTGCGAGACAGTCTCAGACAACAACCCCAACGGACGAATCCTGCTGCTAAGGGTTACGCCTGGAACCGCATGGAACCGTCACTGACAGACTGAGAAGCACAATAGAAACCGCACCAGCTGACGTCACATGCATTAAATTTACCACACGAGAAAATATAATTTAAACAACGCAACGGGAAAGAATATAGGACGGCAAAACCCGTACCTCAATTATAACTAAAGCCGCGTAAGGCAGGTTGAACGAGGTCGAATATTTAATTGATTTTTGTCTCAAACGAACGAACGAAAAATCATCAGCGGCTGTTTCACATTCTGGAACTCTGAGATAAGCGCGCGCGTGTGTGTGTGTGTGTGTGTGTGTGTGTGTGTGTGTGTGTTTGTGTGTGTGTTTGTGTGTGTGTGTGTTTTGTTGTTGTTTTTTTTTTTCCAATGAAGGCTTGCCGTCAGAACATCCTTTGTTGTTAATAATTGTGGTTTGCAAAACCCTTCTATACTTCGAGAACACTGCACGCGCACCTGAAGAGATGTAGACTTCCCCCAAGAGGACTGAGAACTTATCCACCAAGAAAGGATACATGAGAGCATGCAGCGATTCTTGCCTAGGAATACAAAACCTTTCAGAAAAGCATACAACCCTTGGAAGCATCGGATATGAAAAACGCGTACAATAGAGAAAACACATTTTGATGCACATGTTGGGCATTAAAAATTGCGAAAGATACAGGAAAAGAAACAAATAATGCAGTGATACATTTCGTCGATATAAAAGTATATGACAGATACGGGAAGTCGATTAAGACGATTAATCATACTGTGACACTTAACCAGTTAGTCGTCTTTCAATGATTTTGGCACACATTTTCCCTGTGTGGCAGAGTAGTAAGATTCCTCTATAATTAGTATAATCTTTCTTATTTCTTTTTTTGTTCATGTTGGTACTATTATTGTTGTTTGCCAATCAAATAGTGCTTCCTAATCTAGCCAGGCGATCTAAAAAATTCGTATGACCCTTTGTGGCACTATTTCTCCGGCTACTTTGCTGGCTTATGTTGTAGGTCGTCAATGCCTGTAACTTTGTTCTATGGTGCCAATTTAGTTACTTGTTCTAATTCTGCCAGTGATATTTCTGGTTCCAACTCACATATCTATGTATATTTTTAATCATTTTTTTTAAATTTTCGTCTGTGTTATTTAAATTAAGCAGTGCTTTACAATAATGTTCAATCCGTCTAAGATCGTTTGGTGTCTAGTATAGGTTGCCTCTTTTCATCATTTAGTATTTCTGTTGGGCTATAAACTTCACTGAGTTATCTTATTCCTCTTATTTCTTGTAGTCATCTCTTACTGCCGTATTTTTTTTTCTTCTTCTGCCAAAATTTCCTCAGATTTTTCCAGTTAATTTCACTTAGCTCTTCTTATTGTTTTGTTTGCTTGACCTCTGATTTATCTGTATGTTGAATAATGTTCTTCTGTTCTGTCATTTAACCAAGAAATAAAAGCTTATTTTTCTTTTTCACAATTTCTGTCTTTTCATTATTCCACCATGTTGATATTGTGCAACCTGCTGATTCCACATGTTTCGTGTGCTATTTTCATAAGAGATACGATGAAATTAGTCCATGTCGCTCTGCCAAAGTTAGAGACAGATTGGCCACACATTCCTCGGTGCCTTCAGACTCACGAAATGTGATGGCGCTACAACATCATAGGCCCATAACAGGCAACTTCGACGTGACAAATGCTTTATTTTTCTCTTTTGAGGAAGATTTCCATAGCTTTGTTGTAATTTTTCGTGGAAGGCATTTTCATTTATTTCTTCATCTAGTTCTTGCGATCTGATTACTTCAGTGATCTATATCTTCTTTCTTATATGTGTGTGCTCATTCTGACTTGTCTTTCTCACCCCACCATTTCATGATCTGTGTCAATGCCCATATTTGGCATGGCTGTAGCATCTGTGACCACGCAAAAGTCTCTTTTCCTTGTCAAGATTTCAGTTTGGCTCTCTACATCTGGTTCTTGCCATTTATACCACGTGACCACGCGAGAGTCTCGATGGTGGAAGAAAGTATCGGTAATGTAGAGATCACACTGTGCGCATATTTCTAGTAGTCTTTCCTCATTTCCAATTCTGTCGTTATCTGTATCACCACACTTGCCTAGGTATCTTATAAATGACCTTCTGTTACTTCCTACTTTTCCTTTTAAGTCTCCCACTGCACAGAGTTCATCTGTTGGATAATTTTAGAAATCTCCTCACGCAGTGCATCTACGTATTCAAATTCTTCCTATTTATAATGTCAATTGCAGGGCGCATACACACGTATGTAGGTTTCTGTGTGTGTTCCTACTTGTATTCTTATGCAGATCGTTAGGTTCAGAAGAGAGTTAGGTTCAGAAGAGAGTTAGGTTCAGAAGAGAGTTAGGTTCAGAAGAGAGTTAGGTTCAGAAGAGAGTTAGGTTTAGAAGAGAGCTAGGTTTAGAAGAGAGTTAGGTTCAGAAGAGAGTTAGGTTCAGAAGAGAGTTAGGTTCAGAAGAGAGCTTAGGTTCAGAAGAGAGTTAGGTCAGAAGAGAGCTAGGTTTAGAAGAGAGCTAGGTTTAGAAGAGAGTTAGGTTCAGAAGAGAGTTAGGTTCAGAAGAGAGTTAGGTTCAGAAGAGAGTTAGGTTCAGAAGAGAGCTAGGTTCAGAAGAGAGTTAGGTTTAGAAGAGAGTTAGGTTCAGAAGAGAGTTAGGTTCAGAAGAGAGCTAGGTTCAGAAGAGAGCTAGGTTCAGAAGAGAGAAGGCAGAGGGTCTTGACGACATTCAACACATAGATGGAAAAAAAAAAAAACAGGAAGAATGTTAGACTGCTACTGAAACTTTCAGCATGAAGCCTCTTTGGTAGCTTTTGAGGAAGAGGACGAAGCTTGAGTGCGGATGTTGGGAGTGCAGTGATGTTGATTCTGTAACCAAGTGTGGGGATGTTGGGAGTGCAGTGATGTTGATTCTGTAACCAAGTGTGGGGATGTTGTGAGTGCAGTGATGTTGATTCTGTAACCAAGTGTGGGGATGTTGGGAGTGTAGTGATGTTGATTCTGTAACCAAGTGTGGGGATGTTGGGAGTGCAGTGATGTTGATTCTGTAACCAGGTGTGGGGATGTTGGGAGTGTAGTGATGTTGATTATGTAACCAAGTGAGGGGATGTTGGGAGTGCAGTGATGTTGATTCTGTAACCAAGTGTGGGGATGTTGGGAGTGTAGTGATGTTGATTCTGTAACCAAGTGTGGGGATGTTGGGAGTGTAGTGATGTTGATTCTGTAACCAAGTGAGGGGATGTTGGGAGTGCAGTGATGTTGATTCTGTAACCAGGTGTGGGGATGTTGGGAGTGTAGTAATGTTGATTCTGTAACCAAGTGTGGGGATGTTGTGAGTGCAGTGATGTTGATTCTGTAACCAGGTGTGGGGATATTGAGAGTGCAGTGATGTCGATACTGAAATGAAGTATGAGTAGTAAACAATTGTCTAAGAAGGACAGGCGACGAAGATGGGAAAATATTTTTTGGGCGCTCTATCCAAGCGTTGCCCATACACTGTTACTACTTCGTGTGCATTAGGTTGATATTTTTGCGTATGGATTAGCTTTATTCTATTACCAGTGTCTTTTGCCTTCAAGCAAACTCACTCCGACTTTAGATGTAATTTACGTACATAAGTCAAGGACGAGAAGTGTGTACATGTGACATTAAATATCACTCTACAATTTCAGCTGACTCCTGTGGGACAGATCTTCTACCGTGACATTTATGCTGAGGATAAAGATGAAGGTCCGAATAAGCAACTGGGTTATAGTTTAAGTGATATCCCAGGAGCATTGGTAATTTCACCTTTTTTGCTATGTTCTAAAAATAAAGTTTCAGTGTGCATTAGAGCTGAGGTCTGTCAGTCCCAGTAGTTGTTTCAGCAGGTGGCCAAATTGATAGCGGGGTAAACAACTAGTATGGTATAATACGAGTGTATTATTTTTAAACTCTGGTGATCGTGTCAGATGACGAACCCTGACAGCTCATGCATATTGGCACTGGCAGATGATGATGGTGATTTTCAAAGAGGCTTAACATATACTGACCATCTATAAAACGTAAGTGTATGCATCGCACGATGAATGGGACACACTGTCCTGTAGGTACTGTCTCTAGCGTTTAATGCACGTTTAAGTATCTGACAACTTGGAAGTGCTAATTACACATGACACGTGTCTTGCCACGAAAAGAGTTAAATTGGAACTTCCAGTTTCAAGATGGCGACGGACGGTCGTGTTGTTTTGTGTTCGTTAACTTTTTCGCGTAGGGGATGGATTTATTCATCTCTTGCGTGTAATTGGTGTGCCAGGATGTAAAACCAGGAGTTTCTACTCAAGATCTGCGCGGGTGCTACGGAGTTCGTGCATCGAGCAAAGCCATCCTTGAGTGAATTTTCAGCAGCATGTGTGGTTTCTCAGTCTGTGTTTACGTTTTTTCAACATGGCGGAACAACGTGTGTTCTCCGAGCGGTCAGCAGTCAAGATAACGAAGCGGCGTGGTAGCCGCGCAGGGAGAAAGAAGCAAGGTAAGCGTGGTGGTTTGAGACGTTTTAGACTCAAGTGTCACCGTCTAGGACTCAGGAACATCCGTATTCTATATTGGAACTGTGCCAGTGTAAAACAACGGGGCTCTATTTTAGAAACCCTAGTTTACAGGAACGACATTGTAGCACTCCAGGAGACGAGACTGGGCGATCAGCTACTCCAAATTGCCGGCTTCAAATGTTTCTACAACAGACGACATCTGGGAACGGCGATTCTCGTTCGCGACAGAATGGTGGCGTCAGAGCTAGACATGTCCAGTTGGGACAGTGACGAAATACAAATACAGGCGTTGAGAATTCATTCCAGTATACCATTCGTGTTGGTTAATGTTTATGCCCGCAATGCGAGTGCTGACGCCCAGAAGTGGCAGTGCTTAAGTGGCATATTAGGCCACGAGAGAAATGTTATTTTCTGTGGTGACTTCAACGCTAAAGGTAGATCATTGGGAAACACTTCCTCCAATACACAGGTGGAGGAGCTCGAGACTGCACTGGAAACCATCGACCTGGTTTGTATTAACAGTGGCTGTGTCACCAGGACAGCAAGCCGTCCAGGCGATGAGGACAGTGCTATTGATCTGGCGCTAGTTTCACCTTCACTCACTACAGTGTGTAGATGGGGTGTCCTAGGACACCATGGCAGCGACCACCACCCTTGCAGCATATTGGCGGAGAAAGGCAGAACCAGGCAGCACAAGCTAAAGGTAAAGACGTTCCAGTATGACAGTACAGGGCAAGATGTGGTGAGTAAAATAAGACGTGACAAGCGCAGAACGTTTCAGGGCAGGAAAAAAAGCTAGGAGCAGCCACCGTGGTGGAGTTTCGAGGTGGAGAAGGCTTGGATGGATAAGCGTAGTGCTGTAAGGAGATGGCAAAATGCCAAGAAGAACAGAGCTGGTCATCCTAGTCCCTGCTTGCACTTAGAAAGAGAGATGCACACACAATTAAGCTATTTAAAAAAACTGGTCAAGGTGGTTGAAAGCGAAAAATGGGCAGAGGTGTGTCAAAGAGTAAGCACAGACAAGTCACTGAAATTGTTCTGGCGACTACATAAAAGCATGAGTGGTGTAGTCAAGAATAAGAGCATTTCTGACTTCCAAGGTGCTGACCTCATCTAGCAGAGGACTGACGAGGACAAGCGCAAGGCCCTCTTTGAACGCTACCTTGAGCAGAGCAACCAGACAGACATGGGAGACCGAAATCTAGCCAAGGAGGTCACCTCAGATAGATGCAAGGCCCAGAACACTTCGGATGAAGACACAGTGACAGTGAAAGAAATCACGGCTGTGCTTCGACGATCAAAAAACAGTGCTCCAGGTCCTGATGGCATAAGATACGACGACATAAATAGGTGTACCGACAATGAGCTAGAGAAACTAGCAGACATGTACAACAACAGTATAGGGAGTGCTAGCATCAAGGAGGAATGGTTACACAGCTATCTGATTCCCTTGCCGAAGCCTGACAAAGACCACAAAAAAATTCAGGGATATCGAATTATAACCATGCAGAATACAATAGGCAAGCTGCTGGAGAAGGTAATTGCCAGGAAAATATCAAGCCAACTAGAGAGGCAAGGTGTTTTCCCACCTACCCTGGGTGGGTACCGTCCAAAAAGAGAAACCTGGACCAATGCAGCAGTCTTTGCCCATGATTTCAGGCACTGAAACCGTTACTGCAGCGATTGATCTTGAGGACGCATACAACAGAGTACCACTGGATTTTTTAATGTTCAGCTTCTTGAACTAAACGTAAGTCCATTCCTCCTTAGTTGGATCGCTGCAGCCCTCTTCCAACGGAAAGTAGTTTTTAGATGTGGCAGTTGGACTTCGGAACCAACAACAATATATCCTGGCCTACCACAGGGATCACCATTATCTCCGGTACTGTTCAACGCCTACACAGTGAGAATCACCAGTGAGCAGATCACTGGACCTGGCAGGACATTGTCATATGCCGATGATGTTTTAGTGTATCGTCAGGGTAAGGATAGAGAGGAGGTTGCTGTGGAACTACAAACCGAACTCAATCGCATAAGTACTTGGTGTGATGAAGCTGGGGCAATGGTCAACCCAACAAAGGCAACAGTGACTTGGTTCTCGTTGAATAATCATATTGTCAACAATCCAACACCAACTGTAATGCTGTGTTCAGAGACGGTGGAAAGAACGCAGGCAATGAATTACCTGGGGATACGGTTTGATCAAAGCCTTGCTTATAATGTGCACATAGACCAGGTGATAACAAAGGCCAAGCGGGGTTTGGCAGCGATGCGGGTGATGGCGGCAGCAAACTGTGAGCAGCGCCATCTATGTCTTCTGTACGAGGGGCTGGTCATGTCTGTTTTGGAGTATGCAATGGCAATCCTGACTCTCAGCCATAAGCAGATAGAAAGGATGGAAAGGATACAGAATGAAGCTATGCGCATTATTCTTGGATGTACAAGAGATACAGCATGCAGGGCGATGCGCTACCTTCTTGATTTTCCAACCATTGAAGAGAGAATGCAAGTTTGCAGGGCACGCGCCTACCTCAGAATTAACTCAAACACACAACATCCACTGCATAGTGAAATTAGGAAGGTGAAGGGCAGCAGGTTAAAAAGAGGACGGTCGTGGATGGGTCAAGCCGAAGACATTCTTCAACAGGTGTGTTCACTTGAGGACTTAGAACCTGGCGAGGAGTGGGTGCAAGTGCCAACAGACTTCTGCACATCCTTTTCAGTTTGCATCCAACTAGATAGAAAATGCAGACAAGAAAATCCGGCTGCTGTTGAGGCTGAAGTACAAGCGTTGATTTTCGAGAATTCGCTAGACGGTGACGCGGTCATCTACACAGATGGGTCGGTCGTCCGACATGTGAGAAGCTCATGGGCCTTTACAGCTCGGGCCGGAGGGAGAATTGTGAAGGAGGACTCTGGTGCTTTCACTGAAACCACAAGTAGCCTGACCATGGAAGTCATGGCAGTAAGTAAAGCAATAACATGGCTCGAGACACAGACATTCACTAGGGCTTGTTTCCTTAGCGACTCAATGAACATGATCAAGAGGATAGAGGAGGGGTCGATCCGAAGAGAATGGTTGCTGCCTCTGGAGCGGTCTCGGCTGGCAAAGATTAGTTTCATCTTCGTGCCAGGGCATGCGGGAGTACAAGGAAATGAGCGGGCTGACAAGCTCGCAGGTGAGGCTACTGTGGAGGGCGGACGCGCCATGGACCAGGCTGACATTCTGAATGCTCTACGAGAAGTGAGACTTTTGCGAGGACCAAGTGATGACTGTGAATCTACAACAATGGCCAGACTGCGAGAGCAGCAAATTAAAAGAGGGGTGGCCAAACAAGAACACTACGCAGGAAGCCAAAGAAGATTGATAAATAAACACAGAACTGGCGTCGTTAGCCGCTACACGCTGCGGGATTTGCTGAGGAGGGGATCCGAGCACTTATGGACTGAATGGTTCGATGTGCAATGAGGATGATCTGTCGACTAACTAACTAACTAACAGAGTTAAATTAATTTTAAAGAGTTAAATGTATAAATAATTAAATTGCTCATTAGTATCACCATGTAGCAGATCATAAGCAGAGCGACGCTCTCATGGCGTGGCTCAGAAAAGTGTCTCCATCTGTAGTCAATTCTCCCATCTCATGTCCAAGGCGTCTGCCATGTTCTGTGTATATCTTGGCGCAGGCCGACTCCCGCATCTCTTCCAGGAATCATGACTTCTATCACTGTTAAATTGCAACTGTTTTTTTTTTTTTTTTGGTAGCAAAAACTAATGGTACGTCTTCATGGTTTAACTGTTTGAGTACTGTGGTTACCTATTAGTTTACCACACATTTATTCTAGGTTCGATTTCTAGAAATGGCAGGATACGGTTTCTAACCAGTATAGCTTCGGGGTATATAGATATATTTACAGAGATCTGTGGTAGATATGGACGATATATTCGCACAGGTCTGTAGTAGATATGAAAGATATATTCATAGATATATGTGAGAGTTTATGGAAGATATTTATAGAGATCTGTAAGAGCGTATGGAAGATTTATTCCCACTGGTCTGTGGTAGCTATGGAAGATATATATACAAAGGTCTGTAATTGATTATGGAAGATATATTCACATACATCTGTACTAGTTTATGGAAGATATGAGGGGGCTTCAATTGAAAACCTTAAAAATGTGATAGAAATTACAATAACCACGCCATTGTCTTGTAACTCGTTAATATTGTTTTTAATGATTCAAGAGTGTTTAGCACGTAACATCACGGTGCAGACAAACACGGTGGAGTCGTAATGACAGTTTAAAGATGACCGCCCCCTTTTGACATACATCAAAGAGGAGCGGCGTTCTTTTATCCGTATTTTGATCAGTGAAGGGGTGAAACCTGTAGAAATTCATCGGCGAATGAAGGTACATTATGATGATGCATGCCTTTCAGTCCAGCAAGTGTGTGAATGGAATAGGAAGTTTCTTAACGGCGTGACTTTTGTGACGTACTGTTCGCGACCGGTCAGGCACACCGAGTCGTGACCCCAGAGTCGACTGCAGCCTTTGAAGGCCACGTACAGGAAAACCGCCGACTGACTGTGAGTAACATTGAGAACGAGCAAGTAATGGCACTATCCCTCCTCAGCGAAGCCAAAGAAATATTCACACAGCCATCTGCAGGGGAAAGTTATGCTGATGTTTGTTTGTGTGATGAACAAGGCGTTATTTTAGAGAACTACATGCCAAGAGGGAAAACAGTCACCAGTGATAAGTATACAGATCTTCCCAGGAACCATCTTCGACCAGCAATCAAATCAAAACGACGTGGACTTCTGACTAAAGGTGTCCTTTTGTAACATGACAATGTTCGACCCAATACTGCCCCAGCAAGGGTTGAAACCATCGAAGACTTCCACTTTCAGAGTGCACCAGATCCCCCTTACTCGCCAAACCTAGCCCCAAGTGATTTTCACCTGTTTGAACAACTCAAAGAGTCATTGGGAGGAAAGACTTTTCGGTCCGATGAATATGTGCAGAAGGTGGTGCTGCCAAGAGACATTTTTTTTTCTACAGGAATCAAAGCAATTTATCGGTGCTGGAGGACTTTTATTGAACGCGGTGGTAACTACATCGAAATAAAAATTATACATATGTTCTTTACTTTTCTCAGAATATATTCATCCTAAAAAATATTTCAGGTTTTCATGTGAAGCCCCCCCCCCCCCCCCCCACCCGCCCACTCCTTCGTATATTCGTAGAGATCTATAAAAGTTTATAGAACAGTGGTTCTCAACCGGTGTGGAAATCCCCCCCCCCCCCCCCCCCCAGGGGGGAATTTTAGGGTTTCCAGGGGGGAGGGGAATGAAGACCATTTCAAGATCGCGTTAATACAAGAACCGATTACTTGATATTGTTTTCCCTTCATACTTTACAGTTATGTACGTCTCATCCTTGTAAAATTCATTTTATAAAGTAAATAAACCCACAAATCATGTTTTATGTGGATGTCTAGACTTGTTTTAGTATATGCTATTAAATTTACCTTCCATTTTTACGTATACTGTGTAGGGGTGGGGATTTTTAGATAGGAAATGAGAAAGGGGGGGGGGGGGGAATGACGTTCTGAAAATATGGTGAAGGGGGGCACGGGCCAAAAAAGGTTGGGAAACCGATGTTATAGAAGATATAATCATTTAGATCTGTAAGAGTTTATTGAAGATATATTCATAGATATGTAAGAGTTTATGGAAGATATATTCATAGAGATCTATAAGAGTTGATGAACAACATATTCATAGACATCTGTCAGAGTTTATGGAAGTTATATTCAGAGTGTTCGTTCTGTGGTAGATTATGAAAGATATATTATTATAGATCTTTAGTAATTTATAGAAATTTATACTAAAATTATGGTGATCTTTTGCTAAGGGTTCAGCATTGACTATCTATTCATTTTTTCTCCATGTTTTCAGTTTCCGGGTGTCAACGACTTTGCAATTGCCATATTTGGAGAGGGATTGGTTGGGGTTAGTAGAGTGCTGGACTTTGAGAGGATGTATCGAGCAACTGGGAATCGAGCAGACATGTGTTACTACAACTTGACAGTCATAGCAACGGTATGTGATGAAATGAATTTCAGTTTTAATTTCATTGAAATTATTTGTCACATTTGTGTTGCTGTGTTTCTAGGAGAAATTCATAAATTCACTTCATTGATTTGATAGTGAAAATGCCTTCTTGTGAGAATTTCAAATATCACAAGTACAACAATTCATTTACTGAAATATGGATGTTAATGTTGGACAGTGATTAGTTGGAGAAAACACACTGGGGGAAGTGGAGATGTAGGTTGTAAGAATAAAGTTGAGATTATCCTCTTCAGATACGCAAACAACGCTGAGACATTGAGATCTGCAGGTGCTACAAGAACACTTGTAAAACGTGCCAGAAAAAGACAGATGAAATGTATTGGGCATATCGACAGAAGAGGTGGAAAACAGACAAATGTTTGTGTAAAGAGTATACAGCAAGACAACAAATATTACGGGGAGGGAATGTCATTAAATAACAATTATTTTACAAATAACTTTTTTTTACAATATTGTGAACCATAAATTGTGTGTGTGTGTGTGTGTGTGTGTGTGTGTGTGTGTGCGTGCGTGTATGCGTGCGTGCGTGTGTGTGTGTGTGTGTGTGTGTGGTGTGTGTGTGTGTGTGTGATATTTCAGCATAGTTCCCCGGCCACACGCTTGGTCCACCTGTCAACTAACTTGCTGATGCCTTCTAGGAAACAGTTTTACCTCGTCATCTGCAAACCTCTGATCTCGAAAATGTTCTTTCTAGGGTCCAAGCAAGTGAAGGTTAGTGTCACGAGATCGCCATGAGTTAACCAGATAATAATACCGACGTTTGCTTGGCGTATATTTTCTAGGCCACAACAGTCGTACTAACAGAGTAAACACAGCTGCACGGGTTACATCGGGGCAGCCCGTATACACATTTGGTGGTGAGTGAGAAGGAATGGATACACCGTGTTGGCAGTTCATAAACAGTTGAAATCACATAGCGTTGCCCGATCAGGATATGGAATAGTTCCGGCTGTCATCTATAGTTCCGGACATCAGACGGAATGGAGGTTTTGACTGTCACCACATGACAGAAAGTTGAGGGCTTGTTATTGAAAACAGTGGAACACCTGCCGGACATGAACAACGTCACGTGCACAATGTAAGCTTGTTTGGAAAACCATGATTGGCAGCTTGGTATTGAAACTCTTTGTTGGAACTCGACAGTAACTCTCTAGATTGTTTTGGATGTCTAAACCAGTGATGACAAATCTAACATTGAGGGAGCCAGGAGGGGGATGGATCCCTGACAGGGGATGATCTGCCAATGTGCCACCTGTGTGGGGGCATAAAGGATAACGTCACGTGACCAACTTTGGTAGTTTGCCATATAAACCCGAGTTGGGGCCAACTAGGGGGACTTGGAAATGTGGCTCTAGTCGGAGTGCAAAGGCACTGCAGTGCTTAGTGGAAATAATATCTACCGTGTGTTAATTAGTGACTTAATTTTACACGTGCCTATCATGGTAGATGTAGATATGATTGATAGGACTGCAGTAGTGCCATTTAAGGTATAACCTATTCTTATATTAGTTCTAATTAATATAGACTTTAGCCTTGTTAAAACTATAGTGTGATGATTAGCACTGTTAGTGGAAACTAGTTAAAAATAGATTAGTGAAGTGTTGATAAGCTTTACTAGTTGAGAACTGAGTAATGAGGGATAATTGGGATCTTCCCGTAGGTGTCCCTGGTGGGCGGGGTTCCGCATTCTGTTTGCTGATTTTTTTTGGTCTTGGCCTGAGGATAACCTATGTGGTCAGTTCATCTGTCCCTGATAGGTACATTATATTTTCTGAGCGAGGCCGATGGCCCACGATCATCTAATAGAGATCAGTGACGGGGAGGCTATCACCAGTTGTATGATTTATTTTACAGGTTCCTCTGGTTGGAATGAAGAACCCGGACCCAATGTAACATCCGATCCCGGATAAATTATGATGTAGAGAGATGGGCCAGCAACTTTCGCAACGGAAAAAGTTAAGACACTGCTCGGTGGAGTCTAATGGTATATGTATCCTACATGAGTGAATATCAATCGTTAACACACCTGAAGTGATGGAGGTTCAACCCATGTGGAACTAGATCAGTAGGGACTGATGTTCACAGTAGATGAAACCAAACATTGAAGTGTAGTTGTTCCACGTATCAAGGAAATCAGAACTTTCAGACTATATCTAGTGAATAAAGCAAGCCATTTTATTTCTAGATACATTAACTGTTTAATAGTGAGAACTAGTGAACATTTATCAAGAGACAAAAAGACGTGTTAGTAGGACAGTGTTCCATGTTTGTTTTCACTGCGCCGGAATTATGAAGCCGGAGTTTCTGTAAACTATTAGGAACAGTTGCGTTAGGAAATATACTAGTATTTTCCACGGATTATATATATGTACATGAGATTCAGATCTCATGGTCATCAGAGTTCCTGGAGGAGGACATGTCTGGAGATAAGGACACGACTTCGGTGAGGTGCCTGTGATGAGTCTTGTGATGTCGTGTGATCCTTGCCATGATGTGTACACTATGATCCTGAACTTTGAGGGCTGACACATACATATATGTTATAGTACACCACACACATTTTCTTCGCATACACGTCTCATATACGTTACACTTTTCTTTTAATAAATTAATCTTTATTAATTTTTAGAAGCAAGAGTTGTTGAGTATGTTGCGTTGGGGAATTATGAGAGGGGGCATAGTACGACAGTGAGAGAGTGACAGGAAAAGGTGTCCATAGGCTGATGGAGTGTGTTGGACGGAAGCTGGTGGATTCTACAGAATATTAAAAAGGAGGAAAATAATATAATGTGGGTGTCGGCTCTCTTCACTCCAGGGACGACACTGTAAAGGAGGACACGACATTATTGGGGGCTCGTAAACGGAATCTTTGGACAGCGTGATCTCTCGTAAACGGAATCCTTGGACAGCGGGATCTCTTGTAAACGGAATCTTTGGACAGCGGGATCTCCCGTAAACGGAATCCTTGGACAGCGAGATCTCCTGCAAGCAGGAACCTTTGACAGTGGGATCTTTTGACAACGGGGTCTTTTGACACGGGATCCTTAGTTATAAGAGGGAGATATCATTTTGGAGAATCCAGCTAGAATGAATGTGGATAGGGGTTAGGACAAATATCTTACCTGTTCACACTTCACACGTCTGCATAGGTCTGTGGTCCTGATTCTACTCGTGTCACTGAGTGAATGTGCTGTGCGTGGTTATATCTAGATTTATAGTACTTGTTCATATATCTGTATAGTAATTTGCAGTTATATTGTACTCGACCTGCTAGCTTACCTCTCTGTATAATGGCCACCCCTAAACTAACCACGTTAGAATTAAAGGCAAAGGGGGAAGAAATGGGATTGGCGGGTTCTGCTCTAACGGATTACATACAGGAAGTGGAGAGAGAGTATCGTCAAGCAGAACGGGAAGATCGAAAGGCCGAGCTGGAATTGAGAAGGATGGAGCTGAAACAAGCAGCTAAGCAATTGGAAGCTGAGCAAGCAGCTAAGAAATTGGAAGCTGAGCAAGCAGCTAAGAAATTGGAAGCTGAGCAAGCAGCTAGGAAATTTGAAGCTGAGCAAGCAGCTAGGAAATTAGAAGCTGAACAGGAAGCACAGAAAAGGGAGCACGAGTACCGGATGAGGGAACTAAAGCTGAAGAGTCAATCTAATAAGGAAACTGAGGGAGAAGTTGGAGGTTCCTCCATCTCAGGCTCAACACCAGTAGGTGGACATGGGTACCATGCTATGAAGTTTCCTTTAGCGGTCTACGAGGAGGACAAAGAGAAGATTGACCAGTACCTTCAACGCTTCGAGGCTATGTCAGTTGCTATGGGTCTGGAGCGTAACAAATGGAATCTTAAGCTATCCCAGGGTTTACGCGGGACCGGTTACGAGGTTTATACTCGCCTGCCACCAGGACATGAGAACAATTATGACGAGTTAAAGACGGCTCTGCTGAAACGATTCGAGGTTACGTCACATACCTACCGGAAAAAATTTCGAGCAGCGAAACGAGAACCAGGAGAGTTGTTTGCCGCCTACAGTTTGCGTCTAAAATCTTATCTCCATAAGTGGATGGATTTGGCTGGGTTCGCACATGACTATGAGAGTCTGGAAGAGCTCATGGTGGTCGACCAGCTGAAGAAGCAAATGTCTAATCCTCTCAGGACGTTCCTGGGAGAACAAGGGGCAGAACGTATTGACCTCGTGACTAAATTAGCAGAACGGTTCGTCGAGGTACATGGGGAGGCAGGGGAGAACCTTTCCACCAACACCAAAAGTCAAGAGAAACATGACAAGAAGAAAGCCAAAAACTCAGGAACCAAAAAGTGGGAACCTTATGTGAAAAAATCAGAGGATAGTTCAGAGAAGAAGAAGGAGGGAAGCAAGAGCACTTCAAGCTCTACACCTAAACGGAGAAGTGGTGTTCAATTTGTAAGTCACCCTCTCACAATACGAGGGACTGCAAATCGAAGGCTAAGAACCCTCACTTCGCAGCATGTCAAGTGACTTCCAAGGAGGTTGTCACGGAAAATGCCAAGGTCAACAAGGAAGCTCGCCACCAGGAGAGCTCACTCAAGTCCGACAATAGAAAATCTAGGACAGGGAAATGGTGCAACCAATGCAAGTCAAACACGCACAATGCTATTGACTGCAGGGGAAAGTCAGGAGACACTCAATTCGTCGGGTGCCAGGGGAAACCTAAGGTGGAGCCCACCGAACAGGTCAAGGCCGAGGAAGAGACTCCAGACCAGGAAAAACCACCTGTAGTGGAAGTGGTAGAGGTTAACGGTCGTCAAGTGGAGTGTTTATACGACACAGGACTGGACGGGGAGGCCGTGATTTCTGCGGATCTGGTACATCCAGAACAATTCACAGGTGAAACCTTGGATATACAGCCTGCACAGAAGAGTGCTGTAACCATGAAGTTGCCCATTGCTAATGTGGAGATTCTCTCAAGGTACGTCACCGGCACCATCAAGGCCGCTGTATTGACCGATCCCATTTTTCCAGTCATCCTAGGTTGCCGGTATGTCTTTCTGGGAATGCCCAGGGAGCCAATCCATATGGGAGCAATGCAGACGCGCTCTCAGACGAAAACGGAAGAGGCAGACGCAATTGTGACTAACCCAATGCCGGGGGAGCTACGAACTGCCCAGAGTGAGGATGATACTTTACGTCCTTGCTACAAAAAGCTGCAGAAAAGTGCTGATCCACCAGGACGGGTGCAGTACTACATGAAGAATAGGATACTCTACAGGAGAGCAGGAAGGGGAGACAACCTATACGGTCAGTTGGTCGTCCCGAAAGCTCACCGGTCCCAGATTCTTCATATGGGGCATACCATCTCCTTTAGTGGACACATGGGTATTGCCGCCACCATGCAGCGGATTTCCTGCCACTACTATTGGCCGCGAATGACAGATGATGTGCGTCGGTATGTGAAGTCATGCCCTGAGTGCCAGAGGGTGGCACCGAAACACTGGACAGCACCGGTGGTGTTGGGTGAGATGCCCATCATGAACTCTCCTTTCGAGAGGGTAGCCATCGATATCGTGGGTCCACTTCCCAGGACTAGGAAGAGGAACATGTATATACTCACCATGGTGGATTGCTGTACAATGTGGGGTGAGGCTATACCGTTGACCACGATTGACTCGAAAAGAGTGGCGGACGCACTGATGGAGGCCTTTACCAGATTAGGCTTTCCGGATCAAATTCTGACGGACAATGGATCTCAGTTTTGTGGAAAACTCATGGAGGAGGTATTTAGGGTGTTTCACTCTAACCACATACATACCAGCCCTTACCACCCTCAAGCCAATGGACAAGTAGAGCGTTTCATCGGCACGTTGATGACAATGCTCAGGAAACTAGCGCAGGAAAAACCTGATAGGTGGGATGAATATATCCCAGCAGCACTCCTTGCCTATCGGGAAGTTCCTCATGGCTCAACAGGACTACCACCCGCTACGTTGCTGTTTGGTCGTCCAATCAAAGGACCGTGGAAGCCATGTTGAGGCGTTGGACTGAAGAGGGGACGTCAGAAGAAGTGATCTCATCCTATAAATACGTGGAGGAACTGAAAGAAAAACTCCACAAGGGATGGACTCTGGCAAATCAAAACTTGAAAAAAGCCAGGAAAAGACATGCGGCTTACTACAACCGTAGGTCTAAAGAAAGATCTCTAGAGGTGGGAGATAAAGTCTTGTTGCTACTCCCAACGGGAAACAACAAACTGGAGATAGGTTGGCAAGGACCATTTCCCGTGGAAAGGGTGATATCCAGAACCAACTATCAGATCCGGATCCGGGGAAAGTCGAAGATTTTCCATATCAATCTCTTGCGGAAATACGAAGAGAGACCCGGAGACAAGGCAGCTCACCTCATGGCAATGGCAGTTGCAGTGGAGACAGAAGTGGGAACCAGCGAGGGCAGGGAATATCCCTTGGAACACCAGGAAACCTATAGGGATGTGCAAGTGAACCCTGATCTGACCTCCCAGGAGAGGGAAAGGATAACCCAGGTTCTCAAGTCTCATAAGGAGATACTGACTGATAAACCAGGACGAACGAGGTTGGTTGAGTTCGAGATGACTTTGACCACACAGGAGCCTGTTCGCCAAAAGGTTTTACCCAGTGCCATTCTCTAAAGAAAAGGCCCTGGAGGAGGAAATACAAAAACTGCTGGAGGATGACGTGATTGCACCATCCACATCCCCATACAATGCGGGGGTAGTTTTGTTACGCAAACCAAGTGGAGAACCACCGGTTGTGTATAGACTACCGACTTCTGAACAGTCACACACAATTTCAGGTGGAACCTTTGCCGAATCCAACTCAGCTATTCGCTAGTCTCCATAAGGCTCGGTACTTTTCAAAGGTGGATCTGAAGTCGGGGGTACTATCAGATACCAGTCAAACCGGAGATTCGACCACTGTTAGCTTTCAGTACACCAGTGGACACTACGAATTCAAGGTCATGCCCTTTGGACTCAGCAATGCACCTAGTGTGTTTACACGCATGATGAGGACTTTACTAAATCCGTTACAGGATCCGTCCATCATCTCATTCATGGATGATATTCTGATTTCCAGTGACAGCTTGGATGACCACTTACAATCCTTGGAGAGAGTGTTTAATAGACTCAAGGAAGCAGGGCTTACTGCTCGTCCAACCAAGTGCATGATTGGTTACCAGACTCTGGAATTTCTAGGTCACACCATCACTCCAGGACACATTGTCCCAGAAGAGAAGAACCTGGAGAAAATCAGAAATGCACCAAGGCCAAAAACGAAGAAGGATGTGCGATCTGTTCTCTCGTTGTGTGGGTTCTACACAAATTTATCCCACATTTCACGGAACTGGGAGCTCCGTTGACGGAAACCTTGAAAAAAGGGGTTCCCGGACCAAATCATTTGGACACCAGAATGTGAGAATGCCTATAGTCAGTTAAAGGAGGCCTTGGTCAGCAAACCTGTATTACAGCTCCCTGACCTTTCCAAACAATTTGTGTTGAGAACGGATGCGAGTGCGATTGGAATTGGAGCCGCTTTGTTACAGGAAGGAAAAGACGATGCTTCTGTTTTGAAACCTGTGGCATACGCAAGTAAGAAACTTCTACAGGCGGAGAGGAATTATTCAACCGTCGAGAGAGAGTGCTTGTCCCTCGTATGGGCAGTGCAAAAATTCCTGCCCTATTTGTATGGAGTTAAGTTTCGGGTCCAGTCGGATCATCAACCCCTGATGTTCCTGGCTACTTCTCAGAAGCTCAACGCCCGTTTGATGCGGTGGTCGTTGTTACTTCAACCTTATAATTTCACAGTAGAGTACATTCCTGGGAAGGAAAATGTTGGAGCGGATTTCTTGTCAAGACACCCAGCTCCTGAAGAAGAAGAATGAATCATCTGGATTAAACTCATTGGAGAAGAGTGAGATGGACTACTCTCTTAAGAGGGGGCCTATGTCACGAGATCGCCATGAGTTAACCAGATAATAATACCGACGTTTGCTTGGCGTATATTTTCTAGGCCACAACAGTCGTACTAACAGAGTAAACACAGCTGCACGGGTTACATCGGGGCAGCCCATATACACATTTGGTGGTGAGTGAGAAAGAATGGATACACCGTGTTGGCAGTTCATAAACAGTTGAAATCACATAGCCTTGCCCGCTCAGGATATGGAATAGTTCCGGCTGTCATCTATAGTTCCGGACATCAGACGGAATGGAGGTTTTGACTGTCACCACATGACAGAAAGTTGAGGGCTTGTTATTGAAAACAGTGGAACACCTGCCGGACATGAACAACGTCACGTGCACAATGTAAGCTTGTTTGGAAAAACCATGATTGGCAGCTTGGTATTGAAACTCTTTGTTGGAACTCGACAGTAACTCTCTAGATTGTTTTGGATGTCTAAACCAGTGATGACAAATCTAACATTGAGGGAGCCAGGAGGGGGATGGATCCCTGACAGGGGATGATCTGCCAATGTGCCACCTGTGTGGGGGCATAAAGGATAACGTCACGTGGCCAACTTTGGTAGTTTGCCATATAACCCGAGTTGGGGCCAACTAGGGGGACTTGGAAATGTGGCTCTAGTCGGAGTGCAAAGGCACTGCAGTGCTTAGTGGAAATAATATCTACCGTGTGTTAATTAGTGACTTAATTTTACACGTGCCTATCATGGCAGATGTAGATATGATTGATAGGACTGCAGTAGTGCCATTTAAGGTATAACCTATTCTTATATTAGTTCTAATTAATATAGACTTTAGCCTTGTTAAAACTATAGTGTGATGATTAGCACTGTTAGTGGAAACTAGTTAAAAATAGATTAGTGAAGTGTTGATAAGCTTTACTAGTTGAGAATTGAGTAATGAGGGATAATTGGGATCTTCCCGTAGGTGTCCCTGGTGGGCGGGGTTCCGCATTCTGTTTGCTGATTTTTTTGGTCTTGGCCTGAGGATAACCTATGTGGTCAGTTCATCTGTCCCTGATAGGTACATTATATTTTCTGAGCGAGGCCGATGGCCCACGATCATCTAATAGAGATCAGTGACGGGGAGGCTATCACCAGTTGTATGATTTATTTTACAGGTTCCTCTGGTTGGAATGAAGAACCCGGACCCAATGTAACATCCGATCCCGGATAAATTATGATGTAGAGAGATGGGCCAGCAACTTTCGCAACGGAAGAAGTTAAGACACTGCTCGGTGGAGTCTAATGGTATATGTATCCTACATGAGTGAATATCAATCGTTAACACACCTGAAGTGATGGAGGTTCAACCCATGTGGAACTAGATCAGTAGGGACTGATGTTCACAGTAGATGAACCAAACATTGAAGTGTAGTTGTTCCACGTATCAAGGAAATCAGAACTTTCAGACTATATCTAGTGAATAAAGCAAGCCATTTTATTTCTAGATACATTAACTGTTTAATAGTGAGAACTAGTGAACATTTATCAAGAGACAAAAAGACGTGTTTAGTAGGACAGTGTTCCATGTTTGTTTTCACTGCGCCGGAATTATGAAGCGGAGTTTCTGTAAACTATTAGGAACAGTTGCGTTAGGAAATAATACTAGTATTTTCCACGGATTATATATATGTACATGAGATTCAGATCTCATGGTCATCAGAGTTCCTGGAGGAGGACATGTCTGGAGATAAGGACACGACTTCGGTGAGGTGCCTGTGATGAGTCTTGTGATGTCGTGTGATCCTTGCCATGATGTGTACACTATGATCCTGAACTTTGAGGGCTGACACATAAATTTATGTTATAGTACACCACACACATTTTCTTCGCATACACGTCTCATATACGTTACACTTTTCTTTTAATAAATTAATCTTTATTAATTTTTAGAAGCAAGAGTTGTTGAGTATGTTGCGTTAGGGAATTATGAGAGGGGGGCATAGTACGACAGTGAGAGAGTGACAGGAAAAGGTGTCCATAGGCTGATGGAGTGTGTTGGACGGAAGCTGGTGGATTCTACAGAATATTAAAAAGGAGGAAAATATTATAATGTGGGTGTCGGCTCTCTTCACTCCAGGGACGACACTGTAAAGGAGGACACGACAGTTAGATGTCGCCAAGTCTGGATTGAATGCTGGATGTTTCAAGACCTAAAATTTCAGACCACGCAATGTATCCACGGTATGGACAGCATTAGAGGCAAGGGCGCCGTCGTGCAGCAACAATACTCCTTTTCAGAGACGTGTCCGGCTTCAATTTGTTCACTATCATGCCACTGCATCGAGCACAGCCACAATTTCGTACCTTTCTGGGAAATGCAACATTAAAGGGCCCTTGATATCCCCAAAAAATGGTCATCATGACTTTCCTAGTAGATTCTTGCGTTTTGAATGTTTTAGTAACCAGAGAATTCAGCGTTTCATTTTAAACAATATTCACACACTCTCAAGGGTTCAAGCAGTTGCCTCCATAGTGAACCATCTGTAGATTTCACTCGTTCTGACAACAAAAATGAAAAGCGACTGGTTGTTCTTCCACAATACACGTCGATAGTGGGGCAGCCATGTTATAATCGCCATTACGCATGCGCAAACTGCTAGATCCTCACGATCCCTAAATTGGGCATTGCTTAAGTACCAGAGACAGTTTGTGTCCTGAAATAATATTTACCTTTGTCCATATTCTTCCATACACTTTATAATAACATTCTTGTTACTTAATGAGTTCCCCTCGTAATAACATAAGCAACACCATCTTCAGCAAAACATATGACAGTGAGCATTGGAACGCATTGATCACCAGTTTATGCTGCAGACCAGGCACCCAATGAAGAAGTGATAGTCACTCTGAATACATCATTACTAGCTGAAGACACGCAAATAAATGTCATGTGGCGCTATATATCAAGCCAGTCTGTGGGCTTTAAAACATGGCATGGTCTTTACGGGACGTTATGATCAACTCCAACCCCAGGTTGATGTTCTAGCCAATTTTATTTCAACAGTTTGCCATTGATTTCTGAACGAGAAGTCAACTTTTAAGTCCACATTGGAGTAACATTTGATGGCAGGCTGACATGGAGAAAGCACATCAACAAAGCAGTACCAAAAGCCAGAAGGAAAATAGCCATCCTGGGAAAGCTAAGTGGAACCACATGGGGAGCCAGTGGGAAAATACTTAGCAAAGTTTATCAACAGGACATACGACCACACCTGGAATATGGGTCAACTGCGTGGTGTTCAGCATTAAAAACCACACTACAAGAGCTGAACAAGGTGCAAAATCAAGCCCTTGAGTCACCACAGGAGGGATGAGATCAACCCCTATAGTAGCAATGGAGAAAATGGGGAGGACACAATTACTGAGAGAGCGCAGAGATACGAAAACTCAAATACAAGCAGAAACGTTTCTCAGCTTGCCAGGCCACCCTATGAAGAACAGATCAGTTATCAGTTATCAGTTATCAGTTGGGGTATCTTCGTTGCACTCCGGACATGTCCATAGGTGCTCAGATCCTCCCCCCCCCCCCCCCCCCAGCATATGCATCAGCGTCCGGTGGCTAATAGTGCCAGTTCTGTGTTGGTTGACGAGGCACTTTGTTTTCCAGATATACCTCTCGCGTCTGGCTGTGCCGATTCTTACTCCCAAGTCTTTCATCCTGGACAGCGATGTGGAATCACTGACGTCAAAATCCTCTGTTCTCGCCAAATCTTTAAGGACGTTAATAACATCGGCACGATCCATGAGCTGGCCATCTACAGGGGGTGCAGAGCCAGCCAGTTTGTCAGCTCGTTCATTTCCCTCGACTCCCGCATGTCCCGGGACGAAGATGAAGGTGACTTTACGAACAACAGACTTCCGCAGCGATTCAGTCCACTGTCTACGTACAGATCCAGCTTCGACCTTCTGAATCATGCTCATTGAATCACTTAGTACACACACGTTGGTATAATGCTGTGATTCCAGCCATATAAAAACCTGTGTAACTGCCATCACCTCCGTCGTCATGCTGCTCGTGGTCATAGAGTGGGCACCACTGGATTCTTGATTATGAAGAACAGATTTGAAAATCTAGCTATGGGGCGGTTGAAAAGAAATAGTTTTATCCACATGCCAAACGATTCTGCAGAGAAACCACCGATCTGCCCACAGTTGGTATCCCCCGGACAACTATTCCAGAGCGAACTCCATGGAAAGATGAACATAGACTATCACTACACATCCAGACAAAGTGACAGGAATATCTGACAAGAACAGAACAGTGTACAGCACAGAACAGCCACTCTCAGCTTCCTTGATGGCAAATACCCACAGGAGCTCTGGATCCGAGACTACACAGATGGGTCAGCACAAAATGCTGTTCGAAATAGAAAAGGGATTGTACATAGAATACCCAAATAATACTAGTGACACGGCCAGAGTTCCAACAGGAAGGTAGTGCCATAACTATGACGCTGAAATTGAGGCAATCAAGATAGCAACAGAGAAATTACTAAATACCAGCCACGGTACACAACCTGTGGTGCTATCGACAGATGCAAAATCAGTACTCGAGGCACTCCTGTCCGGGAAATTGCCAGTACTAAGACACTACTTTCTGAACTAAGCAGTCAGTATAAGGTCACCATACAGTGGATACCATCCGGAAACGGCAGAGCTGATTGATTGATTGATTGATTGATTGATTGATGAACCCACATCACAGCATTCGGGGCATTCTCATAAGCTCTGTCCCAATCCTCAGCAGTCAGCGAAGAGTTCCAACACCAATAGTACCAGTAGCAATCTGTTTATATGTCCGTCTTGCCTTTCCTCTGAGAGTCGAGCGTCGGCCAGATCCCCTCGTCACTCCTCGCTGTCTCATTCTTGCCAGACCATGGTGATCCATTTGCTCCTCCGAGGTGTACACGTGCTCCTACAAGGCCGCAACCACGTCTGCCTTGTCATGCATCAATACTCCACCAAGTTTTGCAGAGCCAGCCAATCTGTCCGCCTGTTCATTCGTCAGCACATCGGTATGCCCCGAAGAAAAGATCCAGACGATGCTTGTCACCCGTGACTTCCGAAGCGAAGCAAGCCACTCTGCACGAAGCTTGCCTGTCCTCACCCTACTCACCATGCTTTCTGAGTCAGTTACAATCACGATGTGTGTGTGTGTGTGTGTGTGTGTGTATGGTATTCTCCATCCAGCGGAAAGCTGCACTAACCGCCTCCACCTCTATTCTTAAGCTAGATGTTGTGCACCAAACGTCGACCATTAACTTTTGCTAAGAACCCCCAGGCATTTCTCCTACCTCTCAACACCGACCCACCTGTGTAGATAATCACATCACCCGAGCGATCATTATCCTGAATTAGTTGCCGGATTTCCACTTCCATGGCCCCTGCTGGCCACTCCCTGCACTCCCGGCTTAATGTGATTATAACTTTGCACAAGTCTGACTGCTCCGCTGGCACTCTGACCCACTCCTCTCCTCGCCTAATGTTCTCCTAGATGCACACCCGTCTGATCGTATCCTCCACCTGAGCCATCCATGATTTCCCTTAATTGTGTCCAGCGCCTCATGCAACGGGTGATCTGTGTCTGCAGCTACTCTGAGGTATGCCTTCGCCTGCATCACCTTGAGTCTACCAGCAACAGTCGGCAGACCAAGTATGTAACGCATATACACTACTGGGGTGTCTCTGGTGCATCCCAGAATCACCCGCATAGTTTCGTTCTGTATGCGCTCTAATTTCACCAGCTTACTCTTTGAGACAGTGAGCAGTTCTAGTCCATAATAAATCACTGAGAGGATCAAGTGCTGGTATAGTGTGAAAAGCATTCTCTGCTCTGTGTCCATTGCAGCCATAGTTTTAAGTGCATTGAGTCCCTTTGTCACAATTGTCTCCACATGGTCATTGAAGGACAGGCTCCTGTCAAATGTGATTCCCAGATAGTTCAGTTTGTTCTCTATGTTGACATTTCTACCATCTATCGCGAGGCTTGGGACATCAGCTCTCACAATCCTGTTGTCCAGAGAGCACCACAAAACAGCCGCCTTTTCCGGGTGGATAACAGCAGTCATTTCACTGCACCAGTCAATTACTTTATCTGCTGTAGCCTGTAACTCCTGGGCTGTTTGCTCCCTATCTCTCCCCTTCCTACATGCACGAATATCATCTGCAAATGTTAGTATCCTTCCAACCCCTGGTGCTTCTAGGTTTGCAATTTTGCTCGTATACACGTTAAAGAGCACCGGTGAGATTACAGATCCCTGTGGCAGTCCCGGGGTTAAAATATGTGGCTCTGAGGTCCATGCACCCAGACGGAGAGCAATCCGACGAGAATGTAGGACGGCCGCTATCCAACCAGGGATTGACCCCCTTCTCCATCATTGCGGTCATCAAAATGTCATATCGAACTCTATTGTACGCATCCTGGAGATGACAGAGCTGATCAATTGGCTAAGGAAGGAACAAAAGAAGAACAGCCTGGTGTGCCCATTACATACCACCAAAAGAAAAGAATGATCAAATCAGTCAGAAGGCCACCGAAACCTGCTCAAGACGACTACCACGTTATGGAAAGACCAGAACAAATCATTAATCTGCGCCTCATAACAGGACACAATAGATTACGCAACCACATGTATACAAAATTCAAGATTGGTGAATCAGCCATGTGCACATGTGGATTGGCGTCGCAGACAGCAGAGCACATACTTCAAGACTGCCGAAACTACAACATATCCAGGAAAACCTTCTGGCCTAGAGAGACAACAGTGGAAAATAAACTCTATGGATCACTGTGTGAACTACAAAATACTGTTAGATTCATACAAAAGACAACATTGCAGTTATAGACATATTTCAAGCTAACGAAAGAAGAAGAAGTCCACACTGACGCGTGTAAGAGACGATCCCGCTACCTCGTCATCAGCGTACCGTAAGCTTAAGGGTTAGAGGACACTTATCCCTTCTGTCACTTATGCCAAAATAAGACAAGACTTTGACCCTAGAATAGAAGGTAGAACTAAAAAGGGACAGTTACATCCATACAAGAAACAACATTGTAATTATAGGCAAATTTCAAACGTGCGAAATAAGAAGAATAGAAGGTATTATTGTATATTAATCAACGAATAAATTCAGTGCAACATGTAAGGTACATGAACATAGTTCTTGCAACTAACATACGGTAACGAATAAAAGGTTAGCATTAATGACATAATAACGACCAAATATATTAATATAAAAGTAGATCCAGAGAATACAAACAATAAGACATTAGGAAGTGTTTAAGTATACGAACTGAAGCAGTGAATGTCATTTGACATACTGAAAAAGCTGTTGGTATTACTGAAACCACCAAATTAAAAAAAAGCGTAGAAAACAGTTCCTTACTTCGTTTTGTACGTCATATATTTCCCATATTGCTATTTAAATGTCACGAAATGCATGTAGACAAAGAAAGACCAGTATTGTTATAAGAGTGTTTTAAATGATATGTGAGTGACATTCTGATTTCTGTAAACTTTTTAGTTGTTGTTGTTGTTGTTTTAAAACAGTTGCATGAAATGCTGTTTCTAATTGTTTAATAAGCCATAATTTGCTGTGTTAGTTGAAGAGCACTAACTATGTTAAACTTCCACATTGTTTTAGGATCAAGGAACAGTTCCACGCTCCTCAACCACAAGCTTCCTTATTTATATTGAGGACGCTGATGACCTGGGACCACAATTTGTGTACTCAACATGTGTTAACAGCACTGAGACATATGGACAGAATTGCATTCGAGCCAGATACTTGTCAAATCTGCAGCCTACAAGCAGCCAGGTATGTTAATCTGTTTTTATGATCTTTATATATAAAACCTTTTGACATGTGTTCAATTTAGTGACCATTTAATAAATGTCTCTACCCTAATCTTTGTTTCTATAAATTGCTTTTTGTAAATTTTTACCAACTCATATTTGTTCCTGGAGATTTTTTATAGTTAAGATTTGATCATTCTTGTGCAGCACCAGTCTTTTTCTCTATGTAATAACTTTTATTCGTTATCTAATTGTTTCTGTATGGTTTAAAAATACCGTATGAGGATCCGTATATCACCTGTGTCAAACTTGGAGACTTTCCAAATGGCACTTACGCTAAATCAACATGATAATGAGATGAAAATGAAATGTTTCAGAAGAGCTGCCAACTCAACTAGCCCAAACCTAGCAAGAAATGATGTTATCAGACGGACAGTGGAATCAACACCTTGTGTCACATATATTGAAGGCCAGAAGATCAAATGGTTCGCCCATATCGTTAGAATGCAACACCATCAACTACCAGCACTTGCACTACATCAATGAAGATCTACTACGAGAGCAAGAGGACGCCCGAGAAGAAACTGGATTGACTACATCAAAGACTCTGTACACTATCCAGTGCCACCCATCGGGCGCTGAAACGTCAACTATTTCTCCCAACGACTCTTGACGGCAAAAGTAGAAGATGATGATGATCCCAAATTGAGCATGCATCACTAGCAAAAGTTAATGAATATTCATAGCCGCAAGTATGCATTGTTCTTTGATTCCACAGCTTCACATCTAACACTTCTTTCATAAACTGCACTGATATTCAGAATATGTACGATCATTGACAACTGTACATTAACTGCATTGACAGACTTTGGTGTTTACTCCATACCCGGCTGATCACAAACAACCCCAGTGCAACTGTTGACATCATTGCCCAAGATAGGGACACCCTTAATTCACCCATCATCTTCCGAATCGCACAAAGTAAGTGATGTATCAAAGAGTTGCATACTAATACGTGTGAGTTTTATTAAGTCAAAGACATGTACTGGCAAGTTTCATATATTACAGATCTGTGATGGCATATTTAATGTAAAACAGATCTGTGCTGGAATGTTTATTATTTCGCAGATTTGTACTGACATATTTAATATATAGCAGATCTGTGAGGATATGTTTAATATACTGCAGATCTTCTTCTTCTTCTTCTTCTTCTTCAGCATTCCGAGCCATTGAGGTTCTTTGCTGCAAATACAATCTGTCTCCATTCGTCTCTCTGGTGGACCTTCTCTTGCCAGTCGTTGATTCCAAGTGCTTGTAGGTCTGTATGTATATTATCTCTCCACCGCCTTCTTGGTCTACCTCGGGGTCTACGGTCATTTATTTCCTGAGTGTAAGCGAGTTTTGTTTCCCTATTATCTTCCATTCTTTCTATATGCCCCAGCCATTGTAGTCTATTAGCCTTCATGATACCAGTGATTAGCGGGGACTTAAACAAATCATAAATGTCTTTGTTACTTCTTCTTTTCCACTCTCCACTTTGTGTATCCCTAATGGGTCCAAAGATGCGTCTTAAAATTTTGTTCTCAAAGGTTTGTAACAAGGCTTCGTCTCCTTTCGTTGTACTCCAGGTTTCAGAGCCATACAGCACAACTGGTCTGATCAGTGTTTTGTATATTGTGATTTTGGTGTTACGAGATAGCGCCTGTGATGACATATTTAATATATAGCAGATTTGTGAGGATATATTTAATATATTGCAGGTGTGTGATGATATGTTTAATATATAGCAGATCTGTGATGGCATGTTTAATATATAGCAGATCTGTGAGGATATGTTTAATATTAGTAGCGTTCATTTGAAATCCGTTCATGCCGCACAGCGCGCAATTGGGTACGTTGAACATGATCCTGTCATAGTCATGTGGTAAGTACTGACCAATGAATAACAGAGCACGTGCTTATCGTCCCATGATGCATAGGTTCTGTTTCTGACCGTTCAGAAAAATGGCCGGGTTGATCCAAAATCCGTCCAAAGAAGCTCAAAAGCGGTGATTTAGTTTCTTTCATTTGAAGGATGTTGACCAGTAGACATTCATCGAAGAATGCAGGCAGTGTACGGTAACAAATGTGTGTCGAAGACAACAGTGACAGACTGGGCATGAATGTTTCGGAAAGGACGTCAGTTCACGACAGATCTTAGATAGCCGGGTCAAGAGCATATTGTTGCAACAGAAAAAACCTTCGCCAAATTTGATGCAGCAGTACCGATGAACCGTTGTCGAAGCATACCTTCGCTAGCGAAAAAATTTGATGTGTCAATTGGGACAATTCAAAAGGTCGTTCGTCAGAAACTGCAATATCGGAAGGTGTGTTCACAGTGGGTACCACGGATGTTGACCAACCACCAAAAAGAGGAACGCATGGGATGGTGTTTCAGCCACTTGCTGCGTTACAGAGTGGAGGATGAGGCATTTCTCTTCCGCATAGTGGCAGGCATGTCCTTCACAGGACGTAGCAGTCAACCCCAGCATTGTCGCTGTTTGTGATTCCTGGGCAATTTTAAGCTCAGTAGTTTGCCATTGCTTTCTGAACGACCGGCACCTATACCTTTTTTTGGAAAAAACCAGCACCGCTGTGCTTCGAACCCGGGTATACGGGCTCACAAACTGCGTTCGCAAGCCCTTTGCCACGGAGACTGGCTGCTGAGGATGGGGACGGAGCTCTTATGGGAATGTACCGAATGCTGTGATGTCGGTTCCTAAATCAATCAATCAATCAGAGCCATACAGTACAACTGGTCTGATCAGTGTTTTGGTATATTGTGATTTTGGTGTTACGAGATAGCGCATTTGATTTTAGTAGATGTTGTATTGCATAGAATATCTTATTTCCAGAATTGATTCTAGTTTGTATTTCTTCCCTTATGATGTTGGAGCAGTTGAAGATTGTACCCAGGTAGTTGTATGTTTCCGTTCTTTTAATGGTCATATTATCTATTTGTATGTGGCTAGAGTTTTTAGCCATTCCTTCTCTTGAAATTACCATATATTCTGTCTTATCTTGGTTGATAACCAGCCCCATCTGTTGGGCTTTTTCCTTTAAGTGAGTCAATATTTCCAATGTCTTTTGTTCATTTTCCCCTATAATATATATATCATCTGCATAACCAAGCAGCTTGGATGTTCCTCCAATATCACATTCCTCCTTTATCTTCCTTACAACTTTCTCTAGAGCCAGATTGAAGAGTAGCGGCGATAGTGCATCACCTTGTTTCAAGCCAGATGCTATTTGGAAAGGGTCTGATTTCCTGCCTTTATATGTTACTATATTATAAGTATCTTCCATGCATAGTCTGGTCATGTTGATTAACTTCCTTGGTATTCCAAATTCCTGCACAGCATTCCATAGACTATTCCTATGGACACTATCATAAGCCTTTTTAAAATCCACAAAAATGTTATGGAGATCTCTTTTATATTCCCAATTTATCTCGTCTATTTGTCGTAAGATAAATATCCGATCTATTGTTGATCTGTTTTGTCCAAAACCCGCCTGGTAGTCACCTAATATGTCTTCTGAATATGGTTTTAGTATATTCAGCAATAGAGTAGTGCAGAGAATTTAATGTAAACCTATTCTCATGTTTTGTGGATTATTCAAAACCATTTGACTGTGTACAGCATCAGAAACTTTGGGAAATCATGAGGACTATGGGCTTTCCATCACATGTAGTACAACTCATAAAAATGCTATATCTAGACCAACAAGCAGCTGTTAGAATAGATGGCGAGGCATCAGATTGGTTTGACATCAAGCAAGGAGTCCGTCAGGGCTGCGTGCTGTCACCCTATTTGTTTAACCTGTACGCCGAAAATATAATGAGAAATGTAAGAGATGATATAAACAGGGAGCTATATGATGCCCTAAATATCGGCGGTCATGACATACAGGAGATTCGATATGCTGATGATACAGTATTACTATCCACAACACAGAATGGCATAGAAAACCTAATAGCCTCAACTCAATTGAATAGTGAAAATCACAACTTATATCTTAACATAGCAAAAACAAAGATAATGCATACAGATAAAACTACTATGGGGGAAGAAATATACATTAATGGAGAAAAATTGGAGGTTGTGGAAAATTGTGAATATCTTGGGTCATTGATTACCAACAACGGTGACACAATGAAAGAAATTAAACGGCGACTATCAATTGCTCTTCAAAGACTAAATCAGCTGAATAAATTATGGAGTGGGACAGACAGAACTACAAAAATTAGATTTTTAAGAGCATGCATCTTTCCCATTGCAACATACGCCTGTGAGACATGGACACTTACTAAACAAGCTGAACAGCGCATAAACGCCTTGAATGTAAATGTTATAGACGAGTTCTAAGAAATATCTTGGGCTAAAGAAAAGAACAAATGCATCCATACTTCAAGAGTTGAATATTGAAGAAGGTTGGCTATTAAAGACGATAAAACAAAGAAAAAATTGAAATATTTTAGTCACTTGAAACGTCACGAAAGTTTGGAGAGAACAATAATGGAAGGGTATATGCCTGGGAAGAGAGGAAGAGGAAGGCCAAAGAGAAGATGGGTGCAGGATGTCGCGGATGATCTCCAGATGGGTGTATCAGACGCGGGACATCTTGCTTATGATCGAGAGTTTTTCCGGAAGGTTGTTATAGGAGCGAGGTTCTGCAAAGGACATGCTACTGAATGAATGAATGATATTTAGTAATCTTATAGCTTGTGGACAGTAGTGATATTCCCCTATATTTTCACATTGGAACTTGTCTCCTTTCTTAAAGATAGGTATCAATAATGACTCTTTCCAGTCATGGGGAATACTTCTGTCCTCCAGATTTTTATTATTAGTTCGTATATAAAAAATAGTATTCAAGTTTGCAAAGTTTAAAGTTCATAGCTATCACAGACATCAAACATAGTTTTCAAGTTTGAAAAATTTAAAGTTCATAGATGTCGCAGACATCAAAAATAGTATTCAAGTTTGAACATGTCAATGTTCACAGATATCAATCAATCAATCATGTGCCATGCCGGAAAGCGTGGGCGGTCATGATTCGCCATTTCACTCGATCACCAGAGTCGTGGATCAGCTCAGTGTTCCTGTCTCGTCCATGCCATGTGGCCAAGCCATCCAGGTATTTTCCTCTCGGTCTTCCTCTTGGTCTGTTCCCTTCGATCTTGCCAGCTGTCACTAAGTTCTCCAGTCCATTTCTTCTCATAACATGTCCAAAAATTTTGACTGTCTACGTCTAATTTCTCTAATCAATCTACGATTTTCATTTGTCTCTTGTAGTACTTGGTCATTGGTTTTTCTATCTGTCCATGGTATTCTTTGCATTTTCCTCAGAAACCACATTTCTGCAGCCATCAGATGTTTTTCAGCTTGACTGCACATTGTCCAAGTTTCACATCCATACAAAAGAACAGGCTCTATGTATCCCCTCAACACTCTTTTTCTCGTTTCAATTGACATCATTTTATTGGTCAGAATGTTTTTCATCTTGCTAAAGGCTACTTTCGCAATGGCGATTCTTGTTCTAATCTCTTCAAGGCATCTGCCATCAGATGTTATGACTGTTCCGAGATAATTGAACCGATTCACTTGTTGAAGAATATTCCCATTTACTTGTATATTACATTGTGGTACTTCGTTCTTCCTAGTGACGACCATAACCTGTGTCTTCCTACAATTTAATTCCAACCCCAGCTGCTCACTGTGTACAACCACAGCGTCTACTAATTGTTGCAGATCCTGTGCATTGTCTGCAATCAATACTGTATCATCTGCATATCTAATGTTATTTATGTTTCGTCCTCCAATGCTGATTCCATTTAGGTCTTCTACATTTCTGAAAATATTTTCACTGTATAGGGAAAAAAGATCTGGAGACATTACACATCCCTGCCTAACACCTCTCTTAATAGGTTGGTATTGTCCTACTTCATTATCAATTCCTTATGGCAGCTTGTTGTTTCCAATATATGTTTTTTTATAAGTCTAATGTCTTTCCCATCAATTTGTAGATCTGCAAGCATATCCACAATGTTGACATGTCTAACTCTATCAAAAGCCTTTGTGTAGTCAATAAAGCAAAGATGTATATCCTTGTTTACTTCTAAAGCACGTTCAATAACTGTTCGCAGCATATACACAGCATTTACTGTAACCCTTTCCTTCTACAAAACCCACATTGTTCTTCCCCTATTCAGGTTGTATTTTCTTCCTCACTCTTTGCATGATAATTCGTAACAAAATCTTTGTGATGTGACTCATTATACTAATTGTTCTATGTTGATCACATTCTAAGGTTCCTGATTTCTTGGGATTGCAATAAATACAGAATTACATAATTCAGAAGGTATATCTCCAGTATCATATAATGTGTTCAGCAGTCTAGTGACTTGCTCTAGTCCAATTCTTCTAAAGCTTTAATCATTTCTGTTGTGATGTTATCTGCACCGGGGGCCTTGCCAGCTTTCATATGCTTAAGAACATTTTGAACCTCCATCTTTAAAATTGTGGTCCTTCATTATTAAATCTAATAGCATACTGTTCCTCTCTGTTATCATTATACAGGTCTTTTCACATAATCTGTCCATACATGTAGAATCTGATCTTTTTCTATTATGATTTTGCCATCTTTAGTTTTTAGACAGCCTGTTGATGTACTTGTTCTTTATTAGTAAGTTCCTGAATTCTTTTGTGCACTAATTTGGTATTTTGACTGTTGTGTTGTTTTTCAATTTCTAAGCACTTTTCCTCAAGCCATGATTCTTTTGCCTTCCTACATAATATTCTGACTTGTCTGTGAATTTCTTCATATTTGGCAGGATTATTTTTGTTGAGTCTTCTTGTTTCCATTAAGTGTAAAATTTCCTCAGTCATCCATTTCTTACGACCCACCTTCTTTAATTTTGGAATAGTTGTTTCTGCAGCCACATTGATTGAATTCTTAACATTTCCCATTGATCATCCACATCCTGGAATAGGATCTCTAGATCAGACAATATTTCAAATCTGTTCTGTACTTCTATGTTGAATTTGTTTTGTATTTCCTTGTCATTACTCAATGTACACGAATCATATTTAGTGTTCCCTGTTGTATACTTGACTTTCTTCAACTTTATCCTCAATGTTCCTGTGAGTAATCTGTGGTCACTATAACAATCAGCACTGGGAACTGTTTTTGCTACTGTTAGGGCGTTTCTAAATCTTCTGCTAATGAGATATAGTAAATCTGGTTTCTAATCTGCTATCGGGACTCCTCCATGTCCATAATCTTCTAGGGTGTTGTTTGAACCAGGTGTTTCCTACAATCATTATCCTGTTCTTTTGCCCACTCTACTAGTCTGTATCCTCTTTCATTTCTCTCTCCTAAAACCATAGTTTCCTACTGTGTATCTATCCCCTTGATTTCCTACTTTTGCATTGAAGTCCCCTATTATGATGTTTATTTCTGAATTTTACATTTCTTTAAGGCAGACTCTATGTCATTATAAAATTCCTCTACACTATCTTCACTAGACTCTCCTGTTGGGGCATATACTTGAATAACATTTATGTTAAAAGGTCTGCCACTCAATTTAACTAGTAATACTCTGTCCGACACGGGGCCCCAAAATCCTGAAAAATTGATGTTTTCCGGTCCAAAATTATTGCCACTCCCCTATGTCGATCCTACCTCCAGAAAAAATAATCTTAAATCTTTATTATCTTGATGCCTGCTCCGTCCATCTCGTTTCGCACAACCTAAATATTAATTTTTTTCTTTGAATTTCTTGTGTTATGTTCTCTAATTTTCCTGTTGTTTAACGTCCCAACGTTCCCTGTTCCTAAATTTTTAAAGTCTCTGTCCTTGTCTTGCGATGATCAGTCTTTAAGCGAATCATCATAAACTAGGCAATTTCAAAGAGGTAGTTGCCGTTGCTTTCCTCTATGGCAGTGACCATCTGGCCGGTGACCGCAATCGTGTCTCTCGAAAGAGAAAAGCTTGCCGTCGCGAAACTCGAGATCCTAACCAACAAATATCGTCGGCTGCCCTCATAATTTCATCCACCACCTGCCTTCCGTGGCTTCTTTTGAACACTTCCATTAACGAACACGAAATAACATCACATAATCCAAAGAAAAACACTATCCACACGAATTTCACGGAATTTCCAAGGGAAACCCCAGAAAAACACTGAACAGCGTCTCCCTCAGACAACGAGTCATCGCGTCGCCTTTTACCGGAATATGACAGACATCAAAAATATATGTTCGGGTTTGCTGGAAACATAGTAAAGGACCCTTTCACACGCCGTAAGGCGCATGGGCATAAGGGGGTTGCCCCTGTTTGTTTGAACAATCGACACTCGTTGGGTGATGTGATATTACACATATTTGTATGGAACAATCGACACTCGTTGGGTGATGTGATATTACACATATTTGTATGGAACAATCGACACTCGTTGGGTGATGTGATATTACACATATTGTATGGAACAATCGACACTCGTTGGGTGATGTGATATTACACATATTTGTATGGAACAATCGACACTCGTTGGGTGATGTGATATTACACATATTTGTATGGAACAATCGACACTCGTTGGGTGATGTGATATTACACATATTTGTATGGAACAATCGACACATGTTGAGAGATGTGATATTACACATATTTGTATGGAACAATCGACACTCGTTGGGTGATGTGATATTACACATATTTGTATGGAACAATCGACACTCGTTGGGTGATGTGATATTACACATATTTGTATGGAACAATCGACACTCGTTGGGTGATGTGATATTACACATATTTGTATGGAACAATCGACACTCGTTGGGTGATGTGATATTACACATATTTGTATGGAACAATCGACACTCGTTGAGTGATGTGATATTACACATATTTGTATGGACCAATCGACACTCGTTAGGTGATGTGATATTACACTGGCCGCCTTTACTTCCTAAAAAAGTTCCTGGTACCTATTGTAGGCTGGAACGACCTGGGAGTCCAGGTTAACTATTGTTAATGAGAAGGTCTGCCTAGATGCGGATCAAAACCATGTCCACCGGGCCGGCAAGCAAGTGTCTAGCCATTAACCCACTTCGGCACCCACTACAAATATACAGACATGTATTTTGACATAGTTGTTGCTTTCTCAATAACAATACAATTATTCTCTCTGACCAGCTCTGCCAGCGGGATATGAGCCATTTTTCACTGTGTCAGCTGTACGGATTGGCCAGACAAAGCAGTACAGATGTGTTGTAACCTACAGCCCTGTAAACAATACTCGTTTGAGCCGCAAAAGTGTTCCGTCTCTGGACATCATCATTCAGGTGTGGGATCATGTATATGTGACCATTCATTTGGACAGATTGTTTCTATAATTTTTACAGGGATACATTTGTGCATTATTCAGGTGTGAGAAAATGTATGTGACATCTCAGCTGAAAGCATTGTCTCTATAAGTATTGTTGCATGGATACATTTGTGCTTTTCTTTACGAGTCAGATAATATATAAGTGGTATCCCATTTGAAAGCATCGTTTCCATGATAAGTACAAAATAGATACTTGTATGTTTTATTCACGTATGGGATGATATATATATATATATATATATATAATATATATATATATATATATATATATATATATATGTGTGTGTGTGTGTGTGTGCGTGCGTGCGTGCGTACGTGCGCGCGCGTGTGTGTGTGTGACATCTTATTTGAAATCATTCTTAATATCATTAATATAACAGGATTACATGCTGCTTCATTTAGGAAAGAGTGAATGTGCATGTAACATATCAGTTGACAGCATTTTTCATATAATTAATGCAACAGGCCTGAAGAAAGATATTGTATCCAGGAGACAATTCTCCCGGGATGTAAATATTTTACAGTAGAGATTTAATAATGCAACCATCAGTCAATGCTGTAGGTTTTGTGGCCGTTAACTGGTCGGCTTATGAACACATGTTGGGGGTGTCCTCATGTAAAAGACAGGCTGAAGGTTGACATGGAAGAAAATAACTAAATAAAAAAAAACAACTAAATAAAAGACGTCAGCCCTGCAGGAATAGTACATAGATAGAGACTACTACTTTGTCTTGCAAGTGACCTTTCATCTTCTATAATCTCTTACTATTATATTATTAAAACAATCCATCTTCAATGTGTGGACTGCGCCTGGCCCTGCATCCAACAGAGTTAGGATCGGCTATTTTATCCCTATATTTGAGCAATCTTTAATTGTACGTCGAATACAGTATACGAAACATGTTGTCTGTGTTAACACGATGACCGTATTTTATTTAATAAAATTACAATAAACCATTGCTCAATCGTGAGGCGGTAGCACTTAGACGGTTCCAGCCTGTTTTGTGCAAACAAAAAATCAATCTTCATGAATTCATGTGCAGTCGAAAGTCTATAAGATGCTGTCATCGAGGAAATATTTACCCGATCTTTTTTCCCATTAATTGTTCTTGACACAAACAACGCTTGCTTAAATATCTCATAAATTGTTCTTGACACAAACAACGCTTACATAAATATCTCATAAATTGTTCTTGACACAAACAACGCTTGCATAAATATCTCATAAATTGTTCTTGACACAAACAACGCTTGCATAAATATCTCATAAATTGTTCTTGACACAAACAACGCTTGCATAAATATCTCATAAATTGTTCTTGACACAAACAACGCTTGCATAAATATCTCATAAATTGTTCTTGACACAAACACCGCTTGCATAAAATATCTCATAAATTGTTCTTGACACAAACAACGCTTGCATAAATATCTCATAAATTGTTCTTGACACAAACACAGCTTGCATAAATATCTCATAAATTGTTCTTGACACAAACAACGCTTGCATAAATATCTCATAAATTGTTCTTGACACAAACAACGCTTGCATAAATATCTCATAAATTGTTCTTGACACAAACAACGCTTGCATAAATATCTCATAAATTGTTCTTGACACAAACAACGCTTGCATAAATATCTCATAAATTGTTCTTGACACAAACAACGCTTGCATAAATATCTCATAAATTGTTCTTGACACAAACAACGCTTGCATAAATATCTCATAAATTGTTCTTGACACAAACAACGCTTGCATAAATATCTCATAAATTGTTCTTGACACAAACAACGCTTGCATAAATATCTCATAAATTGTTCTTGACACAAACAACGCTTGCATAAATATCTCATAAATTGTTCTTGACACAAACAACGCTTGCATAAATATCTCATAAATTGTTCTTGACACAAACAACGCTTGCATAAATATCTCATAAATTGTTCTTGACACAAACAACGCTTGCATAAATATCTCATAAATTGTTCTTGACACAAACAACGCTTGCATAAATATCTCATAAATTGTTCTTGACACAAACAACGCTTGCATAAATATCTCATAAATTGTTCTTGACACAAACAACGCTTGCATAAATATCTCATAAATTGTTCTTGACACAAACAACGCTTGCATAAATATCTCATAAACAGTAACACACTTTGTGCTACAGAGTGAAAATTTGAGAGTTCTCGCGGGGAAAAAAGTGTATAATGACTTTACATCAAAGACAATTATAATGTTAGTATAGGCGTTACGTCCGTGTCAAGGGTTACTTTCTTGCTTCAGTCAGGAGTGATAGAATGTATGTGACATCTCAGATGTGAGGATTCTTTAATATGAATAATATGACTGGGTTAGATTTGTGTTTATCCAAAGTTCATGGGTGTCTTTACTGTAGATTGGTAGCTGACTGGCTACAAACATAGAATGGGCGGGTTCAGTTCGTCATGCTGCCTTTGTCTTTTTTTTAAAAATAATACAACAGGAATAACATCTTTAAAACAAAAGGAAAGCTACCACATTGTTAACGTTGTGCCACTAGTGCTATGTACATAAGGTTATAGTGTGATCAAGGTTATAGTTGGACAAGATGTAGTCCAGATGTTGTCCATGTCACTTGGGGGGGGGGGGGAGATTTCTGTATTTTGACTGTTAAACTTAGTTGCATATCCTGGACAGGACGTAACAGTCAATCCCAGCATATTTTGGCTGTTCGTGATTTCCTGGCAGATTTACGTTCAGTAGTTTGCCATTGCTGTCGGAACGACCGAAACTCACACCTTTGTACTGGATACCAACGCAAGGCGGTCTGCTGTGTTTCTAACTCGGTATGCGTGATTACGATCTCTACAGAGCCGGCTCGTTATGACTGATAGATTAAATAAAAGAAATCAAGATAATAATATCATCTGTGTTAATTTCCTTGTTGCTTTTTCTAACATGTTGTTCTGCTAGCAGATGACGGCATTTTATTGACAACATTATAGATGATCAGAAAAACAATAAGGTCAGTGCAGACTGGCTTGCTACAAACTATCAAGTGTTCTTTATTTTTATAGAGAATTTTCGTTTTGAAGAATTTTCAAATTACTTGGAGACTGAAAATGTCTGTTTACTGTTGCACTCCACATTGTGAGAGTTGTCCTGTCACTTATTGTAATGAATGTACACATATATTTTTCAGGCCACTGAGGACTCAAACAACCGTAGACAAGAAACAGCAACGATCTCAGTGAATCTGGTTCAGACTAATACTGGCCCCCCAGTCATTACTCCAAGCTCAGCAATTGGATACATCTATGAGAACTCTCCTAGTGGAACATTCGTTTCCCAGAATAGGTCCACAACAACTGCTCTCAGATTAACCTTTTCTGACCCAGACTTAGTAAGTCTCATTTTTCTTGTCCGACAATAATGTGGTGTCCCTGCTTGAACAAAGATGTTCTCATTTCTTTTCACTTACAATATTTTGTTTATGTTTGTAACCAATATATCAGGTCTCTGTTAAACAGAACATTGACACACAAGCAGCAAACATTGTAGACATAAGGATGACTCGATGATTCTTCTTGTCTTTTGCCCTTTATATCCCACTGGGACGTAGGTCATCGCCAACTCTCGCCACACCTTTCTTTCGTTTGCACCTGCTACAGCCCTCTTTATGTCATTCCCATATTGTTCATCTCTGTCTTTAATTCTCGTCTCCGCGTGATTTTAGGTCTGCCACTATTTCGTTCCCCTCGTGGGTTCTAGACAAGAGAGTGTCTAATTATGTTGTCCTCAAGTTGTCTCAATGTGTCTAGTTATGCTGTCTTCAAGTTTTCTCAGTGTGTCTAGTTATACTGTCCTCAATTTTTCTCAATGTGTCTAGTTATGCTGTCCTCAGGTTGTCTCAATGTGTCTAGTTATGTTGTCCTCAGGTTGTCTCAATGTGTCTAGTTATGCTGTCCTCAAGTTTTCTCAATGTGTCTAGTTATGCTGTCCTCAAGTTTTCTCAATGTCTAGTTATGCTGTCCTCAGGTTGTCTCAATGTGTCTAGTTTATGCTGTCCTCAAGTTTTCTCAATGTGTCTTGTTATGCTGTCCTCAAGTTTTCTCATCGTGTCTATTTATACTGTCCTCAAGTTTTCTCATCGTGTCTAGTTATGCTGTCCTCAGGTTTTCTCATTGTGTCTATTTATACTGTCCTCAAGTTTTCTCAGTGTGTCTAGTTATGCTGTTCTCGAGTTTTTTTTCTCAGTGTGTCTAGTTATGCTGTTCTCGAGTTTTCTCAGTGTGTCTAGTTATGCTGTTCTCGAGTTTTCTCAGTGTGTCTAGTTATGCTGTCCTCAAGTTGTCTCAGTGTGTCTAGTTATGCTGTCCTCAAGTTTTCTCAATGTGTCTAGTTATACTGTTTCTCAAGTTGTCTCAGTGTGTCTAGTTATGCTGTTCTCGAGTTTTCTCAGTGTGTCTAGTTATGCTGTTCTCGATTTTTCTCAGTGTGTCTAGTTATGCTGTTCTCGAGTTTTCTCAGTGTGTCTAGTTATGCTGTTCTCGAGTTTTCTCAGTGTGTCTAGTTATGATGTTCTCGAGTTTTCTCATCGTGTCTAGTTATGCTGTCTTCAAGTTTTCTCAATGTGGATCCTATCAAACTTCAACGTCTTTTCTTGCCCTCTTAATTCACTGGAATGTGTTTAGTTCTCTCTATGATTTCTACATTGGTGATCCTGTCATAAAGTTTTAGTCCCACAACTCTGCATAGGCACACATTAATGAATCTTTGTAGTTTATTTAGTTATTATTTTTGTCGTTTTCCATGTTTCAGATCTAGAAGTAGTACTAATTTAGCACCGGAGTTAAAAATTAACAGTTTGGTGCTAAGTGACATTTCTTTTGACTGTCACAAATTTCATAGCGATATGAAAGTTTCTTTTACCTTTTGTATTCTTCTCACAATGATTATTAGCACCCGAACCACATAAATATTGCTTTGGAAATAATGTTAGTATATATTTTTCAACCACAAAAATACGGGCTTTTTAAATATAGAATAAGAGATACTCTTAGTGTAACTAGAATATAGAATAACAGGTACTCCCAGTGTAACTAGGATATAGAATAACAGATACTCCCAGTGTAACTAGGACATAGAATAACAGATACTCCCATTGCAACTAGGACATAAAATAACAGATACTCCCATTGTAACTAGGACATAGAATAACAGATACTCTTAGTGTAACTAGGACATAGAATAACAGATAGTTCCATTGTAACTAGGACATAGAATAACAGATACTCCCAGTGTAACTACGACATAGAATAACATTTCTCCCAGTGTAACTAGGACATAGAATAACAGATATTCTTAGTGTAACTAGGACATAGAATAACAGATACTCTTAGTGTAACTAGGACATAGAATAACAGATACTCTTAGTGTAACTAGGACATAGAATAACAGATAGTTCCATTGTAACTAGGACATAGAATAACAGATACTCTTAGTGTAACTAGGACATAGAATAACAGATAGTTCCACTGTAACTAGGATATAGAATAACAGATACTACCAGTGTAACCAGGACATAGAATAACAGATAGTTCCATTGTAACTAGGACATAGAATAACAGATAGTTCCATTGTAACTAGGACATAGAATAACAGATAGTTCCATTGTAACTAGGACATAGAATAACAGATACTCTTAGTGTAACTAGGACATAGAATAACAGATACTCCCTGTGTAACTAGGACATAGAATAACATATACTCCCTGTGTAACTAGGACATAGAATAACTTATACTCCCAGTGTAACTAGGACATAGAATAACAGATACTCCCCGTGTAACTAGGATATAGAATAACAGATACTCTTAGTGTAACTAGGACATAGAATAACAGATACTCCCAGTGTAACTAGGATATAGAATAACAGATACTCCCTGTGTAACTAGGACATAGAATAACATATACTCCCTGTGTAACTAGGACATAGAATAACTTATACTCCCAGTGTAACTAGGACATAGAATAACAGATACGCCCAGTGTAACTAGGAAATAGAATAACAGATACTCCCAGTGTAACTAGGACATAGAATAACATATACTCCCTGTGTAACTAGGACATAGATTAACAGATACTCCCCGTGTAACTAGGATATAGAATAACAGATACTCTTAGTGTAACTAGGACATAGACTAACAGATACTCCCAGTGTAACTAGGATATAGAATAACAGATACTCTTAGTGTAACTAGGACATAGAATAACAGATACTCCCAGTGTAACTAGAAAATAGAATAACAGATACTCCCCGTGTAACTAGGTCATAAAATAACAGATACTCCCATTGCAACTAGGACATAAAATAACAGATACTCCCATTGTAACTAGGACATAGAATAACAGATACTCTTAGTGTAACTAGGACATAGAATAACAGATAGTCTTAGTGTAACTAGGACATAGAAAAACAGATACTCCCAGTGTAACTAGGATATAGAATAACAGATACTCCCCGTGTAACTAGGACATAGAATAACATATACTCCCAGTGTAACTAGGACATAGAATAACAGATACTCCCAGTGTAACTAGGACATAGAATAACAGATACTCTTAGTGTAACTAGGACATAGAATAACAGATACTCCCTGTGTTACTAGGACATAGAATAACAGATACTCCCTGTGTAACTAGGACATAGACTAACAGATATTCCCTGTGTAACTAGGACATAGAATAACAGATACTCCCATTGTAAATAGGACAAAGAATAACAGATACTCCCAGTGTAACTAGGACATAGAATAACAGATACTCTTAGTGTAACTAGGACATAGAATAACAGATACTCCCTGTGTAACTAGGACATAGAATAACAGATACTCCCAGTGTAACTAGGACATAGAATAACAGATATTCCCTGTGTAACTAGGACATAGAATAACCGTTTCAGCACACTCCTCGTTCGAGATATTGATTCACTGACTTGAACTTGACATATTCAGCAGAGTAATGACCAAGAGGAGTCGTTATGATGGTGTTTGCAGGCGCTGCCACCCGTTATGGCAAGTTGGGTTGGTTTTCACTCTTCTCTTGACGCCAATTTATTTGTTATCTCAAGTCCTTGAAAAGACTTACAGACAACCGCCCCTGGCCGGGCTTTTTGGTCGCTGTATTCACAGATAACTTACTTATTGGCCATCTTTCCCACTGCGCCTTGTTACGTTCAATGCTGGTTTAAAAGCGCGCCGAAATTGTTTCTGGCGATTTAGACAAACGGAGCAAGGATCATCTTCTCAATGTTTGACCTCCGCGATGTTACATAGTATACGGCATGACTTCGCGTTGTTTCTCTGTAGACCGGATTATACCAGGCTCAAAGCCTGGTCACGGCACCAAAATTAGTCCTGTAACAGAGTACAGAACCAACAAAGACTGGGTTTTTATTCAAAGACTGTTTATTTTCTTCACGATGACAACATGGCTTCTTCCCAGTTCTCAGGCGGGATGTTGACTGCCCCCAGACAACCCACTACGTCACGATTGAGCATCTCTCCTCGCTTTCAGTCCAAATGCTCAATCGTGCTGTAGCTGTTTCCCACTAGATCCTAATAATACCCCAGTACTCCACTACTGTTACACTATCTGCTTATGGCTGAGAGTCAGGATTGCCATTGCATACTCCAAAACAGACATGACCAGCCCCTCGTACAGAAGACATAGATGGCGCTGCTCACAGTTTGCTGCCGCCATCACCCGCATCGCTGCCAAACCCCGCTTGGCCTTTGTTATCACCTGGTCTATGTGCACATTATAAGCAAGGCTTCGATCAAACCGTATCCCCAGGTAATTCATTGCCTGCGTTCTTTCCACCGTCCCTGAACACAGCATTACAGTTGGTGTTGGAATTGTTGACAATATGATTATTCAACGAGAACCAAGTCACTGTTGCCTTTGTTGGGTTGACCGTTGCCCCAGCTTCATCACACCAAGTACTTATGCGATTGAGTTCGGTTTGTAGTTCCACAGCAACCTCCTCTCTATCCTTACCCTGACGATACACTAAAACATCATCGGCATACGACAATGTCCTGCCAGGTCCAGTGATCTGCTCACTGGTGATTCTCACTGTGTAGGCGTTGAACAGTACCGGAGATAATGGTGATCCCTGTGGCAGGCCAGGATATATTGTTGTTGGTCCGAAGTCCAACTGCCACATCTAAAAACTACTTTCCCGTTGGTAGAGGGCTGCAGCGATCCAACTAAGGAGGAATGGACTTACGTTTAGTTCAAGAAGCTGAAACATTTAAAAACCAGTGGTACTCTGTTGTATGCGTCCTCAAGATCAATCGCTGCAGCAACGGTTTCAGTGCCTGAGTGGAAACCTTCATAGACATCATGGGCAAAGACTGCTGCATTGGTCCAGGTTTCTCTTTTTGGGCGGTACCCACCCAGGGTAGGTGGGAAAACACCTTGCCTCTCTAGTTGGCTTGATATTTTCCTGGCAATTACCTTCTCCAGCAGCTTGCCTATTGTATTCTGCATGGTTATAATTCGATATCCCTGAATTTTTTTGTGGTCTTTGTCAGGCTTCGGCAAGGGAATCAGATAGCTGTGTAACCATTCCTCCTTGATGCTAGCACTCCCTATACTGTTGTTGTACATGTCTGCTAGTTTCTCTAGCTCATTGTCGGTACACCTATTTATGTCCGTCGTATCTTATGCCATCAGGACCTGGAGCACTGTTTTTGATCGTCGAAGCACAGCCTTGATTTCTTTCACTGTCACTGTGTCTTCCTCCGAAGTGTTCTGGGCCTTGCATCTGTCTGAGGTGACCTCCTTGGCCAGATTTCGGCCTCCCATGTCTGTCTGGTTGCCCTGCTCAAGGTAGCGTTCAAAGAGGGCTTTGCCCTTGTCCTCGTCAGTCCTCTGCCAGGTGAGGTCAGCACCTTGGAAGTCTGAAATGCTCTTATTCCCCGTGTTTCCCCATGCTCTGCCTTTAGCGTTGAAGTCACCACAGAAAATAACATTTCTCTCGTGGCCTAATATGCCACTTAAGCACTGCCACTTCTGGGCGTCCATACTCGCATTGCGGGCATAAACATTAACCAACACGAATGGTATACTGGAATGAACTCTCAACGCCTGTATTTGTATATCGTCACTGTCCCAACTGGACATGTCTAGCTCTGACGCCACCATGCTGTCGCGAACGAGAATCGCCGTTCCCAGATGTCGTCTGTTGTAGAAACATTTAAAGCCGGCAATTCGGAGTAGCTGATCGCCCAGTCTCGTCTCCTGGAGTGCTACAATGTCGTTCCTGTAAACTAGGGTTTCTAAAATAGAGCCCCGTTGCTTTACACTGGCACAGTTCAAATATAGAATACGGATGTTCCTGAGTCCTAGACGGTGACACTTGAGTCTAAAACGCCTCAAACCACCGCGCTTACCTTGCTTCTTTGTCCATGCGCGGCTACCACGCCGCTTCGTTATGTTGACTGCTGACCGCTCGGAATAAACACGTTCTTTTGCCATGTTGAAAAAACGTAAACACAGACTGCTGTTGAACCACACACGCTGCTGAAAATTCACTCAAGGATGGCTTCGCTCGATGAACGAACTCCGTAGCACCCGCGCAGATCTTGAGTAGAAACTCCTGGTTTTACATCCTGGCACACCAATTACACGCAAGAGATGAATAAATCCATCCCCTACGCGAAAAAGTTAACGAACACAAAACAACACGACTGTCCGTCGCCATCTTGAAACCGGAAACAATGTTATTACAAACAACACACCAACCACTAATTGCTTCTGCTCTCTTTGGCCCACTTTACATAAATAAAGCAAACAATGGTCTAAGTTCAGAAACCAAAGATGTAAAACAATTGTTTCAACACCATTTACAATTCTCATATTTTAGAAAAATGTGTCAGAATATTCAACCAAAACAACAACCACTATTTGGTTATACCCTTCATTGAAAAAAAAAGCTACTGACCTTACACATCCATGACATGAAATAACCACATAGAAAGCATAATTGGTACTAATAATTAAACTAATTATTTAATTATAGTCCTTTATCCTTAGGTGTTGCTGTCGGTTATTCTTCTCCAGTGCGAAGCAGATAATGTCTATATTTATCCGGGGCAGAAATAAATGTACTCACAGTCATGTTCTACTTACATTATGTGTCCACTTAAGTTGGCTGGTGATATCTTTATAATCCATAATCCAAGAATAGAATTATACACAAGCACATATCCCCTCCATGGGGCTGAATTCAAGAATGCTTCTGTTGTCAAGTGGGCTCTGTGTTCCAATTGAAATTGGTGCCTAGGTCTGTCATACTTTCAGGAGATGCAACTTAAGCTCTTGCAGAAGGTTCTTCCCTATATCATCTTATCGATGAAAAAGATGACGACTGTCCAACAGCTCGGTTTATGTTATCCGTTTCCCAATTTAGTTCAAGAGGCTTTGTCACACCTGGTTCATGTTGATAGGCCATCCCACACTTGGTGATGGGGCAATCAGGCCGACATGGAACCAGCAAAGAGTTCTGATTCAGTGTTTTCCTTTTCAGTGTAGGACATACAATGTTGAGAGTCATTCATTTGTTTCATTTGGAACTATGTCCAGGATTGGTCTGCTGAAGGCATGGAACTGAAGAATATTAATTCCAACACACAAACTGGGAGTCGCAATCAATCAGATGATTCTTTTTGTTGCATGCATAGAGGCATTTACTCCGCTAGCTTCTTTCGTATGGCCTCTTCTGATGGTGTTTCGGTTCTGAGATCTCGAGTGGATCTGGCTTCTTTCAGGGTGTTGCAGATTTGAACCATTGAGGTAATCTGGTTTCTCAGTTGTTTTTCAGTTGATATTAAGTTGGTATTCAGTTGGTACCTTAGGTTGTACTTGCTTATGTTGTTTCAGTGTCTCTTCCCAATTGGTGTTCTAGTGTCTTGAACCTTATGTTGACTTTTGCTGCTGTGTGACATTTTCTTTCGAATGAGAATACTTATGAGTATCCTTTGAACCTGGGAGTCCAACAGACAGATGGAGGGTTCTTACTGCTGTTAGTTTTATTAAACTTGTAGGACTGTCCCATAATCTCACTGATTTCGCTGATTGATGACGCTAAAGGCGGTACTTCTCAGAAGTAAAGCAGACGATACACTGTTGTCAGTTACTCTGTAGATCTTTATCTTTGTAGATTTCTAGATACTGTAAGTACCTTCCTGGATATTCCTACTGAAGTAGGACTTCATCAATAACGTTGTCAATCGTCTTCGAAATTGTCTTTTGCTGGCTTTGGCAGCTAATGAGTGCAGCAGTAAACATTGATGTATTGGTCCAGACTATATGTGTAGGACAGGTTGCCATTTATCACTTCCTATTGGCTGATAACCCAGGATCCAGTTTTTAGTGATACAGTCCAAACAAAAACCACCACTTGCTTCTCTTCTAGAAGTGGAAATGACAAAAGAATACAGCCCCAGCATTAATCTACTGTTTGAGGTTAACATGTTTACGGCATAATTACAAACAAAAAAGGGGAAGGAGATAGGAGAGTATTTCCAATGTGTCCCTTGTCCCTCGTCGCTTGTTGTTGAGCTATTCTAGCTCTTAATGTGAGTAAGGTATCTTTTCACTCAGTATTCTATTCTGATGTTGTTACTGTAACTATTTGATGGATCTGAGAGTTCCTGACCATTCAATCCATCTTGATGTTATATCTGTCCTAACCTGACAACGATTTCTGAGCCATAGGCCTTTTATCTCATAGTTACTCGCCTTCTTTCATTAGGTGTCATCAGTATTAGGCCCAGGCCATCAACCATATCATTCACATTATCTTCTTGTGGTGCTGACATCACAAGGATTCTTACATCAACATCATTATGTCCCCAGGGGTAACATTAAAATGTATATTCTTCACATATATATATATATATATATATATATATATATATATATATATATATATATATATATATATATATAACAAAGTGTATGTATGTAAATATGTAAATATGTATGTCCTTTATTTTTCGCTAACGGCCCATCCGATTGAGATGAAATTTTCTACACGCCTTCCTTTCATTCCAGAGCTGTCAACTGTCGTATTTTTTTTTCTTCTTCCTCCTCCTCCCTCCTCCCATTCCCAAAATACGTACGTAAATATATGATGATGATGATGAGAGAATCCCCGAACCAAAACGCTTGGGGAAAGGGAAGAAATGACGTGACTACACATTAGCTAAGGGACTTAACTCTAGAAAAATTATTTCAAGGGGCATAACTTTAATAACATTGTTGTATAACTTATAGTCTATGTTGTATCGTTTCAA
>JACEFZ010000962.1:0-60000 GCA_014155875.1 Cepaea nemoralis
CTGTAGAAAATTTGCATCGGGAACGGAGGACCGTTCTCGAACGCATAAATAACAGACAGATAGGACAGACTGGACAGACTGACAGACAGAATTTTTATATTATAATTATATATATATATATATATTTTATATTATATATATTATATATATATATTATATACATATAATACATATATATACTATATATAAGATGAATGTCGGGTCCTTTTTCTGTATGTATGTTATTTTGCGTTGCGAACGGTCCATCCGATTGAAATGAAATTTTCTAACGGTTTTTTTTTCCTTTCAATGCACTAACGTCCATGGGTTTGTTGTTTAAAACAGCCTTTTACGTAATAAAATTTAAATTTTGTAATTTACATAAAATTTTAAAATTTATAGGGGGCCCTTAATTAAGAAAAGTTAACAAAGGGAATAATTTTATGTAGCATGCTATATATTTTATATTAAATTGTTGCATGTGTGGTATCAAAGCTTTATATATATATAAAAGAGACTGTATGGGGTTGGCTAAGTATTGGATGGGTTTCGATAACGGTATCAGATCCGATTGAGATGAAATTTCTACACGTCTTCCTTTCATTCCTGTGCAACCGACTGTATAAATAGTTTCTTAGTGTAAAAATCGGGCTACTTATTTAATAACATTTAATATATTGTATTTTCAGTATATAATTTCTATTATAGCAGGGGGACTTCACTCTAGAAAAGTTAGTTCAAGGAGCATAACTTTTAATATCAATTTCTATATACTTTATAGTCATATTGTTTGACGTTACTTGCACTATTGTTAAACTCTTTCTCTATAGTGATTTACAGGCATATGAGTTATAATAATAATGATATAATCTTTAAGGCATTTTCAAAGTTTTCATAAAAATAATGCATAATGCATAACATTGTAATCCATCTTTTTATGCTTAAAGAAGTTATCTACAGTCTGCAGGTGATTGAAAACAGTTTTCATTAAAAAATAATGGATGGTGGGTGGAAGGACATTCTTTGTAAGTTACTGTGCGCCAGGAGCTGGGCGAAACCACGCCGGGGTCAGATAGATAGACAGGGACAGACAGATAGTCGGGAACGGGAGCTTATTTGACTACTTATATGAATTAAATGAAGATGCTCCCCACCAGGGACTGGGGTGAAGCAGGGCCGGCTCAGACAGACAGATAGACAGAATAGACAGACAGACAGACCGACAGACAGACAGACAGACAGACAGACAGACAGACAGACAGACAGACAGACAGACAGACAGACAGATAGTCGGGAACGGGAGCTTATATGACTACGTATATGAATTAAATGAGATGCTCCCCACCAGGGGACCTTGGGTGAGCCGGGCCGGGTCAGACAGACAGACAGACATACAGGCAGACAGACAGACAGACAGACAGATAGTCGGGAACGGGGAGCTTATATGGACTACGTATATTAATTAAATGAGATGCTCCCCACCGGGCCGGGCTCAGAAAGACAGACAGATAGACAGACAGACAGATAGTCGGGAACGGGAGCTTATATGACTACTTATATGAATTAAATGAGATGCTCCCCACCAGGGACTGGGTTGAAGCCGGGCCGGGTCAGCCAGACAGACAGACATACAAACTAACAAGCAGACAGACAGACATACTGATAGATAGATAGATCCCCTCCAGGGCCTGGGCGAAGCCGGGCCGGGTCAGCTAGTGTATATATATATATATATATATATATATATATATATATATATATATATATATATATATATATATATATATATATATATATATATATATATATATATATATATATATATCATCATCATCATCATCATCATCATCATCTTCCACTTCTGCCGTCAAGCGTCGTGGGGAGGAATAATTTGCGTTCCAGCGCCCGGTGGGCGGCACTGGATAGTGTCATTCCGTGTGGTTGTACAATGTCTCTGATGTCGTCTATTCCATTTTCTTCTTGGACGTCCTCGTTTATTCGTTATGTGTGTGAGTGTGTGTGCATGTGTGTAAATTGCTATAAATACACATATATTTTTTAAACACGATTAATTCTAGAACTGCCCTCTCCCCTGATGTGTCTCCACCTTGCCGTGGTGGTTGAGCTTGCGTGCCCCATTGACCCCATGTGCTATGTCGATGGATGAAAATAAACTACATATCGGACAGCTTATGGGATAGGGGCCAGACTAAGCGAGACACAACTTGCTGCTCTGCAGGTAGACTGAGGATAGCAGTCAAAGTTTAAATCAGGCGCACGAAGGCAGAAGTTCTTGGTCCGGACACATACTATAAGACTCTCTGTCGAGGGTTGTGGCTGAACGCCTCTAAGCCATAAAACGCTCGGATGTGAAAGCCTGGCCGATACTCACCTACCGAAAAATGGAGATGAGATTCTGAGCATGCTACATGCCCAGTCCAGATACTTGTCCGAAGGCTCTCAGCTGGTGGATATGAGGGGTTCCCAGGTGAGAGGGCCTGGCGTTTTTCTCGCTCACCTCTGCACGGAGGTAAGGTGCTGTGGCACCAGCACATGTAGCCTATCTCGTGAGCGAGTACAAAATGGTAGAAGAGGTGCCCCAGTCGAACGAAATTGGTTACGAAAACTGTCTGTATCTAACTCATAGGGAGTCTAGACAAAGGTGGAAAAACGTCTAAACAACACGAAATGGAAGGCACGGCTAGCGAATCCATTGCGTGGCCAGAAGTCCAAAGAGAAAGCTTACGTAGTGGATGTCGCCAGAAGACTGACTGTTCCTGGTGTGTACTTGAGCGACCAGTGGCAAGCGAAATGCCCAACAGATGGAAGTTAGGAATTAAAGCAGCCATGAGCAAGAAGGTGCAAATTCTTGGGTGAGCCCAGTCTCAGAGCAATATGTGCCGGCTCTGCAATTATGGAAGCCTCCTTGGATAGCGAGGGAATGCCCATGGTCTGCCCCTGCCTTCTCTTGAGGGTTTGCCGTGATGCCGATGACCGTTCTACTTTTACCAGCTTAGATATTGGCGACACCACAGCACTAACAGTCTAACGTCCCTCGAAACCCCGGGAAGGCTAACCCGTAAAAATGTCTGTTGAAGTCGGATGTCCTGGCCTACAGATGCAAATAAATCAGGCACAACGCAAAAAACGTCCGAGTGAAATGTCTTTCGTGCTAGGAACAGCTCTGACGGGCACAACGAAAAGCACATGTCCGAACCGAAAACTCGCTGAGTGGATACCGTCTGCAGACCTTTCTGCTTTGTGTGGGAACGGCCCGATGCGAACGAAATGCCCAATATATTGAAGTGAGGAATTAAAGCAGCCATGAGCAGGACGTGACGATTCCCTCGGTGAGCCCAACACCAGGGCGCCATGTGTTGGCCCTGCAATTATGGAAGCCACCCTGGATGGCGGAAAATGCCATGGACTGTACCTGCCTTCCTTTTAGGGATGACCGTTAAGTCTTCAACAGTTCCAACTTGGCCAACTGGGTTGTGGACGCTACCGCAAAAGTGAGAGTCTCCCACGAATGCTACCTGGTCAAAAAAGCACACTAAAAGTCGGGTGTGTTGGCCTACGGGTGTCGGCTCAAGGGCGCATAACTTAGAAACACCGCAATAACATCTGAAAAAATACCCCGGATGAACACAAAGAAGAAGAAGAAGAACTGCCCTTAAAATAAAAATTGTATTGTTATGCCCCCTGACTAATTTTCATTTTTTTTCCTCGGATCATTTTTCAGGACTAAAGTGGGGTTTGTAGCAGCGCTAGATTTCGTTAGAAGTTATTGCACATCCTTTACAGGGACGTAGCGGTCAACCCCCGCATTTTTAGCTGTTCGTCATTCCTGGGCAAGTTTACGTTCAGTAGTTTGCTCATTACTTTCTGAACAACTGGCACCCATACCATTTCATTAAAAAAAACGTAAGGCGGTCTGCTGCCAAATCACCCACAGCTGTGTTTCGAACACGGGTATGCGGGATTACGAATTGCGTCCGTAACCCATTCTCCATGGAGCCGGTTTTCGTTAGAAAACAGCAAGTTAAATGGCTTGCCCATGTAACTAGGCAACTAACAGTATAACACAACAAGCAATGGTGTACAGACCAAATGGAACCAGAAGAAGAGGCCGACCATGTAACGATGGACAGAGGGAATAACAGAGTCCATGAGTGCCGCTATTTAGTAATGATTTCTTCATTTCTGATCGTATCTCTTCTTGATACATTGAGTATTCTTCTAAGGTATCTCATTTATGTTGTTGTGATTTTCTTTTCTCGTTTTCTGTCATTGTCCAGGTTTGGCATTGGTAACATAGAGTTGGCGGGAAACTTGTGATGTAAAGTGCTTTCTTAGTAGCTAGTGATACATTTCTTCTTTAGTATTTGTGCCATTTGTCCAATGCGTTGATTTGCCTTATTGCATTTTTTTTTATCGATCTCGTCTTCTGATGTGCCACTTGATGATATAATACTTCCTAGGTACTTGAAACGCTTTACTTGTCTCAAGGGATGTTCGTTTAGGTGAATTATATGTGCGCGCGCGCGTGTGTGTGTGTGTGTGTGTGTGTGTGTGTGTGTGTGCGCGTGTGTCTGTGTGTGTGTGTATTTTTCTTCTTTAGTTATGGTTATTACCTCTGTTTTATTTTATTTATACTAATTTTCATGTTATGTTCCCTATACATTTCGTTTAGGCTGTTCATGTGGTCTTATAATTCAGCGTCTGATTTTACTATTAGTGCTTGGTCGTCCGCAAACAGGATTTCTCTAATGGTGTAATTTGCAGATGGTTCTTCTTCTGTGTTCTCGCGGCAACTGTATGGCTAGACATTGCTTATGACATAGTTGTCTATATATGTTATGAACAAGTGAAGGGACATGAGAGGAATGTGTGTGGTTAATTTCCTGTACGTACACTTTATGGGGCCCTAGGAGACCAGTAAAACAAAAATTTTAACTTTTACTCTACAGAAAAACCAGTGTCTTTTTACATTGACAAATACAACATATACATTCAAATACATGTGCCAACATTATATTCATGTTTGAGTAATTATTTGTTCCCATGCAAACCAAAGTCATTTAATAGAAACTCTTTCACTCTCCAGGTATTCTCATTCACACTGATAGTCATTCTTTTTTTGTTTGTTTGAAATTACATACATCAAAATGTGTGTTTACAAGGTGCAATGTGTGTTTCTTTGTGTGTGTGTATATCACAGAGTGTTGCCGTTTGTTAGTGTTATATAACACATATGCGAGTCCAATAAACACGTACATATACACTTATGATAATGTAACACCCATGGCATAGTGCATGTACACACTCACTTCTTGCATATGCTTCTCTTCCACCCGTATCCCCTTTTCTTTTCATGCACCCGTAGTCATAATCAAACAAGTCTAAACACATTCCTTAAGGCATTCTATATGACACGTCATCAAACTGACCCATCCAGAAAAGTACATTTTGGTGGCGATTGCAGCCCGCCTATATAGTCTATATATGTTATGAACAAGAGAGGGGATGAATGTGTGTGGTTAAATTCCTGTGAGTACACTTTATATGTGGCCCTTGAAGGCCAGTAAAAAATTGGACTTATTTCAGATATGCCCAGACCACTTCCACATTGAATTATGCAAATAGAATTTGAGAAATAACTTTATAAGTGCGAAGTTAATTCTAAAATGTAAATATTTAAAATTCAGAAACATTTTCTGTAAGAAATCTAGTTGAATTTTATTCAGCATTAATAGATTTTACTTCCATTTGAATTATGCAATTTCTAAGTTAAAAGCTAGATATTCTCAAGTTAATTTTAGTTATATCTCTAGTATGTATTTTAATGTTTTTCTTGTTAGGTAATCTCCCTTGTAGCAATATGTTTATCTCCCCTCATTAATTCATTCATTCATTCGGAAGCATGTCCTTTGCAGAACCTAGCTCCCATAACAATCTTCCTTAAACCTCTCTTTCATAAGCCAGATGTCCCGCGTCCGATACACCCATCTGGAGATTATCCGCTAATCCTGCACCCATCTTCTCTTTGACCTTCCTCTTCCTCTCTTCCCAGGCATATATTTTTTTTTTTTTTAAATTCGCATATCCTTTACAGGACATCGCTGTCAACAGCAGCATCTTTCAGCTGTCTGTTGATCTCTTGGCAAGATTACGCTCAGTAGTTTCCCATTGCTTTCTGAGCGGCTGGCTCAGTTATCCTGCAAGTCACCAGCGGGGGTCGAATCGCTTCCAGTTCTCGCCCGCTACGAGACTGCGTGAAAAACGGGATTACGGAGAAAGTGGTTTAACCTCTCCGCTCAGAGAGACCGGCTCCCAGGCATATACCCCTCCATTATTGTTCCTTCCAAACTTTCGTGACGTTTCAAGTGACCAAAATATTTCAATTTTCTTTGTTTTATCGTCTTTAATAGCCAACCTTCTTCAATATTCAGCTCTTGAAGTATGGATGCATTTTTTCTTTTCTTTACCCAAGATATTCTTAGAACTCCGTCTATAACATTTATATTCAAAGGCATTTATGCGCTGTTTAGCTTGTTTAGTAAGTGTCCGGGTCTTACAGGCGTATGTTTCAGTGGGAAAGATGCATGCTTTTAAAAATCTAATTTTTGTAGTTCTGTCTGTCCCACTACATAATTTATTCAGTTGTTTAGTCTTTGAAGAGCAATTGATAGTCGTAGTTTAATTTCTTTCATTGTGTCACTGTTGTTGGTAATCAATGACCCAAGATATTCAACATTTTCCACCACCTCCAATTTTGCCTCATTAACATATATTTCTTCCTCCATAGTAGTTTTGGCAAAAGACTTGCGTACGCGGTTCGTGAGCCGCTTACCAGGCGTTCGAAACTCAGCTCCGACCGATTTGTGCAGCAGAACGGGTCGCGTTGTCTTATAACGCGTTGGTATGGGATCCCGTTGTTCAGAAAGCCATGGCAAACCACTGAACGTACAACTTGCCTAGTGCATCAACAGCAGCTGAAAAAATGCTGGTGTTGACTCCATATGGTCATGTAAGGGATATGCAACATTTAAAAAAAAATAGTAGTTTTATCTATATGCATTATCTTTGCATTTGCTATGTTAAGATATAAGTTGTGATTTTCACTATTCAGTTGGATTATCTCCCCTAATTATTGAATATCTGAGTGTTTTTCTTTTATATATCCTGTAATTCCGCAGAATGCTTGAACATAATTATTAAGTGTAGTGATCAATGAAAGCATTACTATCATGTTATTATGATCTTTTAAATATGCTCTATGCAACTAGGGAAATGCATGCGCAGATATATATGTATCCTTCTTCTTCAGCGTTCCGAGCCATTGAGGTTCTTTGCTGCAGATACAAGCCGTCTCCATTCGTCTCTCTGGTGGACCTTCTCTTGCCAGTCGTTGATTCCAAGTGTTTGTAGGTCTGTATATATATATATTATCTCTCCACCGTCTTCTTGGTCTACCTCGGGGTCTACGATCGTTTATTTCCTGAGTGTGAGCGGGTTTTGTTTCCCTATTATCTTCCATTCTTTCTATATGCCCCAGCCATTGTAGTCTATTAGCCTTCATGATACCAGTGATTAGCGGGGACTTAAACAGATCATAAATGTCTTTGTTACTTATTCTTTTCCACTCTCCACTTTGTGTATCCCTAATGGGTCCAAAGATGCGTCTTAAAACTTTGTTCTCAAAGGTTTGTAGCAAGGCTTCGTCTCCTTTCGTTGTACTCCAGGTTTCAGAGCCATACAGCACAACTGGTCTGATCAGTGTTTTGTATATTGTGATCTTGGTGTTACGAGATAGCGCCTTTGATTTTAGTAGATGTTGTAGTGCATAGTATATCTTATTTCCAGAATTGATTCTAGTTTGTATTTCTTCCCTTATGATGTTGGAGCAGTTGAAGATTGTACCCAGGTATTTGTATGTTTCCGTTCTTTTAATGGTCATATTATCTATTTGTATGTGGCCAGAGTTTTTAGCCATTCCTTCTCTTGAAATTACCATATATTCTGTCTTATCTTGGTTGATAACCAGCCCCATCTGTTGGGCTTTTTCCTTTAAGTGAGTCAATATTTCCAATGTCTTTTGTTCATTTTCCCCTATAATATCTATATCATCTGCATAACCAAGCAGCTTGGATGTTCCTCCAATATCACATTCCTCCTTTACCCTCCTTACAACTTTCTCTAGAGCCAGATTGAAGAGTAGCGGCGATAGTGCATCACCCTGTTTCAAGCCAGATGTTATTTGGAAAGGGTCTGATTTCCTGCCTTTATATGTTACTATATTATAAGTATCTTCCATGCATAGTCTGGTCATGTTGATTAACTTCCTTGGTATTCCAAATTCCCGCATAGCATTCCATAGACTATTCCTATGGACACTATCATAAGCCTTTTTAAAATCCACAAAAATGTTATGGAGATCTCTTTTATATTCCCAATTTTTCTCGGCTATTTGTCGTAAGATAAATATCTGATCTATTGTTGATCTGTTTTGTCTAAAACCCGCCTGGTAGTCACCTAATATGTATTCTGAATATGGTTTTAGTCTATTTAGTAATACTGCGGATAGTATCTTATAGCTTATGGACAGTAGTGATATTCCTCTATAATTTTCACACTGGAACTTGTCTCCTTTCTTAAAGATAGGTATCAATAATGACTCTTTCCAGTCATGGGGTAATTCTTCAGTCCTCCAGATTTTTATTATTAGTTCGTATAGCTTTAGATGTAATGCATGGCCACCCGCCTTTATAAATTCAGCAGCAATTCCATCAGCCCCAGTTGCCTTATTGTTTTTAAGTCGTGTGATTACATATAGGATTTCTTCAAATGCAGGTTCTTCAATTTGTGGTTCACACGTTAGAACCTCTTCCTGTGGGAAAGTGTTACTTGGAGCTTCACAATTTAGTAATTCAACAAAGTATTCTTTCCATGTGTTGCACATTTCCTCATTGGTATTTATCATATTCCCATTTTTGTCTTTTAAACCATATGTGTTGTGTTGGTGCCCTCGTTTCATTGACTTCAGTTCTTTAAAAAACTTTCTGGATTCGTTTTTCTGGTGATTAGTTTCCATATCTTTGATTATATTACTCATATATTCTCGCTTCTGCTGTCGAACTATTTTTGTAGCCTCTTTACATTCATTTCTATATTGCTCTTCCTTTTGGATGTTGTTGATGTCATTTAGCCATAGCTGTCTGGCATTCTTTTTCCTAATGACTGCTTCTTCACATTTTGGATTGAACCATCTGTTCTTTCTATGCGTGGTTAACACACCGAGACATTCTTCTGCGGTAGATTGAATTGTATTCTTGATGTTCAACCAAGTTTGGTCAACGCTTTCCTCCAACGGGTTTTGTAGAATTTCAAGTTTACATTTTATTTCATCTGCAAATTTCTCTTTGACTGTAATTTCTTGTAGTTTTTCTCTGTTATATGTTGGGTGTAACCTTTGTAGTTTAGCATAGAAAGCTCTCTTAAGTTTTATTTTAAATTTTGCCCCAACGAGGAAGTGGTCGCTGTGGCACTCAGCTCCTCTATAGCTTCTAACTTGTTGTATGTTTGATGCATTTTTGTTGTTAATTAAAATGTGATCTATTTGATTATAGGTTCTCTTGTCACATGATTTCCAAGTTTGTTTATGTATATCCTTTCTTTGCAGTCTGGTACTGCTGATCTGCAGTCCTTTGGCTTCTGCTAGGTTGATGACTCTCCATCCATTATCATTTGAAGTTGTATGTAGGCTTTCCATACCGGCAACTTTTTTATGAGTTTGCTCTCTACCTATTTTTGCGTTGAAGTCTCCCAGCACAATCAGGATGTCCTGTTTGGGGGTTTCTTCTATGACATCTTCCAGATCATTATAAAAGTCTTCTTTAATATCATCTTCTTTCTCTTCAGTAGGTGCATGTACATTAATCATCGTTATATTTTTCCATTTACCTTTTATTCGTAATTTACTAATCCTATCATTAACAGCTTTAAAGTTTAGAACGTTCCCCCATAACTCTTTTTTGATGACAAATCCTGTTCCTAATTCATGTTTATTTTGGGTGTTTCCTCCATATATTATAATCATTCCATTTTGCTCTAAAGTACCCTCTCCTGGCCACCTTATTTCTTGAATTGCTGTTATATCCATTTTATTCTCAACCAGCTCCCGGGTTAATTCTTCGGCCGCTCCAGCTCGATATAGTGTCCGTACATTCCATGTTCCAAATCTCAAAAGTCCTTTAACGTTCCAAGGTCGATGTCCAAATAAGTCAGTCCGAATTCGAGGCTCATGTATCTGTTTCGTAACAAAATGGTTTTTACAAAGGTGGGGATGTTAACCCCACGCTTCAACCCCCAACCTGGAGGACCAGGGTGTTTCTCTTTGTCTGTTCTCTACCCTTTGACCTGTCCGGCTTGGGAGGCCCTGCTGGTAGCTACGCTACCACCGGCATAGCTCTCAGGGTCATTGAGAAACTCAAGCTCCCCCACCACGACAAGGTGGAAACACCATCGGGATATGATTGATTGATTGATTGATTTAGGAACCGACATCACAGCATTCGGGACATTCCCATAAGCGCTCAGTCCCCATCCTCAGCAGCCAGCGAAGAGTTCCAACACTAATAGTTCCAGTAGCAATCTGATTATATGTCCGTCTCGCCTTTCCTCTGAGCGTCGAGCGTCGGCCAGATCCCCTCGTCACACCTCGCTGTCTCATTCTTACCAGACTATGGTGATCCATTTGCTCCTCCGAGGTGTACACGTGCTCCCACAAGGCCGCAACCACGTCTGCCTTGTCATGCATCAATACTCCACCAAGTTTTGCCGAGCCAGCCAATCTGTCCGCCTGTTCATTCCCCAGCACACCGGCATGCCCAGGAGAAAAGATCCAGGTGATGCTTGCTACCCGTGACCTCCGAAGCGAAGCAAGCCACTCTGCACGAAGCTTGCCTGTTCTCACCCTTCTCAGCATGCTTTCTGAGTCAGTTACAATCACAATGTGTGTATGTATCGTGTTTTCTATCCAGCGGAAAGCTGCACTGACCGCCTCCACCTCCATTCTTAAGCTAGATGTAGTGTCATCATACGCCAGGCTCTCCTGCACCAAACGCCGACCATTAGTTTTTGCCAAGAACCCCCAGGCACTTCTCCTACCTCTCAACACCGACCCATCCGTGTAGATAATCACATCACCCGGGCGAGAATTTTCCTGAATTAGTTGCTGAATTTCCACTTCCGTGGCCCCTGCTGGCCACTCCCTGCACTCCCGGCTCAATGTGATTATAACTCTGCACAAGTCTGACTGCACGGCTGGCACTCTGACCCACTCCTCTCCTCGCCTGATGTTCTCCAAGGGGCACACCTGTCTGATCGTATCCTCCGCCTGAGCCATCCATGATTTCCCTCTTATCAGTCTCTGACCCTTAACTACGTCCAGCGCCTCATGCAACGGGTGATCTGTGTCTGCAGCTACTCTGAGGTATGCCTTCGCCTGCATCACCTTGTGCCTACCAGCAACAGTAGGCAGACCAAGGATGTAACGCATACACACTACTGGAGTGTCTCTGGTGCATCCCAGAATGACCCGCATAGCTTCACTCTGTATGCGCTCTAATTTCATCAGTTGACTCTTTGAGACAGTAAGCATTCCTAGTCCATAATAAATCACTGAGAGGATCAAGTGCTGGTATAGTGTGAAGAGCATTCTCTGCTCTGTGTCCATTGCAGCCATAGTTTTAAGTGCATTGAGTTCCTTTTGAGATCTTGTCACAACCGTCTCCACATGGTCCTTGAAGGACAGACTCCTGTCAAATGTGATTCCCAGATACTTCAGTTTGTTCTCTCTGTTGACGCTTCTACCATCTATCGTGAGGCTTGGGGCATCATCTCTCACAATCCTGTTGTCCAGAGAGCACCACAACACCGCCGCCTTTTCCGGGTTGATGACAGCACTCATTTCAGTGCACCAGTCAATCACTTTGTCTACTGTCACCTGTAGCTCCTATTTCTCCCTTGCCTATATGCAAGAATATCATCTGCAAATGTTAGAATCCTTCCAACCCCTGGTGCTTCTAGGTATGCAATCTTGCTCGTATACACATTAAAGAGCACCGGTGAGATTGCAGATCCCTGTGGCAGTCCCGGGGTTAAAATATGTGGCTCTGAGGTCCATGCGCCCAGACGGAGAGCAACCTGACGAGAATGCAGGACGGCTGCTATCCAGTTCACCAACCAGGGATTGACCCCCTTCTCCATAAGTGCGGTCATCAAAATATCATATCGAACTCTATTGTACGCATCCTCGAGATCAAGCGCTGTCGCCATCGTTTCCTGTCTACTCTGGAACCCCTCATAAACGTCAAAGGCAAAGGTGGCTGCATTTGACCAGGTATCTTTTCCTGGCCTGTAGCTCCCCAGGCCTCTTGGAAGAAGATTCCTCCTTTCCAAAAAATCCTGCAGCTTAACAGCGACTATCTTCTCTAAAACTTCCCAAATGTATTTTGAAGGGTGATGATCATAAAGCCGCCAAGCTTTGAATGATCCTTGTATGGTTTTGGGAGAGGGATGAGATAGCTATGCACCGATTCCTGCGGTACTGGCGCTGTCCTAATGCTCTGATTAAAGCAGCCGGCCATCTCCTTCAGGTCTACATCGCTCAAAGCCTTCATGTGGCCATACCTGACACCATCAGGCCCTGGTGCCGTGTCTTTTGCCTTTTGCAAAATATGTTTAACATCTTCAAACAGTATGATGTCTTCGTAAGGCATATTCTCTATTGTGCCAGATAATTCCACTCTAACTGCATCCATGGTATCCGCATCACTATAATTGGTCTGCTCTAAAAATCTCTGGAGAAACGCCCCCCCCCTTTCTCCTTGGCTGTTGTCACGCGTACCCCATCCTCTTTATAAATTGTTCCCACTGTCATAGGCCGATCTTTTCTTTGCATTTGTCTGTACAGTTTCCAGAATTTATGCAGTGTTTTATCACCTCCAATCTCCTTCATAAAACATTCCCATTTTACTTTCTTGGCCTCTGCAGCACATCGCTTGAAAGCCTCCACCTTGTCTTTCTTGTCATTTTCCGCTATGTCCACTTCCTCTCGTGAGCTTAGGGGTGTCTGTCGCAATTTCCTTAGCTGCTTCACTGCAGCTCTCTTTGCTTTCCACGCATTGTCTACTTCTGGGATCCACCATGGGGGCTGCAAAAAAGGAGTTTTAACAGTCCTGTTGCATGCCCCATGTCTGAGGCGTCCAAGAAGGCTGTCGCTCTACTCATACCGGAAGGTCTTGCACGCTCTCCCAGCCTTAACTTTCCTGGACTTAGAGATCAGGACTGAGCATGGCATGTGATCACTCCCATGGTCATTCAAAACAGTCCACTTTACATCAAGGACTGATGACTGGGAGACAAGTGCCAAATCAATAGCAGTATCTGCATGGCCAGGCCTCATTGCCATTCTAGTCGGCCTACCATCATTTATGCAGACCACATCGGAGTCCACCATGGCATCCGCAAGTGCAATTCCTTGTCGATTTTCTCCACTACTGTCCCAATCTCTGTTTCTCGCATTGAAGTCTCCACATATAAGTAGCCTATCACCTGGTAAGTCCTCTAATTCCTTAAGCCAGTCCCATTGTTCCTTTCTGACAAAACAGTCCACTGTGGCATATTCATTTATGATGTTCCAACTTAAGCCACCAATCTCCATTTGTATACCCTGGACCTCTCTTGCACTGTGACTCCACTGACTCAAGTCAAGTGCCACATGCTTTACTACTTTCTTCACCAGCAGACCTTGCCCATGTCTCTTCTGCCCAGAGGGGTTTATATAACTGACGTACCCAGGGCAATGGTATTTATCTGTATTTAACTCCTGGAGCATGAGGACATCAAAATCATATATTAGCCTCTCCAATACAGGACCTCTCTGCCTGGCACTACGACAGTTCCAGTATCCCACTCTTACATGGTTGAAACCTAGTCTCTCCACTTTTCGTCTTGTTCTCCTGGCGCCTGCCCTCCTATTTCTAAGCATTCTTCTCACACCATTTCCTCGCCTTCTCCTCCTCACTCTCTCTTCGCTAGCCGCTGAAAGATGTGTCAAGCGCAGAGCACGTGCTCCGTAGCTCCGGCGACGATATCGGAATATATATATATATATATATATATATATATATATATATATATATATATATATATATATATATATATATATATATATATATATATATATATATATATATATATATATATTGGGGGAAATGAACAAAAGACATTGGAAATATTGACTCACTTAAAGGAAGCAGCCCACCAGATGGGGCTGGTTATCAACCAAGATAAGACAGAATATATGGTAATTTCAAGAGAAGGAATGGCCAAAAACTCTGGCCACATACAAATAGATAATATGACCATTAAAAGAACGGAAACATACAAATACCTGGGTACAATCTTCAACTAATCCAACATCATTAGGGAAGAAATACAAACTAGAATCAATTCTGGAAATTGCTTGCTTGCTTGCGTTTGTTGGCTTGAGCTCCAACGCGAAGTCCTGTATGTCTGATGAAGGCATCCTGTTGTCCAACATCAGTGTGATGTCATACAGGACCCGATGTTTGCGTGAGTATCCGTTGTCCCATGTCTGGCTTATTGGTGTGCAGATTGGTGGCTCCTCGCCGCACAGGCAGACACTCTCCGACTTCGGAGGAATCGGTGATCCTACTGACTTTAGCCAGGACTCCGAAGGGACCTGTTTCCCAGGACGCTCGACGAGGACTAGTCAATAGGTCTTGGCCAGTATATAACCCGGCCCTGGTGCCTTGGAAACACCTCTGCGTCCCAATTCTGGAAATAAGATATACTATGCACTACAACATCTACTAAAATCAAATGCGCTATCTCGTAACACCAAAGTCACAATATACAAAACACTGATCAGACCATGTGCTGTATGGCTCTGAAACCTGGAGTACAACGAAAGGAGACGACAAACCTTGAGAACAAAGTTTTAAGTCGCATCTTTGGATCTATTAGGGGCACACAAAGTGGAGACTGGAAACGAAGAAGCAACAAAGACATTTATGATCTGTTTAAGTCCCCACTAATTTCTGGTATCATGAAGGCTAATAGACTACAATGGCTGGGGCATATAGAAAGAATGGAAGATAATAGGGAAACAAACCTCGCTTACACTCGGGAAATAAAGGACCGTAGTCCCCGAGGTAGACCAATAAGACGGTGCAGAGATAATACATATACAGGTCTACAAGCACTTGGAATCAATGACTGGCAAGAGAAGGTCAACCAGAGACACGAATGGAGACAGATTGTTTCTGCAGCAAAGAACCTCAATGGCTCCGAACGCTGAAGAAGAAGAATATATATATGTATATGTGAATATATAGTATATATAGTTATCCTGCTCCCTGGCCTAGGCGTTAGCGACTTTCTCCGTAATCCCGTATACTCTCGTGAGAACGTGACGACGGCGAGAATCGGTAGCGGTCTGGCGCGTCGGTAACTTATGTGAGCCGTCGCTCAGAAAGCAATGGCAAACTACTGAGCGTAATCTTCACAAGATATCAACAATCGGCTGAAAGATGCTGATGTTGACAGCAATGTCCTGTAAAGGATATGCAAACATTTTTATTTATATATGGGGCTCTGTGGCGAAGTTGTCAAGCCGTCTAACTCGGGCTCCAAAGGTTCGAATCCGGGCCGCGTCCTTCTGTCTTGCGAGTGCATTTTTTTCGGAAACTCCTGTGGAGGTGGCGCCTTCCGCGCTGCGGAAAGAGACTGAGCCATATGGGATAAAAATCCGGTGCAATGAAGTCGACCTTGTTGACTTTTAAGCGACTTTTTAAAAATTATTATTAAATGTTGGAAGATATAAACATTGATGAGAAAAATTTAAGAATAATAAAGAATATTTACTGGAATCAAGTAGCAGCAATTAAAATGGGAAATATAGAGGGAATTTTTTGTGTGTGTTCGCATATCCTTTACAGGACATCGCTGAAGAACAGATAAAGCTTGGAGTACGACAGGGGTGTGTCTTGTCACCGGATCTCTTCTACCTATATATATTTTTTTTAATTGTTGCGTATCCCTTACGGTACGTTACAGTCAACACCAACATTTTCAGCTGCTGTTGATGTACTAGGCAAGTGTCATGTTCAGTAGTTTGCCATTGTTTTCTGAACGACCGACCCCCATACCAGCACGTTACAACACAACGCGACACGGTCTGCTGCACAAATCGGTCGCAGCTGAGCTTCGAACGCCTGGTACCCGGCTCACGAACCGCGTTCGCAAACCTTTAGCCACGGAGCCGGCTCTCCCTATATAGCGAAATAATAATGAGAGAGATCACAGTGACGCCAGGAATACTAATCGGAGGTTATAATATAAATAATATAAAATAAGCTATGCAGATGACACAGTATTGGTGGCGGATAATTCAACAGACCTACAACAATTGTTAGACATTGTGATAACAGAGAGTGCAAAGAAAGGACTCTCCTTGAATATCAAGAAAACAGTAACGATGGTGATATCAAAGTAAATAAATCAATCAATCAAGCATGTGCCATGTCGGAAAGCGTGGGCGGTCATGACTCGCCATTTCACTCGATCACCAGAGTCATGGATCAGCTCAGTGTTCCTGTCCTTTATACCTCAATACTTCGTGTGACCTATTTGCGGACGACTGCACTATTTACACAAGTCAAGAGAGCCTTTGTGACTTAGAGAGCTCTTTACAAAACGAACTTGACAACCTTAGTAGATGGAGCCAATGAAAATCGCATTTTAATTAACATCGACAAAACCAAATCCATGCTAATAACGACCAGACAAAAACTACAGACCCTAGCCATAACTGGGACACCGCTCGAGCTCCACGTGGACACGTTACCTATAATTAATGTAAATGAACATAAAACATTAGGTCTTTTAATTGACAGACATTTAAACTGGAGCCCTCATGTTCACGCCCTTACCAAGAGAATAGCACAAAAAGTTTACCAACTTGCTAAAATTCAGCATTTTTTGGATGAAAGCACACGAAAAATATTCTATGCATCCTATATCCAATCACCTCTCGATTATTGCTCCACAGTCTGGGATGGTTGCCCTAAATATAATATGAAACGATTGTGTTCGCTTCAAAACCGCGCTATACGTCTAGTTTCTAGCATAAAGCACGTTGAAAGTAATAAATTATACAGCCATCTAAGACTTCTACCACTGCAAAAGCGCTTCCTTTTTAACAAAGCCAAATTAGTGAATAAAATTATATCTGAAAATACCCCAGAGTATCTTCTACCGTTAATTCAATCTAATGCAATGAACAGAAAGCGCTTAAATTTATTACAGCTTACTAAGCCTAGATTGGACTTATACAAAACTTGTTTCGCATGTTCTGGTGCTCACTTGTGGAATAGCCTTCCACCAGAACTGAAAACACCAATGAGTCCCTATTCCCTTCTTCTTCTCCTCTTCCTGTCCTCCTCCTCCTCCTCCTCCCCCTTCTTCTTCTTCTTCTTCTTCTTCTTCTTCTTCTTCTTCTTCTTCTTCTTCTTCTTCTTCTTCTTCTTCTTCTTCTTCTTCTTCTTCTTCTTCTTCTTCTTCTCCTCCTCCTCCCCCTCCTCCGTCTTCTTCTTCTTCTTCTTCTTCTTCTTCTCTTCTTCTTCTTCTCTTCTTCTTTCTTCTTCTTCTTCTTCTTCTTCTTCTTCTTCTTCTTCTTCTTCTTCTTCTTCTTCTACACCTCCTCCTCCTCTTCCTCCTCCTCCTCCCCCTCCTCCGACTTCTTCTTCTTCTTCTTCTTCTTCTTCTTCTTCTTCTTCTTCTTCTTCTTCTTCTTCTTCTTCTTCTTCTTCTTCTTCTTCTTCTTCTTCTTCTTCTCGGGGGAAATGTGTGTGGTTGGGGGATCAGTGGGTGTGTGGCGGCATGTATGTTCGCCTGGTTCTGTGTGAGTGCGTGGAGGTATGTGTGGGTGGGTGGGGAAGGTTTGGTGGGTGGGGGATGTGTTGGTGGCTGCGGGATATGAGGGTGGATGGGGGATGTGTCTCACAACATTGCAATATGCACCGTTTATGTTTACAACTTTCATTTGATAATGTTTTTTTTTTGTTTTCTCATGTGAATGTATCATGCGTAATATGCATTGTTTATGCTTACAAAATCCATTTGACAATGGTCTTTCCGCTATGTTAATGTAACATATACATTTGATGAATGAAAGATGAGTGATTGAAAGGGCCGAATGTAAGACGGGCCTGCGTGCCCAATTTGTTACCCTTTTAAAATAAAGTTCGTTCGTTCGTTCGTTCGTTCGTTTGTCTCGACCATGCCATGTGGCCAAGCCATTAAGGTATTTACTTCTCGGGCTTCCCCTTGGTCTGTTCCCTTCGATCTTGCCAGTTGTCAAAGAAAATGGTGACACCAAAATGTGACATAGAAATAAAAGGGAAAACTCTTAAGCAAGTGGATAATTTTAAATACCTAGAGGCATTTATGTCATCAGACTGAAGATGTACAACAGAGATTAAGGGCAGAATAGGGCAAACAAAAGCCGCATTTCAGAAAATGAAGGGTATCTTATGAAATAAGTGACTATCACTGAATGTAAGAATGGGAGTGTTGAAATGCTATATAATATCAGTTTTGCTGTATAGCAGTGAATATTTAAATGTTAATATACAAATAAAAAAAAAAAAAAAGAAGCAACAGAGATGTGGTTCCTGAGTCAAATGTTGCGAATTCCTTGGACTGCCAGAATAACTAACAACGATTGGTTGAAACGGTTGAATGAAACTTATATATATATATATATATATATATATATATATATATATATATATATATATATATATATATATATATATATATATATATATATATATATAAGAAAGAGACAAACAAAATAAAGTTTTCTTTATTAAAAATAAGGATAAGAAGAAAATACAAATACTTCTGACATTACCTTCAATAAAATTTAAATTCAGAACAGAGAAGTGGGTGATAAATTCTACATATTAAATATTTATACATTAAGTATAAGAATATTATATATATATATATATATATATATATATATATATATATATATATATATATATATATATATATATATATATATATATATATATATATATATATATATATATATAAATAAAATGTTTTAAGTTGATCAAGCAGTTTTATACGTTTATTCGTAATGTGTGTGTGTGTGTGTGTGTGTGTGTGTGTGCGTGCGTGCGTGCGTGCGTGTGTGTGTGTGTGTGTGTGTGCATGTGTGTAAATTGCTATAAATACACATACATTTTTTAAACACGTTTAATTAGAGAAACTGCCCTTAAAATAAAAACTTTATTGTTATTCACCCTGACTAATTTCCATTTATTTCCCCTCGGTTTCCCTCGGTGAGCCCAGCACCAGGGCGCTATGTGTCGGCCCAGCAATTATGGAAGCCACCCTGGATGTAGCGGTCAACCCCCGCATTTTTAGCGGTTCGTTATTCCTGGGCAAGTTTACGTTCAGTAGTTTGCCATTACTTTCTGAACAACTGGCACCCATACCGTTTCATTTTTTAAAAACGTAAGGCGGTCTGCTGCCAAATCACCCACAGTTGTGTTTCGAACACGGGTATGCGGGATTACGAATTGCGTCCGTAACCCATTCTCCAAGGAGCCGGTTTTCGTTAGAAAACAGCAAGTTAAATGGCTTGCCCATGTAACTAGGCAACTAACAGTATAACACAACAAGCAATGGTGTACAGACCAAATGGAACCAGAAGAAGAGGCCGACCATGTAACGAGGGACAGAGGGAATAACAGAGTCCATGAGTGCCGCTATTTAGTAATGATTTCTTCATTTCTGATTGTATCTCTTCTTGATACATTAGTAGTGATGTAAGTTCTGTACACACGTATTTCAGCATCCAACATGGAGCGTATAGGTTTTATGAAGGACATTTTTTGACGAGGTGGTGGCTAAAAATGGATGTGGAATTTTTTATGGAGGGTTGGCGACGGGGTGGGTAAAATGGCTTAAAATCCCTCGTCCAGGCCGGGTCTATGACTTTTTAGGCGGGGATGGTGGGTAATTGTTTTTTGTTGGAAGTGGCTACAAAAGGTAGGAGCGGGAACGTTTTAGGCGGGTGATGGCTGGTAAAAAGAAAGTGTCGTGGGAAATTGAGTCGGGAAATTCTTGATGGTTGGTCGGGGTGTGACGGAACGGGGTAGTCTGAAAAAGTAATTAGTCGAAAGTAGGAAGGGGTAAAATGTTCGTGTCGGTACCAACTGTGTTAAATGTGCGTAAATGTGTGATGATAAGTGTGGGGTGATAGTAGTGTCTTAGTGAAATTAAAGGGTGAGATGTTCATAGTAGCTTATTCACAGATTAGAAATGAAATCTTAGAAAGTTGTAATGGACATGGTGTCATTTGGTGGTAAGGGGTGGGTACCAGGTATTAGTGGTCAAGTAGGAGTGGTCGATATAGGGGTGGTCATAAATGTAACGGGTATTGATAAGAGGTGTTATGTTCGCAGTAACACACACTGGTCAACCAGTGGTCAAGCAGTGGTCAAGCAGTGGTCAAGTAGTCAAGTGAGGAGATGTTAGGGGAAAATGGTTGTAATGATATGGTGATGATTAAAGAGTGGTAAATTAGTGATCAACCAGTGGTCAAGCAGTGGTCAAGTGGTGGTCAAGTAGTCAAGTGAGGAAATTTTAGGAAAAAGTGATTGTAATGATATGGTGATGCTTAAAGGGTGGTAAATTAGTGGTCAAGTAGTGGTAAAGCAGTGGTCAAGTGAGGAACATTTTAGGGAAAAGTGATTGTAATGATATGGTGATGCTTAAAGGGTGGTAAATTAGTGGTCAAGCAGTGGTCAAGTTGTCAACTGAAGAAACGTTAGCGGAAAGTAGTTGTAGCGACATGGTGATGCTTAAAGGGTGGTAAATTAGTGGTCAAGTAGTGGTCAAGCAGTGGTCAAGTAGTGGTCAAGTGGTCGAGTGACCACTTAAATTGTAGAGGACGATGTGCCTAAGATTATGGTAGTGGTTAAAGTGATCGATGACGTGGTCAAGGAGTGGTCAAGCAGTGGTCAAGTAGTCGAGTGACCACTTAAATTGTAGGGGAAAGTACGTATAGTGCAATGGTGGTGGGTAAAGTGAGGAGGAATCACTAGTAGTGATAATAGTACTACCAATATTAGTGACAAGAATATTAGCTGTTAAGTTGTTAGAGATAAAAGTCTCTTTTTTGTGGGGTGTGTAAAAATCATACAATGAGGGTCACACAACCACAAAGACAGACAAATACAAGTACAGACAAGTATACAAGTACACACAGACACACACACTGATACACAGATAGACAAGAAAAATATACAATGGAACAAAAACACAATAAAATAGAGAGATAAAATTAAAAACAAACAAAAAAGTAACATTTTCAAATGGATGTTATTGGCATACAACATCAAAGTATATTTAAAACTGGCTTCGTTTACGACCCAAAGGGAGCTGAGGGACGTGAATATTGTAGAAAGATGTCTGGTTTTTCAGAGGCCTGTCTTGACTGTCGGTAGACTGCTCTGGCTTATATGTAGCTTGGTCATCATAACTTAGATTCTCAAAAGCAGCTAGAATGTCAGACTTCATCGAGACGAGAGATTCAAACTCTGCTTTCGTAAGTGTAATTCCCACATTGGAAGGATACAGCATCTCAGAATCATAATACTGATGTAGATGGAGTGTCGTCGTTCCTCTGTCTTGAGAAACTGTCACCGCTTTCAAACTGTTGGCTAGTTGTCTGGGCATATCAATAGGTCTTGACATGAATAACCACTTGGGTGTAGACATCTTGATCGTTGTAGACACAAAAAGACGAGTGGTCGTCTCAGTTTATAACGACGAATTTATCTAGTTTTAAACAGGTCTGGACTTGTCTTTTTTAACCACGGAGTAACCAATCGAAACACGAGACGGTCGTTCACGTGTTGTATGTGTCCAAATAGTTGCAGGATACGTAACATGCTCTAGCCGCGGCATTTTATCAACAAGAAATACAAGGCGTACAGACCACAAGTGCTGTTATTAATGTCTTGTAACATACGGGTGTTGTACACTGGTAATCTGTCCGAGTTTCGTTGTATCAAGCGGATAATGTCGGCGTGTAATGGTGGCAAGCCAAATGAATCGAAATATTCAAACTGACCTAGACCATTAAAATATAGGGCGATCCAATGTGATCCAGAGTAAGCACTGGTGTCAGTATTGACGATCAAAGTGGCTGGTTGTGTTCTATCAATGTGTCTAGGCAACTGGTCCCTAGCGCATACGTTGACTAGTGGAAGTCGTCGAACAACCAGATCAGCCATTAGTAATTGTCTTAGTTGTTGGGTGTCCATTATGCTATGTAATCTGTTAGCACTTGTCTCGTCTTGGAAACTTCTAGGACCAAGTCGAGTTCGGCGTATACGACGACTTGTAGAGGTGCATCCGTTATAACGTCAAACTTTAGTTCTACTGACAGTGGACCAGATTTCGCCAATTCAAACTGTTCTCCGTCTAATATACTGGGAGTCAGATCAAAAGCATATAGACCGTACCCTTGACTAAAACTTTCATAATTTATACCATTCCCGGCATCCTTACCGGTCAAACCAAGGGCCACATTGGTACCATAGAAAGCTCGCATGTACTGACTCGTGGTATAATTCATGGTTAAGGGTTTGCCTTTAACACTACGCCCATCTACCATCAGACTCAAATAGTTTAACTGATAATGATTGAATATGAAGGGGTTCGTGTTTAGCTCGCTATTGAAACAGGAAGCATTCACTAAACCGATCACCACACGGGTCGGTGTCTGGCTGAGGAAAAGGTTATCTTGTGTGTGGGAAAACATACCTTTCGGGATAGAAAAGGTTTTTACCACGACTCTTTTAAAAGGATACTTGGCATACTTGGATCTCAATAAGGCTTTTTCATGGGCCAGAGAGATAGCTGGATTTAACTTAGCTCTCCTCACCAAGAGGGTGGCGTAAGTAATGACACTTTTGTACCCACCATTTACTTTCGTGGCAATCAAATTAAAGACGGATTTTGATGGTGTTAGTTTGATTTTAATATCGACGAAATTCAACATGTACCTATCCTGATTGAAAATGTCGGAATGTAGGCGCCCCATCATATCCAGAGGCACACTATAGCTGGCTAAAGATCTTCTTTAGGCTAGCGCTTTATTGTTATCACCCTTTGTGTCTGTCATGTGCAAAGGAGTATCTTGATAGTATAGAGCTGACGTCAGATGACTCTTTTTGGCCTCTTCACCATAATTCAGAAGAGCTTCCAAGTAGACCCGGTACGGATACGAATTTTCACTCGGTGAAATAAGAGTGTCGTTCAGGGACACGTCTACTTGAGAAAACAAACTATGCAAATAATAATTTATAGGAACGACTTCGGCTGTGTTTGGTAGGTCGTCGCCATTGGGCAGTGTAACTTTGGCTCTCACGTGAAGAAAAGTATTAAACAAATCAATGTAATCTTCTCCGACACCAGAGATGGAGAATTCGATGGGTGCGCCATAAGCTAACGTGGCCAACGGATGAATCTCCATAAACTGTCCCTCTTCCACGGCCGTCTGGGTGGGAGGCACGCTAAACAGATCCAGACCAGAATGCAGACACTCACACGACTTGGGATGAATTAACGCCATTATGAGAAAATATCCGAATGTCCCGCTTGGTGGTGATGTGTCTTATGAGTCGACGGCGTTCTGACTGGTGGTTTTATTCTTTTACTGGGCTGACCTGGCGGGGCGTCTTGTTTTCGTTTCCTAACCCCACTACCTGATTGGCTGATGTGTTGAGCAGCGCCTTGGAGTAGTCGTTGACCAGCATCTCTGGCGTGTTCTTTGAAGGACTCACCAACATTCCTACCAGCTAGGGCATTTTGAACCACTTGCAAACCCGTCCCCAGTCCTTCTCTCAATAGGGCTTTGCCACCAGTCTTCAACCAAGGAAGAATTGTGCGACCATGACCACTAAAGAAACTACCAATTCCATGACCTCACTGACTTCGATCCCCACAAAAACAGGGAGACCACTTCCAGCTTGATTGCATAAATAGTCCTCGTACAGTTTGGGGTTGCGTTGGATTGGTACGTGCCTAACCATGATTAGCCCAGATCAAACCGTTTGGTTGTTCGAAAATGTAACGTCACTACTGAAGTTCCACCTGTAAATGGGATAGGTTTCCCCTGCTCGTCGGTTATAAGAAGTTCAATCGTGTCAAATGAAAATCGTCTGAGTGGTACGTAATGTGGTTTGTCATACATCCTAAATACCGAGGTGGTAGATCTGTCTAGAACAGGTAGTGTCCGCAGTAATGGTACCATCACATCACCAACCACCCGCGAGGTGACAATGTCGGAATAGACGAAGACATTTTTTGTGTCCTGGTCTAAATCTACTTCACCCACACCAGACAGACTGGGTTCAGTCTCGGTGACATGTGTCGAGGGAAATTGTAAAATTTCTGCCAACTTGTCACTAAGTCTAACTTCAGCCCCCTGTTCATATAATTGGAAACGAGCCTTATTCGAAATATCGTTATAAGAGAACATCATTCGGTTATGTTCTTGCAAGGCATCATCGAGACGCAGCCATTGCAGTTCATTGATACATCTCTCAGCTTCGATAAGCAATCTATTCAATTCACCAATGAATTTTTCTGTTGATTTGTACAGACCAGGCGTCAGCGTAATCTTCATCGGTGGGTCCTCTAGGTCTGGAGGTGGAAAGTACGTTATCCACACCTCATCTTTCAAAATATTAAAATAGGTGTTGGGAAACTGAATATCGACCAAACCAACTTCGTACTGGGAGGTGAGCTCAATAGTTTGCGGCAGTTTGACAAAGAAATGTCCGGCGTTACTTTGCGGGTATATTTGTAACGAAGCATTACTGGTCAGCGTCACGTAAAAACTCATCTTAGTCTATTCGAGGTCTGAATGTTTCCTGATTCGAAAATGTAAAGTTAGTACTGAAGTCCCATTCTTGAATGAGAGTGTTTTACCCGTATCGGTAGTTAAAAGTATTTCCACCGTGTCGAAGGAGAATCGACTTAATGTTACATAATGTGGTTTATCATAAAGACGAAACACTGAAGGTGACAGTCGGTCCAATATAGGAACAGTCCTTAGTAAAGGAACCATTACGTCTCCAACTGGTCTCGCGGCTACGAGATCGGAATAGACATAGATATTTTTAACTTCGTTATCCATCTCTAATTCTACATTACCGTATAATAAGATATTATCGTCTGATAGAGTCGAGCTTGGAAAACCCAACATATTTTTCAATCTGTTACTAATTTTTGCCTGGGCGCCTTTTTCAAATATTTTCATCCCGACCCTTTTGCAAGGTGCACCTAGAAAGAATTTGATGTTTACTTTCTCGTCTAGTTGGGTTTCTACACACAACTTATTCAATTCCTCGATGAAAGTTTCAGGGCTGCTGAACGGACCCCGTGGACATACAAGGGTTATAGGTTCCATACCACTACCTTTAGGTAGAAAGTATTGGATCCAAATTTCCCCAGGCAACCCATTAAAATACGCATTGGGGAACTGAATCTCGACCAGGCCCACTTCGTATTGGGTTGTTACATCAATGGTCAGCGGCAACTTGACAAAAAAGTGACCTGGTTGGTTGTTGGGAAATACCTTTGGTCCAGTATTGCTCGGTAAATTTACGTAGAAACTCATCGTTTTTCTAATTTAGGATTAGGTAGCATATAGCCCAAACAACTACTCATTAGAGCTACCCACAGCTTGCCGTCTGGTGCGTCTGCGCTGCCTTGAGTCAGATTGAACAAAGACACGGCAATTACGGCATATATAACCACCATTTGACACATAAATACAGTCTCTGGCCGCGGTACACGTTGTCCAAAAAATGACCAGATCGATGTTCATTCCCCATCTGTCGGTTGTGGGCGCACCACAATAGTTTCCACCTTGTCTTCAGTCACACCACTAGTCTCCATAACTAGCTAGTTGCGTGTCAGCTATCCAACTATTGAATTAATTGGGATAACCAAACCACTTCACTAAATACTCTTTTCCACCACCTCTCCTGGGTCTTTCTTGTAAGATTGTTTCGATACGGTACACTTGCTTGTCTCCAACTAGTTGTATTTCTTCTCTGTAGAACGAGCCCTGTAGTTCCTGTCCCGAATCGTCTTTTACCACATAGGTCACTGGACTGGTCTGGTTTATGCGACTGACGGTAAACAATTCTTCTGTCCACGAGGGCATATACCCTTTTTTAAAAGGTTGTTTGGGTTGAGCCAGTCTGACTCGGTCCCCAGGTGTAAAATACACTTTTTTCGATACGTATGTCGGCTTATACAAGTTATTCCACACCTCTTCTTGATTACTATAGTTGACTTGCACAGGGGCCATGCGAATACTTCAGTGATACGAACCATTGTAGTTCTGGATCAATTTATCTATCACGTCGACCTAGCGCAGTGTATTGGTCTTGGTGAAATAACGCCACATTTTTTCTTTCAGGGTTCGATTGAATCTTTCCACTATCGCTGCCTTCACGTCTTCATTCTCGGTGGTAAAGAAGTGCACACCTCGATCTTTCAGAAATTTTAAGAAGGTCTGATTAACGAATTCCGAACCTTTATCGCTCTGAAAATTTATCGGTTGGCTATCACCAAAGATTTTACTCACAGCGACCACCAGAGCTTTCCCTGTTTTCTTCTGGATCGGGATGCCCCAAGCATATTTACTAAACACATCGATGCAAGTCACTAGGTACGACATCCCATCGTTGTATCTTTGTAATAGTCTCATATCTATCAAGTCTGCTTGAAATTGTTGATTTATACCACTGATTATGGTCTGACGTCTCTGGAAGCGGCGACGGATCGGTTTATGTAGAGTATAGGTATCCTGATGACGTAACCATTTATCTATTTTCTTCAGGTTAGTATTTCTTTTTAAGGCGGCTGCTCCACCATAAGCCCCCGGCTTCTTAGGGTCATAGTAATATTTTCTTAATTGCGCGGCCATTTTTCCCACTTGGGGGTAGGTATCCTACTCTTCTTCTTGTTTCGCCTGAGTTTGTAATGTGGTGTGGTCTCGACAATTTTGGACTCGACTACTTGAGCTTTAGCCGGTTGAATAGGTGTTGGTTGAAGAGGTGTTGGTTGAAGAGGTGTCTCGGCTACTGGTGTCGGTACACTGGTAACTTCAGATTTTTGTTCCTTGATATCTACTAGTCCCAAAGGCTTGTGTCTGTACTGTTTGAGTCGATTCAGATACCGCTGTAGTGTTTGTTGATACGCTCTGGCCTTGTCACGAGGTGGTAGATCTTCTGTTTCCAGGACTTGTTGCATCTGACGATCCAAATCCTGTAGACTATCATTTAGTGTGTCGGGTGGTACATAGGATTTTTCTGGCAACCGGGGATCGATCAAGATCATCTTCTTGGCCATTACAAACCCACCACGCTTTTCAACACATTTAGTATGGGGCCTAGTAAGTCGCCTATGAAACCACCTTGTTGCAGGGTCTCTTTCTTTTTCTTGAGCGATAATTTCTTATGCGTGAGTGCTCTCAGACTGTCTTTGTGCTGTTGCAGACGCTTCTTCTGAGCTGGTGTCAGGGGAACATTACCTTTTAAAACGTTGTGACAGCATTCGCAAATTGATTGGACGAGATCCGGGGAAGCTGATGTCATTACTGCCTTCACAGTGGTTGGGTTGGTCTGACCCAAGAAGCGTAACATACCCTCGTTACGTTTAAGTCGGTTAGACATGTTATTTGGGGACGTAGACGACTTGATGCTGATCGGGAAATATATGACTTCGTAAGCAGAGCTGATCCGGTGTTTCCTGTCGCAGGTCAAATAACAAATACCCGTGTTGAGCCGATGTCGCGTCTTTAAAACTCTCTTGGACATATGACACATGGCCTGGATACATCAGTTTGGCCAGATTGGTAATCTGAGAACCGTCTCGATGATTCTTAAACACCACTAGGTAGTGCGAATTCAGACTGATAGTTCTTTGTTCTGTATTCTTACCAAATAGGTTCTGTACTATATACATATCACTGAGGTTGCGATGATGACTGCCTTTAGTAAATAATTTAGTCATTTTGTCATCTGTCTCAGACATTAGATCATCTATGACTACTAACCGACGTCTATCCCGTGTCCATTTTTCCACATCCGGCAGACCTTCATTAAATTGAACACCCTTCATAGTTTCGTAGATGGGTTGCCATTCCCCATAGCACCATATAATTTCCTCTGGAAGGGGGTCTACCATGGCTGGTAGATGGGCCAAGAACCGTTGGACAAAGACGGTTTACCACTCCCCGTTGGGCCCGCAATCAAGGATGTTTCCACCTAGGATCCATGCGTATTAATAACCAGCTACCTAGTCGCATTGGTGTTTATAAACGCGTCGGGTGATAGTATTAGACCATTTGACGACCAACTACACGTTAGTGGGTCTCTGGTAGGTATCGGTATAATAATGATGGAAGCAACGGCCGACTTGACACAAGTTCACACCGAGGTGGTGAGTATGGCGTTGACTGTTATTAGTTCCTACAAGCCCACAAAGACCAATAACTCGAGATTGTGCCGCTTAGTACGTCAGATAGCCAACCAACATGATGTGTTATTCACGAGACTAGAAGTCTGTATCAAGCCCGAACACGTTTTCCCGGTCTTTGTTTCAATCGGTGACGAAGTCTTTGCCAATAACGTCATCAACTATGGGAGAATAATGATGGTTTTTACACTTGGTATGCGTCTGGGTAAGCATCTGGTTAATAATTCTTACAATACAGACGAGAATGTCCAGGACCTGGAGGAAAGCTTCGCTACATCTGTCGGCATGTATATGACTGATAAACTACATCGTTGGATACTGCGAGGTGGATGGCGTAATTTCTATACTTGGTTGCAAGCATCAGTTGAATAAATACATAATACATCTCAGTATGTGTCTTTGTTTCATTGTCTGTCAGTGTTGATGTCTCTCCGAAAAGAAGAGGGCAACCACGTGAAAGCCACCCACTAAAGAAAATCAACAAAACAAAAATCTTGGTTTCAATATTTAATCACCAAAATATGTGTGTTATTCAGCAAAATAGTTTAGTGATATAAGAAAAAAATCAAGGACATACATGGTTAGTGACAAGAATATAAAACAATGTAGTTGGGGGATGATATGTCACCTAGACATCAACCTATCTGGAACTCGGGCATATGAAACAGGTAAAAACATACGCCAGCTACTGTCTCTAGTGTATATTTAGTGTCTGTACGTTGTTGCATGGTGTAGGAATGAATGTCATGTTCGTGTACTGTTGTAAGGAAGCCATCAAAGTCGTATCTGTTATTGATTAGAGCTGGAAATTCTAAAACAGAAGAATTGTTAAATGATGCATGATAGAATCTAAGATCTTGTGTTCCTCTATGTCTTAACACTAGATGAAAGCTAAAGTTTATCTTAAAGCGACTAATTTGAGCTTTGAATATCTTATACAACGTATTTGTCCAGTCGATAGGCTTTTGTATCTCCGGGTTAATAAAGAAGGTGTATGTCGATAAATACTTGTTAATCTTGTGATGTGTCCTGATAGCTTCCCAATTTTCTCTATATGTTTGTTGAATATCGGGTGGAAGGATGTGTAGTGTCTCAGGTTCCCCGGCTGATAAGATGGCCGCTTCGTCGTCTATCACTTGTTCAAGAATATTCTCGTCTGGTTGTATCTGACTGTTAGTTATATTGGTTTCAGTTGGTGGTGTCGTCGGGGTTGTTGGTGGTGTCGTCTCTGATGTTGAAGAGGTAGTTGTAGTAATTGCTTCTGATGAGTCCATAGGCCGGTGATGACGTATTCGTTTGTGTTTTTGTAGGCCATCGTTGTTTTTGTGTTTTTGTGTAGTTGATGTCTGTGTATACGTGGAGATGTGTCTGTCCGTGTGTGTGTGTTTGTATGGATGTCTGTCTGGTTGCTTCGTTGTACTTGTGTGACTGTCTGTCTTTTTGCTTCTGTATATGTACTCGTGTCTGTCTGAATGTAGAAGTATAGGCGTTCGTGATTGTATGGGTGTGTTTTTGTGTAGTTGATGTCTGTGTATACGTGGAGATGTGTCTGTCCGTGTGTGTGTGTTGGTTATGGATGTGTGTCTGTCTGAATGTAGAAGTATAGGCGTTCCTGATTGTATGGGTTTATGTGTATACTTGTATGGTTGATGTCTTTGTGCTGTGTGTATGGGTGTGTTTATGTGTATACTTGTATTGTTGATGTCTTTGTGGTTGTGTGTGTGGGTGTGCTTATGTGTACGTGTCTTTTTGTTTATGTATTTGTTATAGACAATGAGGCTCGTGTAGACGATTACGATGATATATTGTGGTTGCCTAGAGGAGCGGTCCAACCACCTGGGTCATATGAACCGTAGTGACACTCGATGATATTCCTCTTCAGTGTTCTGCGGGCCCGATCGACAATCATCACCACTACGGCGGACATCACCCCATCCACTCAGAACTACGACCCCCTCACTATATTACTAAGCCCAGACTCTTATGTTTATTTTTTCAGATGATAGTGATCCTCTACACCTCTTATCAATAACCGTTACATTTATTACCACCCCTATATCGACCACTAATACCTGGTACCCACCCCTTACCACCAAATGACACCATATCCATTACAACTTTATAAGATTTCATTTCTAATCGGTGAATAAGCTACTATGAACATCCCACCCTTTAATTTCACTAAGACACTACTATCACCCGACACTTATCATCACACATTTACGCACATTTAACACACTTGGTACCGACACGAACATTTTACCCCTTCCTACTTTCGACTAATTACTTTTACAGACTACATTCTCACACCCCGACCAACCATCAAGAATTTCCCGACTCAATTTCCCACGACACTTTCTTTTTACCCGCCATCACCCGCCTAAAACGTTCCCGCTCCTACCTTTTGTAGCCACTTCCAACAAAAAACAATTACCCACCATCCCCGCCTAAAATGTCATAGACCCGGCCTGGACGAGGGATTTTCAGGCATTTTACCCACCCCGTCGCCAACCCTTCATAAAAAATTCCACATCCATTTTTAGCCACCACCTCATCAAAAAATTGCCTTCATAAAACCTATACGCATCCATGTTGGATGCTGAAATACGTGTGTATTACATCACTACTTACATTGAGTATTCTTCTAAGGTATCTCATTTATGTTGTTGTGATTTTCTTTTCTCGTTTTCTGTCATTGTCCAGGTTTGGCATTGGTAACATAGAGTTGGATGGAAAATTGTGATGTAATTAGTAGTTAGTAGTAGTTAGTAGTTAGTGATACGTTTGTTCTTTAGTATTTGTGCCATTTGTCCAATGCGTTGGTTTGCCTTATTGCATTATTTTTTTTCGATCTCGTCTTCTGTTTTACCAATTGATGATATAATACTTCCTAGCTGTGATGTCGGCTCCTAGATCAATCAATCAATCAATCAATACTTCCTAGGTACTTGAAACTCTTTACTTGTCTCGAGGGATTTTCGTTTAGATAAATTGTGTGTGCGCGCGCGCGCGTGTGTGTGTGTGTGTGTGTGTGTGTGTGTGTGTTCATGTGTTTATACTAATTTTCATGTTATGTTCCCTATACATTTCGTTTAGGCTGCTCATGTGGTCTTGTAATTCAGCTTCTGATTTTACTATTAGTGCTTGGTCGTCCGCAAACAGGAGTTCTCTAATGGTGTAATTTGCAGATGGTTCTTCTTCTGTGTTCTCGCGGTCACTGTTTGGTTTGACATTGCTTATGACATAGGTTGTCTATATATGTTATGAACAAGAGAAGGGACAGGAGAGGAATCTGTGTGGTTAAATTCCAGTACGTACACTTTATATGTGGCCCTAGAAGGCCTGTAAAATGTTCTTCCCCCCATGCAGGGGGAAGTTATCTTTAACGAGCCAAAACTACATTGGAAGTATACAAATAACATTTGAGAAATAAATTTATAACTGCAAAGTTGGTTCTAAAACGTAAGTATCTAAATATTAAAAACATTTTCTGTAAGAAATCTAAACCAGTTATATTTAACGTACACTTTATATGTCGCCCTAGGAGGCCAGTAAAAAAATGTTCTACCCCCATATAGGGGGAAGGTTATAAGACAATACAGACCTTCACCTGATCAATTACTACTGTCCAAATAGCCGCCCACAGGCACTGGACACATTACCATTATAAGGAAAAATTATTGTGTGTGGCGACTTCAACAGACACTCGCAGAGCTCGGACTATGATAACATGGACCTGAGAGGAGAGAGACTGGAGGTATGGCAGAATGAGAACAGATTCACCCTGATTAACAAGCCGTCTGACCCACATACCTTCTACTCCAGATCATGGCATACTACAACATATATATATACAAGGGGCTTCTCATAAGTCTTTAGCCTGACCATGAAGGAGTAGACGGAGAAAATTGAAATTTGGCACAGTGCTTATTCCTTCTCAGTGTAGCCACCACCTGAATTTATGCATGTCTGCCATCTCTACGTGATCTTTAAAAGACCTTCAGAATAAAACAATCTATTTTTCGAACTAAACCAGTTATCACAAGCCAGTAGGACATCTTCATCACTGTCAAACCAATTTTCTTTCAGCTGGTTTTTTTTTTTTAAAGATTTGGGAAAAGAAAAAAAAGTCTGATGGAGCCAAATCGGGAGAATATGGTGGGTGTGGACGAATTTCAATATTCAAATCGTTGGCTGTTTGCAACACAAGCCGTGCTTTATGGGAGGGCGCGTTGTCTTGAAGCAAAGGCAGAATTTTCGTACGCGCTATTACTCGTTTTCTGATGACAGCCTTTCTTAGTTTGATAAGAAGATCTGCATCGTACTGCCCATTAACCGTGTTGCCATGAAGCATGTAATCTTTCAATATGACACCTTTGACGTCCCCCCTATAAAAAAAAAAGTCAGCATCTATTTTCTTGCAGATTTTTGTGCTCTTGGCTTGACATGTGTTGGCGAGCCCGGCTTTTCCCACTGCATGCTTGCAATTTTGGATTCTGGGTCATAATGGTGAATCCAAGTCTCATCTACCGTCACCATGGTCGTCAACATGTTTTTCGACCGCCACATGTTGGGCAACTGGCCACAGCAATCAACTCGTCTTTGTTTATGTTCACATGTCAGCAGGCGCGGGACCCAGCGGGCACACACTTTTCTCATGTTCAGTCTGTTGTGTAAAATTCTAAAAACTTTACTCTTACTCAGTTTTGTTGAACCCCATATCGCTGCAGTTGTCATTTTCCTATCCTGGTCTATGATTTTCTTCACTTTTGCAGCATTTGCATTATTGCACTCTGAGGATGGTCGTCCTGATCTTGGCAGATCATCAACTTGGGAACGGCCACACTTAAACTGCAAACACCAATTTTTTACAGAAGCATACATAGGACAGACTTCCTCAAACACTGGCTCCATCTCCCTGTATATTTCTGTCGGAGTGTTTTTCCTGTAGCATCAAGAATTTTATCACAGTCCTGGCGTCTGATTTCTTCATTGTTCTGACAAACCGTTGGATGTGCAGATCTGGTCAATGGGGTGTGTTGTGCCATGCACCATATCGGGAAAACCAGTTGAGGGAAATTCATAATTTATAGGTCCATTACAAATTGAATGAGCTATAGATGTCCCAAATTTCAATTATTTTCGCCTACTCCTTCATGTTCAGGCTAAAGACTTATGAGAAACCCCTTGCATATATCGCATATCCTTTACAAGACATCACTGTCGACACCAACATTTTACCGTCGTTGTTGATTTCTTGGCAAGATTACGCTCAGTAGTTTGCCATTGGTTTCTGAGCGGCAGCCTCACTTATCCCTAAGTCACCAACGCGGCAAGAAACGCTACCAATTCTCGCGCGCTGCGTTACCCTACGTGTATAAACGGGATTAAGGAGAAAGTCGTTTAACACCTATGCCAGGGAGACATATATATATATATATATATATATATATATATATATATATATATATATATATATATATATATATATATATATATATATATATATGGATGTGGATATATATATATGGATGTGAAGCTTGGACAATGAGCAGTCAAGCTGAAAAAACATCTGATGGCTGTAGAAATGTGGTTTCTGAGAAAAATGCAAAGAATACCATGGACAGCCAGAAAGACCAATGAACAAGTCCTTCGAGAAACAAACGAAGATCGTAAACTGATTAGAGACATTAGACGCAGACAGTCAAAATATTTTGGGCATGTTATGAGAAGAAATGAATTGGAGAACTTGGTGACAACTGGTAAGATCGAAGGGAACAGACCAAGAGGAAGACCTAGAAGCAAATACCTGGATGGCTTGGACACATGGTATGGTTGAGACAGGAACACGGAGCTGATCCACGACTCTGGTGATCGAGTGAAATGGCGAGTCATGACCGCCCACGCTTTCCGGCATGGCATATGATTGATTGATTGATTGACATGGCGCCTTTGGAACAGTTTAGAATTGAAGAAGGTACATACAGACATCCCAAACAGGAGCAGTTAGAATCTAGGACGTACGATAGAGGCCTATCAGACGTCAAAAAGTTTAGATTCTAGGATGCTATTTAAAGACCTGTCATACATGGGACATACTGGAATAGAGAAAGCTACACAAAGAAGTGTAGTATCGAACATTTAAAAATCTGACTGTACACGCAGGTGTCCCATATGTGGAAGAGCGTAAACACGAAGACAACACACTGCAGCGTGCCATACAATGATCAGCTTAGAACAGAGGACGGTAAACACGAAGACGGCACACTGCAGCGTGCCATACAATGATCAGCTTAGAACAGAGGACGGTAAACACGAAGACGGCACACTGCAGCGTGCCATACAATGATCAGCTTAGAACAGAGGACGGTAAACACGAAGACGGCACACTGCAGCGTGAAATACAAAGATCAGCTTAGAACGGAGGACGGTAAACAGAGGTGTACCATTTATGGATCGGTTTAGAACAGGGGATAGTAAACAGATGTGTATAGTACATGGATCAGGTTAGAACAGAGGATGGTAAACATAGGAGTACCATACATGGATCAGTTTAGAACAGAGAACGGTAAACAGAGGTGTACTATTTATGGATCGGTTTAGAACAGGGGATAGTAAACAGATGTGTATAGTACATGGATCAGGTTAGAACAGAAGATGGTAAACATAGGAGTACCATACATGGATCAGTTTAGAACAGAGAACGGTAAACAGAGGTGTACTATACATGGATCAGTTTACAACAGAGGACGGTAAACAGGCGTTTATAGTACATGAATCAGTATAGAACATATGACGAAAAACAGAGGTGTTCAGTACGTGGATAAGTTTAGAACAGAGGACGGTGAACAGAGGTATACTATACATGAAACAGTTTAGAACAGAGAATGGCAAACAGAGGTGTACCATACAGGGACAGTTTAGAATGAAGAAAGTTGCATGGAGGTGTGTCATATATGGAATAGTTTAGAATCGAGGAAAATGCATGCAGGCGAGCTATACATGGATCAGTTTACAATCATGGAAGCTATACGATGGCGTGTCATACATGGAATAGTTTAGAATCGAGGACGAGACACAGCAGCGTGCCATATACAAATGTAGTCAATTTATTTCTGCCTGACTGACAGTGAACATGTTTCTGGCCTTGTCTTAACAGATAATTTCAAACTGAGACAAGTCTAATTAGCCAACTCCGAACCCAGGCTGGGACTGATGGATGGCTATCTGGCTCCCTTCGCCAAGGATGGACACACGCCAGCACGATGTGACAAGTCCCGTGCAGAACGTGGCTCCCATCACGGCCCGCCGAGAGGATACTCGATCATTTGCCAGTTAACGTGGCTCCCATCACGGTCCGCCGAGTAGATACTCGATCATTTGCCAGTTCCCCTGACTGATTTATTTTTATGCCCAGGTGTCTTCAGGGTTCTGTGTCCATCTCCGAGCTGGTTGACCCCTGCCTCTTCATCGATGAATCGTATCTTCTATCGCTATTCTTTAAAGCTACGCCACGTTTAATACAGACAATGTATAGTTTTTATGCTCTATCTAGACCAACAAGCAGTGGTTAGAATAGATGATGAGACATCAGCCTGGTTTGACATCAAGCAAGGAGTTCGTCAGGGATGTGTGCTGTCCCCCTAATCGTTTAACCTATACGCCAAAAATATAATGAAAAATGTCAGAGATGATATAACCAGGGAGCAATATGATGCCCTAAATATCGGTGGTCGTGAAATACCAGAGATTTTATGTGCTGATGATACAGTATTACTATTACCATCCCATAATGGAAAAGAAAACCTAATAACCTCAACCCAAATGAATAGTGAAAATCACAACTTATATCTTAACATAGTAAAAACAAAGATAATGCATACAGATAAGACTACCATGGAGAATGAAATATATGTTAATGAGGAATAATTGGAGGTAGTAGACAATTGTGAATATCTTGGGTTATTGATTACCAAACATGGTTCCACAATGAAAGAAATTAAAAGACGAATATCTATTGCTCTTCAAGTCTAAAATAACTGAATAAATTATGGGGTGGGATAGACAGAACTACAAAGATTAGAATTTTAAGAGCATGTATCTTTCCCATTGCAACATTCGCCTGTGGGACGTGGACACTTACTAAACAAGCTGAACAGCGCATAAATGCCTTTGAATATAAATGTTATAGACGAGTTCTAAGAATATCTTGGATACAGAAATGAACAAACGCATCCATACTTCAAGAGCTGAATATTACAGAAGGTTGACTATTAAAGAGCTTAAAACAAAGAAAAATTGAATGTTTTGGTCACTTGGAAACGTCATGAAAGTTTGGACAGAACAATAATGGATGGGCATATGCCTGGGAAGAGATGAAGAGGAAGGCCAAAGAGAAGATGGGTGCAGGATGTGGCGGATGATCTCCAGATGGGTGTATCAGACGCGGGACATCCTGCTTATGATCGAGAAGTTTTCCGGAAGGTTGTTATGGGAACGAGGTTCTTTAAAGAAATTGCTGCTGAGTGAATGAATAGTTTTTATATGTATGCTTGTTTATTTCTATTCCGTTCCCACTGTCCCTATCAACCATCTAGCGAAACCACAGTCAAGGGAACGGGCTTGGTAGAATCAGCGGGGAAAGAAGACCTTGTTGAGCTTGACTCTAGTCCGACTTTGTGAAGACACATAAAGGATGTAGCATAGACGGGAGCGCAAGCGCAATTGAAATACTACTACTTTTATCGTTTCTTTACTTATTCAGTCTCGGTAGAGATTTGTTCGCAGCAGACGAACATAATCTCCGGCGGGCCTATTCTCGCCGGTCGCGGGATCCGCACAGTGGAAGGATGGGAGATTCGCTCGCAATAGACAAGCAGTATCTCCTGCGGTAGCTCTGGCGGGCCTATTCCCGCTGGTCGCGGGGTCCGCTAAAGTCAGGTGGAGAGTCTGACGATAGTGCACGCTTTACACAGGCCCGGACACTTGTGATTGGTGATTGACAGTTGTGCGCGCCCTTATGGTCCGGGCTCGTACGAGGCCCTCACCTGTGGGACTTGGCTGAACGCCTCTAAGCCGGGTCCCTTGGGTGCCAGGGTCTGGCCATCACTCGCCACCTGCTCGTGGTGGCGAGGTCTTGGAGGTTTTGACGCTGTGCCGCCAGCGTCTGCAGCCTACCTTGTGCCAGACGTATTGGTTACCCATTCCTCTGGAATACACAAGTGCTAGGCCGAGAGAGGGATCATGTCGTTTGGGCACCACATGTTTCTCTGAAGCTCTGCCCAGGCATTGTGATGGAATATTGGCCACATTCCAACTCACATACTTTAGTCTGTCAAGACTGCAAGGTGCCACTCACTGTTTATTCGAAGTTTAATATGACCGACGTATTTCGGTTGCCGAGACATGCTGCTGCTTATGTACAAGTTTTCTTCGATGTTACGTCTTGTAGAATGCATACTGTTAAAATAAAATAAAATAAAATGAAAAACACAACATTATTGCAGTTTCAGTTGCAAACTTCTACCAACATTTTATAGACGATACTGATTGGCCCATTGCAGTCGGTTCTGGCGATGCCGGTCCGTAAGAACAGGATCTCTGTAGGGTCTTCTAGCCCAAAGACCAGCGTCGTGCAGCCGGTTCCGAACCTTTTGATCTGAAATTCGACGAGCTCCTGGCATTGACTGGACTGTGGAGGACGCAGATGCAAATCGATTCCTAAGATGACGCAGCCGTATGAAGCGGTCTTCGGCAGCAGTTGTGGTTCTGGGTCTTCCACTGCGCAGCCGGTCTGCCACTAAGCCAGTTTCTTGAAATCGCCTCCAAAAGCTACTAAAGGTGCTTCTAACCACATTAAATTCTCTGGCTACTACACTTTGTGACTATCCAGCCTGTAAACGTCCAATGATGATGAGTCATTGTTCTGTAGTGAGATGAGCCATACTTGCCCATGGAATTTTCAACTAAATTTATTCAAGGAGCGTCAATCTTTTATATGCATTCAATAATATGGTCAGAGAGTTTTGTGTTCAGTAAGGTTAACGGGATTATCGTGAACCCTGTCATGAGTTATTGTCAAAAATCTTGTTTTGACCTTGACCTCTTTCATGACCTCATGAATTATGAGGTGAATACAATTCAGGTAACCATGAGAAGTTAATGATCAGATGGACACAGTCGATAGGTTGAATGATGTCCATCATCTCATCTCATCTCATCATGTTCCTCTTGTACCTTGCGGTGTCCAGGTGAAGTATAAACATCATGAGAGTGCCAGGTTATGGGCTTCATGTATCGATATTCCCATGGACTCAGCTATTCCCTCCGTCCACGTTTATGTGGTCGGCCTCTACCTCTGTTTCCATCTGGTCTGTACATCATTGCTTGTTGTGGAATGCTATTGACTGGTAATCTACTTGCATGGCCAAACCATTTGACCTGCTGCTTTCTAATAAAATCTAGTGCTGCTATAACCCCCAGTTTAGTCCTGATTTCTTAATTTCTGATCTTAGCTCTTCTTGATACGTTGAATATTCTTCTGAGGAATCTCATTTCTGTTGTTGTAATTTTTCTTTTCTCTTTTTTTTTGTCCAGGTTTGGCATTGGTAGCATAGAGTTGGTAGGAAGATTGTATTGTAAAGTGCTTTTTTTAGTAGTTAATGATACATGTTTGTTCTTTAGTATTGGTGCCATTTGTCCAATGAGTTGATTTGCCGTATTGCACATATTTTCTATCTCGTCTTCTGATCTGCCATTTGATGATATTATACTTCCTAGGTACATGAAACTCTTTATTTGTTTCAAGTGATGTTCGTTTAGGTGAATTGTTGTTGTTTTTTCTTTAGTTATAGTCATTACCTCTGATTTGCTTGTGCTAATTTTCATGTTATGTTCCCTATACATTTCGTTTAGACTTTAGAATGATGTCCAGTCAACGAATATCTTTTATAAAAGTAACACCAAAAATGTTGCGTTTATTTTATTCTTTTTAACAGTATGGTTTTCTTCATCTTGTTACATTATATTCTGAGAGTTTTATGTAACATTGAGGTTCGAAAGCGCCGACATTATTCTTTAGAGATTTAGAAACGGTTAAAGATTCACACCCATATTTTGTCATAGGGAAGATGCCTGGTTTCAAACATTTCATATGTATTTCCACTACAACTCGTCGTCGCCGTCGTCGTCGTCATCATCATCATCATCGTCATCATCATCATCATCATCATAAAGTGACCTGCCAGTCGGCGCCAGCTGCCAGTCATGTCTCTAAACAGATCTCGGCCTTTGGTGTTCTGGGTCAACTCTGCAGATGATATTCCTCCATGCCACCGTCTCAATCCATCCAGCATCATTTCTCTTGGTCGGCCTTTGCCTCTCTTCCCCTTGATCTATCCAGTCGTCACGATGGTCCTGAATGCCTCTTTTCTCATCACATGACCAAAGCAAGCTGTTTATCTCTTTTTTTATTATTGTATATAGTGTTATAGTTTCATTAGCCTTTTCAGGCAATCGTAGTTATTCTGGCAGTCCAAGGAATTCGCAACATTCCTCTCATGAACCACAACTCTGTTGCCTCAAAATTCTTCCGAATGTGTTAATTTACATTCCATAATTCCCTTCCATACAGCAAAACTGGCTCTGTATAGCAGTTCAGCACTCTCTGTCTTACATTCAGTGATAGTGACTTATTGCATATGATAATTTACACTACAACTACTCATTAAAATTTCTAGCTGGTTTTGCGGGAGTGCGAGTCAATTACGACATGCTTATTTTTTCTGGTCTATGATTTTCTGTTCTGTTCTATTTATATGATGGCCTCAGATGTTTCATAATTGTCCCCACTTCTTTGTTTTCGAGTACGTTACACTGCGGTAGCCAAATGAAAGGCAAAGAAACTAGGAGCTTGTGAACTGGTTACAAGGGAGGCGCGGCTGAGATCTCGTGGTGTCCTCCTCGGTCTGTAATGTCCTGTGCCCACCTTTGTCTAGACCCGCCCTTGCTTCTTCCTTCACGAATCACATCCTCCAGCATTGTTTTTTCACAGCCACCCCAACATTTGGCATGGCTGAAGTATTTAAGATTCGTCATAACCGTATTAGAAAAAAAAAAACACGGGCATGTTTACATCAACAGGTGACATGTTTCTAATTTATCTAGCAGCTATACAGGAGACTCGGTAGCATGAGGTTGTTAGTGCGCTTGTTTGCCAAGGCAGTCATCCGGGTTCAATAGCCTCACTGGCATGCGTTTATTCTCTCCGTCACTAGGCCAGGCGGATTCAACCTAATTACAGCGATAATATTCAGAATTTTCAGGAAAGAAGCAGTGGCGGAAAAATCTGGTCAACCTGAAACACTTTGCCGTGATCTAGATTATATTAAATTATAACACTTATACTCTACTTAGCCTTTGTCGACCAAGAAAAGGCATTTGATAGAGTAGATAGAAACAAGCTGTGGGAAATCCTTAAACAATATGGTGTGAGTACACATCTAACAAACCTATGTAGAAGCTTATATAACAACAGTGAATGCATGGTGAAGGCAACTGGGGGACACTCAGAACCCTTCACCATAAGATCTGGAGTACGTCAAGGTTGTGTCCTGTCCCCTCTCTTGTTCATAACATATATAGACAACATATGTAAAGAAACCAGCCAAACAGAGACAGCAAGAATGCCGCATGACGAGAACACAGAAGAAGAACCATCTGCAAATCTAACCATTAGAGAACTCCTGTTTGCGGACGACCAAGCACTAATAGTAAAATCAGAAGCTGAATTACAAGACCACACGAATAGTCTAAACGAAATGTGTAGGGAAGATAACATGACAATTAGCACAAGCAAAACAGAGGTGATGACTATAACTAAAGAAAAAAAAAACAACAATTCACCTAAACGAACATCCCTTGAAACAAGTAAAGAGTTTCAAGTTCCTAGGAAGTATAATATCATCAAATGGCAAATCAGAAGACGACATCGAAAATAGATGCAATAAGGCAAACCAACTCATTGGACAAATGGCACCAATACTAAAGAACAAACATGTATCAATAACTACTAAGAAAGCACTTTACAATACAATCTTCCTACCAACTCTATGCTACCAATGCCAAACCTGGACAATGACAAAAAAAGAGAAAAGAAAAATCACAACAACAGAAATGAGATTCCTCAGAAGAATACTCAACGTATCAAGAAGAGCTAAGATCAGAAATGAAGAAATCAGGACTAAAGTGGGGGTTATAGCAGCACTAGATTTTATTAGAAAGCAGCAAGTCAAATGGTTTGGCAATGCAAGTAGGTTACCAGTCAACAGCATACCACAACAAGCAATGATGTACAACCAGATGGAAACAGAGGAAGAGGCCGACCACGTAAAAGTTGGACGGAGGGAATAGCTGAGTCCATGGGAATATCGATACATGAAGCCCATAATCGGGCACTCTCACGATGTTTATATGTCACCTCGACACCGCAAGGTACAAGAGGAACATGATGAGATAGATAGATAGATACCACTTTACGTTGTGACCTGAAAAGTGTAATGGCCAAGGACTTCACGTTTTAGTGGCAGTATCAGCCATGGGATTACATCTTTCTAACAACTATAGGCTGTCAAAACAAGAGGCGAAGGATCTTGATTCTACGCCATCCGGGACATGGTACTAGATTTGTATCCCAATGATCGAGTATCTTGATTTGACGCGATCATGGCAGACTGAGGTAAGGTACTAGGCTTGTATTCTCATGATCAAGTATCTTGATTCCACACCATCATGGCAGACTGAGGTAAGGTACTGGTGCGTATTCTCGTGATCAAGTATCTTGATTCCACGTCATCATGGCAGACTGAGGTGAGGTACTAGGCCCGTATTCTCGTGATCAATCTGCACAAAAGGAGTGAACTAGTCAGTATCACGTCGGCTGTCCTTACTTTCCCCGTTCCCGAACATTATCTCATTCTGTTGCTGCTGCCCTTGATTTCACACCGGTAAAGGCCTTCATCCACAGCATACCAAGCCGTCCTGTCTTTTGCTATTTCTTGCAGATCCCCATATTATTTACCCGTGTCTCTAATTCTCTCCTCCTTGAGATTTTAGGTTTCTGTATATATCTGTTGCCAAGTGTGTTCCAGAAAAAGCACTTTCTATGTATACTATTATCAGGGCTACTCAGTGTGTGCCCTACCCAGGCCGAGTGCCATTTCTTCAGCTCTCTTGATTCACTGGGGTCTGTTAGTTATCTCCTCAAGCTCCGCATTATTAATTCACTCATACCATTTAAGTCTTGTTTTGTGCAGGCGCTAATGACTGAATATTTGAAGTTTATTTAGAATTGTGTTAGTTGCTCAACATCTTTCCGATATACATAGCATGAATTATACAGGGTGTTTGTAAAGACTCACTACACTTTGTATGTAAAACAAGTTTGAAAATGAAGTACATGATGTTATCAAAATATGTGCGAAAATTTCATCAAATTGGCTACAAAAGTAAGTGCTATGGTCTAACGCTGTTTAGGGGAAGCTGGAAATTACCAATGAAGTATTTGTTTATAACAGGTGTTAGAAATGTCCACGAAGGGCTTCAAATTATGACTGTACACGTCTATTCATATTGTCAAATACTTTCTGCAACATGTCTGTTGTTATTTCTTGAATGGTAATTCTGACTGTATCTTTCAGTTCCTCAATTGTGTGTACATTATTTTTGTAAACATTTTGTTTCAAAAAACCCCCATAGAATTACTCCATTAGACGACAGCCATTCGCTGCATATTGCTTCACGATGGACTTTGAAACACATTCTGTGATGATGTCACGTACTTCATTTTTCAAACTTGTTCTACATACAAAGTGTAGCAAACACCCTGTATAATTGGAGTTAATTATTCTAAGTATTCTTCCTCTTCTTCTTTCGTTCGCTTGAAATATGTCTATAACTGCAATGTTGTCTCTTGTATGAATTGAACTGTCTTTTTTAGTTCACACAGCGGTCCATAGAGTTTATCTTCCACTGTCGTCTCTCTAGGTCAGTATGCATAAAATTTGGTGGAACTGCGGTAAAGCTGTGAAAGTTTAAACAATATATAATGACACAAAGTAGTGCAGCTTTACATAACAGAGTTACGACACATACAGAACGTTGCGGCGGTTAGCCTTCATCAGCAAACAAACACATTCACAAACACAACATACAGTCAAGGAGAACTCCTGTGACTACATTAGAAGGTGATGACAGGACGAGAGGAACAAATGCATGGAAAAATGGAAGCAATGAAGAGGAAATGAGAATTGACAAAATGTTAATTGAAAAGAATGTTAGTCGAAGAAAATGTTTACTAGAAAAACTGTTTATAGAGAAAAAAACAAACTGTATACTCACCTGTATACGGACCTGTGAATGTTTACGGAAATCTCAGGTGTATTTCTATAACGGTGCTGGATGTTACGGTACAGTGAACACATAGAAAGAAGGGGGCGGGGTAGGAGGCGTGTAAGATTGACCACGGCCCCATTGTGTTGTTGGTCTGGGTGGATTGGTGTGTAGGAACACGCGTCCTTACATAGACACACTTCAACTGACAAAATGCTAGTGTATGTGGACATGCAAGAAGAGAGAGAGAGAGAGAGAGAGAGAGAGAGAGAGAGAGAGAGAGGAGAGCGAGAGAGAGACAGACAGAGAGAGACAGAGAGAGGAAAAGTGCCTGCGACCTACCACATGGGGTATATTGTAACCTACGAAATAGTCAGTATGGTTGCTAGTCATACAACGCGCTTCAGGAGCCCCTCGCCCAGTCCTAGAGTTGTTGGGGTTGTGTAAGATCCAACCACTGGCAATGCACGTGAAGAAGGTATGCACAGAGAAGCCAGATGTAAGAGGAGAGAGAGAGGGAGAGAGATAGTGAGAGAGAGAGCGCGAAAGGGGGGAGAGAGAGGGAGAGAGAGGGAGAAGAGAGGGGGGAGAGGGAGGGAGAGAGAGAGGGAGAGAGAGAGAGAGGGAGAGAGATAGAGAGAAAGGGAGAGAGAGGGGGAGAGGAAGAGAGAGAGGGAGAGAGAGCTCTAGGTCAGAAGGTTTGCCTAGATATGTTATATTTTGGGCAGTCTTGGAGTATGTGCTCTGCTGTCTGCGACGCCAATCCACATGTGCACATGGCTGTTTCACCAATCTTGAATTTTGTATATATGTGGTTGCGTAATCTATTGTGTCCTGTTCTGAGGCGCAGAATAATGACTTGTTCTGGTCTGTCCATAGCGTGGTAGTCATCTTGAGCAGGTTTTGGTGGCTTTCTGACTGATTTGATCATTCTTTTCTTTTGGTGGTATGTAGCGGGCATATCAGGCTGTTCTTCTTTGGCTCCTTCCTTAGCCAGTTGATCAGCTCTGTCGTTTCCGGGTACTCCACAGTGGGATGGTATCCACTGTATGGTGACCTTATGCTGACTGCTAAGTTCAGAAAGTAGTGTCCTTAGTACTGGCAATTTCCCAGACAGGAGCGCCTCGAGTACTGATTTTGCATTTGTCAGTAGCACCACAGGTTGTGTACCATTGCTAGTATTTAGTAATTTCTCTGTTGCTATCTTGATTGCCTCAATTTCAGCATCATAGTTATGGTAGTACTTTCCTGTCGGTACTCTGGCTGTGTCCCTAGTATTATTTGGGTATTCTATGTACACTATTCTAAGTATAATATACCTTTAATGACGTGTCACTTCTAAACAGTTTCTAAAACTATGAACGCTCCTCTCGTCTGTTGTGCTCTTATTGTAATATCTCTGTCGGTCTCTTATTTTTATCTACGTTGCTACATAACAAAACGCTTTTACCAGAGCATTATTTACGAAATAATAAAACAAAATTCCCTAGCCACATCAGACATATTTCTTACATAATGACTTGAGGGATGCAGAGGTGCCTGTGTGCCAGGGTATGGGGGTATCACGCGAGTCCAAACTTAACTTCACCCCCACATTTGGCAGCCTGGACAAACATTAATATGACTGATGTGAGGAAGCGTGTTAAAGACTACAACGGCTGGTCACTACAGTACTACAAGATAGTCACATGACATGAAGAAATTAACAGATTGGCAAAGAAGGTGGAAGACTACCTCAATCTGATATAGACATAATCTAAGATGAAGCTAGGAGATTTATCAGAAGCAGTTATAAAACCAAGTGAAATCCAGAACATCCAGACCAACAGACAGATGATGTATATTATCAAGTCAACCCAAAAAGAACAAGTTCTAACTTCAGACTCCGCACAAGGCACAACGGGCTAAAGTAGAACATGTTTAATAAACTAAAGATATGAGATGCTGATAAACGTAACTGTTAAACTGGTAACATTGACAGCTAAACATTTGTTGGAGTGTCCAACATATGCAGAACAGAGAAAGGTATTCTGGTCTACATTCACTGCCTGTGATGACACACTCTATACTCTATGGGGATGTCAGCAAGCGTAATGTGACTGCTACTTTCTGTGCATTGATTGATATTGACGTCTGAAGCTGAACGAAGAAGAAGAAGAAGAAGAAGAAGAAGAAGAAGAAGAAGAAGAAGAAGAAGAAGAAGAAGAAGAAGAAGAAGAAGAAGAAGATAGTCACATCAACTCCTGCGATGATGGTAGGTAATTAGCACCCACGTCGTGCACTTAAAGTTAGTTAGTTAATTAGTTATTCGACAGATCATCCTCATTGCACATCGAACCATTCAGTCCATAAGTGTTCGGATCCCCTCCTCAGCAAATCCCGCAGCGTGTAGCGGCTCACGACACCAGTTCTGTGTTGGCTTCCTGCGTAGTGTTCTTGTTTGGCCACACCTCTTTTAATTTGCAGTTCTCGCAGTCTGACCATGGTTGTAGATTCACAGTCATCACTTGGTTCTCGCAACAGTCTTACTTCTCGTAGAGCATTCAGAATGTCAGCCTTCAATGACTGTATTGCTTGCCTTCTAGTAAAGCACGATTTCTCAAATCGTGCAAGAGTAAACAAATTGAATCGATGGGATTCATCAGCAGTAAGAAGAATTGTAGTTATTTGTTTACTCTATTCTAGATACTAATTATTAAATATATTTGGCGCTTAGGTCGGCGTGGCTGAGAGGTTGGTTAAAGGCGCTTAAATTTTCTCATTTAACGGCAGCGTATTGAATTCGTTCCATACACCGGTCAAACAGACTTAAATATTGACTTCTCACTCTGAAAGCAATGGTCAACTTTTTTTTTTTTTTGCATATCCTTTTTTACAGGACATCGCTGTCAACACCAGAATTTTACTGCTGTTATTGATGTCTTGGCAAGTTTACATTCAGTAGTGTGCCATTGTTTTCTGAACGACCGGCTCCCATACCAATTCGTTAAAATCCAGCGCAACGCGACCTGCTGCCAAATCACGCGTAGCTATCTTTCAAACGTGGTTAAGCGGGCTTACTTATCACGTCCGTAAGCCTTTAGCCACGGAGCCGGCATTGGCAAACTGCTGAACGTAAAATCTCATAATAAATCACACCAAAAAAAAAAAAAACTGACACCGGGGTTGACTGCAATGTCGTGTGAAAAATAAAATGACACACAATTATGTATTTTGAGGGGGAATAATATTTGAAAAACATAAAAAGTTAAATGAACACATTCGACATATTAAATATATATCTATTGTGCCAGTAAAGAAGAACACACGACAATATCTTACATTTAACTTATATTATCTCGCATTTATTTATACCATCCAGTTTTTGAAAACATTTCTAAATATCTGATTCTGGTGAAATCCCCCCGCCACACTAGTCAATTTCTCGGGCGGCACCTATTTGGTGCACATTTAGATTTCAGTTTATATTCTGCATCATCATTATCACGTGCCCTGCTAACTGGCGTGGACCTTCATTTCTCTCCATAGACCTCAGTTCTTGGTGTTCTTGAGTAACTCTGCCGATGATATTCTTCCATCACACCATTTCAGTTTATTCAGAATCATTTCTCCCTGTGTGCCTCTTTTCCCACTGATCGGTCAAATCGTCACGGTGTTTTCTATTGATTCTCTTCTAATGATATGATCACAAAACGCTGTTTGTCTCTTTCTTTTTAACAAATTAGAAGACCCTTTTGCACCGACTCCCTTCTAATGATATGATCATAAAATGATGTTTGTCTCTTTCTTTTTAACAAATTAGATTACCCTTTGCCGGTCTCTCTGGCTGAGGGGTTATAACACTTTCTCCGTAATCCCGTTTGTCACGCAGAGTCTCGTAGCGGGAGAGAACTGGGAGCGTTCGTCCCCCGCTGGTGACTTGCGGGACACTGAGCCGGCGCTCAGAAAGCAATGGCAATATACTGAGCGTAATCTTGCCAGAAATCAACAGACGCTAAAAGATGCTGCTGGTGACAGCGATGTCCTGTAAAGGATATGCGAATAAAAAAAATAAATAAAAAAAAAGAAAAAAAAAAAGATTACCCTTTTACAACGACTCCTTTCTAATGTTATGATCACAAAACGCTCTTTGTCTCTTTCTTTTAATAAATTAGATGACCCTTTTACATCGACTCCCTTCTAATGAAAGGATCACAAAACACTGTTTGTCTCTTTCTTTTAACAAATTAAAGGACCTTTTAACACGCCTGCAGGTAAACAGGGCATACTGTGCTGGACCCATACTTTTATCGACCAACTTGCACTCGGTGGGTGACGTGGTCAGTGTCACACCGGGCGCCTTTACTCCCCAAGACATCCCTGATGCCCGCTTTAGGTTGGGCCGACCATGTCAATTTTAAACATCCATCTGGATGCGAAATCGAAACCCTAGATCACAGGACAGCAGGCACGCGTCTAGTCACTGCTCTACCACACCTTCCTTTTCTTAGATGTGGGAAGTTGAATAATATCGTATTATAAATACGCTGCTCTAGCACAGCTCCCTTTCCTGAGATGTGAGAATTTAAATAATATCGCATTATAAATACCTTGCTTTACCAGAGCCTCGCTTTCTTGATATGTGGGAAGTTAAATAATATTGGATTATAAATACCTTGCTCTACCAGAGCCCCGCTTTCCTGAGATGTGGGAAATTAAATAATATCGCATTATAAATACCTTGCTCTACCACAGCTCCCTTTCCTTAGATGTCGGAAGTTAAATAGCATCGCATTATATATACTTTGCTCTACCAAGCTCCCTTTCCCTAGATGTGGGTAGTTAATCAATATCACGTTATAAATACGTTGCTTTACCACAGCTCCCTTTCCTTACATATGGTCAGTTAAATAATATCGCATTATAAATACACTGATCTAACAATGGTGCATGCCAATTGCAGGACGTTTCGATCAACCCTAGGTTGATTTCCTAATCAGTTGTTACGTTATTAGTCTGCGAATGTTGCGAATTCCTTGGGCTGTCAGAGTAACTAACAACGAATGCCTGAAAGTGGCTAATGAAACTAGAACATAATATTTAACAATTATAAAGGGACAAAAACAGCTTTCTTTGGTCATGTGTTGAGAAGAGAGTCATTGGAGAACATCATGACGATTTGAAACATCAATGGGACGAGAGGCAAAGGCAGACCAAGAGAAATGATGCTGGATGAACTGAGACGGTGGCATGGAGGTATATCATCAGCAGAGGTGATCCAGAACACCAAAGACCGAGAGGTGGGGAGACTGTAGAGAGACATAAACGCCCATGCCAGCTGGCAATGCATTTGATGATGAAAATGACAAGAGAAATGATGCTGGATGAACTGAAACGGTGGCATGGTGGTATATCATCAGCAGAGTTGACCACGAACACCAGACTATGGAGAAAGATAAACGTCCACGCCATCTGGCAAGGCATTTGATGATACAATTTATGATAAGTCAGGCATTGCAGTTAACAACGAGTGTGTTGGTAAATGGCTGTAATGACGATATTTCTTTTGACAAATTGCAGTCCAAACTCAGCCTTTAACATGCCAGCTCCCCACACGTATCCTTCTTAAAAGGCGCAGTCACATTTTAACCAAGCTTTTAACTCAGCTTCAATAACCTACAGCCTCCCCGACCTCAAGGGCGGTCATATTAACCAGCTCTCAGCCAAAACATATAACACATTTCAGCCTGAAATATGTTTTCTTTCCTACCACATAAAAAAGTAATAAACGGCTCATTAGACAAACAAATCTTCCGTGAACCCCAGAGCAGTTTCCGTGGGACAGTTTACTGTTCTTCTACTCCAGAATAGATGTCAAAATTAATCCGCTAGAAAGCAAGGTTTTCTAATACAGCGATTTTCAGCATGTGTCTACACTTGCTCACTGAAAAAGCCAGCTTGCTGGCAAGATGAAGCAAAACAGACATATCCCTCAGTGGGTTCGTATGAAGACAGGAATAACAATCTGATACAATGCCAAGTGGAAACACAGAAGACGGACAAAGATCAAGATGCAATCTCTTAAATTTTGGAGTTTGACCTCTGTAGCCATTTGGTGATGCAATGTTTGTGCTGCTGCATCTAGTTTGACTTCTGTAGCCATTTGGTGATGCAATGTTTGTGTTGCTGCATCTAGTCTGACTTCTGTAGCCATTTGGTGATGCAATGTTTGTGTTGCTGCATCTAGTCTGACCTCTGTAGCCATTTGGTGATGCAATGTTTGTGTTGCTGCATCTAGTTTGACTTCTGTAGGCAATTGGTGATTTAATGGTTGTGTTGCTGCATTTAGTTATTCCTCTGTAACCATTTGGTGATGTAATGTTTATTTGATGCTGCATCTAGTCTGGCTGTAATAAAATTGTCTTATTTATTTTTAAAAAAAAGCTTGCTAACTGAAAACCAGCCTAATTTAATGGTATTTATCAGGAGAGTTTTGATCTATGGGAAGAGGGTTGGAAAGTCCGCGTGTTACTGAAGCACATAAGGGGTGCTAAGATTAGTAACACCGTAACCTACCGTGAGTGTTGTAAGAAGCGTCTAAGGGGGGTTGGCCTGACACTGGCTACCCCATCCCATAGACAACTTTAGCTGCAAAGCCCACTAATCATGATCAACCAGGTGCCGTCTCCACAATAACGGTTAGCTGCAACGGATCCCCATCACTGCCTGACTCACGCCCTGACTGTACATTCTGTCAATTATCTTTCCACTTGTATCGTTGTCTACCTCTTGCTCGTTAGCCTTCAACCTTAATCTCCAGTATGATTTTTATAAGAATGTAATTTCTTCTAACGTGGCCGAAATATTTCACTTGCCCATTTATTTGTTTTATTTCTTTCATCAACTCCATTTTCATTCCCAGTTTTTCTAGAACCTATGTATTTGATTGTTTTTGTTTCCATGAAATACATCATATTCTTCCGTATTCCCACATCTCCGGGGTCTCTATTTGACTTTCCAATTGCTTGTTCATTGTCTAGGCTTTTCCGCGCCGTATATTGATTTAGAAACCGACAATTGGTTTAGAAACCGACATCACAGCATTCGGGGCATTCCCATAAGCGCTCCGTCCCCATCCCCAGCAGCCAGCGAAGAGTTCCAACACTAATAGTACCAGTACTATGGTACTTCGGTGCTATTTGGTACTATATGGTACTATTGTGCTATGGAGAGGCAATAACTCCTTATGGGCAAAGGCTGCTGGAGCATTGCACTAGAAATGACCTATGTATTACAAACTCCTTTTTTAAAACAAAAGAGATGCATAAGGTCACATGGAAACATCCAAGATCCAGCCATTGGCATCAGCTGGACTTCATTATCACACGGAGACAACATCTGAACCATACATCATTAACTCGAAGTTACCACAGTGCTGACTGTGATACAGATCATTCTTTGGTTGTTGCAATGGTTAGACTGAGACCAAAGAGAATCTACACAGCTAAACACAAGTCTAGCCCCAGGATTAATATTATTAACACTCACGATCCTGGAAAGTGCTTTGAATTTCAACAGCAACGTGAGGACGCTTTCAATGATACATCAGAAAATTGTATAGTAAATGATAAATGGAGTAAACTTAAGGAAACTATTTATAAAACAGCGGTAGGGGTTTACGGCACTGTGGATCATAAGAGGCAGGACTGGTTTGCGGCAAACAGCCAGATACTGCAGCCCTTGATTGATAAAAAGAAGATAGCTCTCTTAAGAAACAAGGAAAGACCAACGCGTAACACTCTGAGTGAGCTGAAGCAAGCGAGGAAGGATGTACAAAAGGCTGCCAGGCAGTGTGCGAATGACTATTGGATCAAGTTATGTGAGTCCATTCAAATCGCAAGTGATAAGGGAAACATCAGAAGCATGTATGAAGGGATAAAGAAAGCCTGTGGTCCAATGATCAAAAGAAGTGCACCGCTGAAAACCTTGACTGGAGAAATCATCACTGATAAGAAACAGCAGATGGATAGATGGGTCGAGCACTATTTAGAGCTTTACTCAAGTGAGACCAAGCTGGCGGATGATGCCCTCAACGCCATAGAGGCCCTGCCAACTCTTGACCACCTGGACACACTTCCCACTATAACAGAAGTTAAGTGTGCTATAAATGAGCTTGCATCTGGCAAGGATCCAGGTAAGGATGGGATTCCAATAGAGGTGATCAGGAGTGGGCAAGACACCCTCGCTCTTCAGATCCACCAGCTAATAGAGCTATGCTGGCGAGAAGGACAAGTCCCACAGGATTTCAAAGATTCAAACATCATAACGCTGTACAAGAACAAGGGAGATCGGAGCGACTGCAACAACTATAGGGGTATCTCACTTCTGTGTATTGTTGGGAAAGTATTTGCCAGAATTGTCCTGCGCAGACTTCAAGTCCTGGGAGATCAAGTCTACCCCGAATCACAGTGCGGCTTCCGTCAGAACCGGTCTACCATTGATATGATATTCTCATTGCGACAGATGCAAGAAAAATGCCGGGAACAAAATCAGCCACTGTTTATTGCCTTCATCGACCTCACAAAGGCATTCGATTTGGTCAGTCGTGAGGGTCTGTTCAAAGCACTAAAGAAGATTGGCTGTCCACCAACTCTTCTGTCCATTGTGGAATCGTTCCACACAGGCATGAAGGGTATAATCAAGTTTGATGGCTCAACTTCAGAAGAGTTTGAAATCAAGAGTGGAGTTAAGCAAGGTTGTGTACTATCCCCCACCCTCTTTGGGATATACTTTTCACTTCTACTGAAATATGCCTTTCGTGATCAGGATGACGGTATATACATTCACTCACGCTCAGATGGTGGCCTCTATAATGCTCAGAGATTGAAGGCCAAGACCAAAATTAGCAGGGTACTAATCAGAGAGTTGCTTTTTGCGGATGATGCTGCGATTACGACCCACTCTGAGGAAGAATTACAACATCTACTATCTGCATTCTCCAATGCTTGTTCTGAATTTGGTTTAACAATTAACAAAAAGAAGACACAGATTATGTCACAAGGTGCACATGGTGTACCATCAATCTTTATTGACGACGCCGAACTGGAGATAGTAGACCATTTTACATATCTAGGATCAGAGGTAAATAGCAAATTATCCCTCGATCAGGAAATCAACATCAGGATTGGCAAGGCAGCAACAACAATGAACATGTTAGCAAAAAGAGTCTGGGAGAACAGGAAGCTTACTGCCAAAACAAAAGTCCTCGTCTACCAAGCCTGTGTCCTTAGTACTCTTCTTTATGGCAGTGAAACCTGGACAACTTACTCACGCCAAGAGAAACGTTTAAACAGCTTTCATATGCGGTGTCTGCGAAGAATACTTGGTATTAAGTGGCAAGACAAAATCACAAATACTGAAGTATTGGAAAGATCAGGTTGTGTGACGGTGTATTCCATGCTCAGTCTTCGTAGACTTAGATGGATAGGACACGTTAGGAGGATGGATGATGGTAGAATACCAAAGGACATCTTTTTTGGTGAATTACAGACGGGTAGGAGATCTCAGGGTCGGCCTCTACTACGATACAAAGATGTGTGTAAGCGGGACATGATTGATACAGGCATTGATAATGCACAATGGGAGCACATCGCCGCTGAACGTTTTGCATGGAGGTCAACTATCAGAAATGGAATAAAGACAAAGTAGAAAATGATTGCAGATAAAGCACACACAGAGCGTGAGAGACGTAAGATGGTGCAAAATGGTGGAAATGACCATGTTTTCACATGCACCTACTGTGGGCAAACATTTGCAGCAAGAATTGGCCTTACCAGCCACACTCGCCACCGCCATGGATCGTAGTTATTGCCATATGACAGTTATTAAGCCTTTTTGAAGCACAATGTACCAAACTATCGTCTGTCAAGACGGAAAGGTGCCAATGATGAGTACCATTAGCAATCTGATTATATGTCCGTCTCGCCTTTCTTCTGAGCGTCGATCGACGGCCAGATCCCCTGGTCACCCCTCGCTGTCGCATTCTTGCCAGACTTAGAAGAAACATGACAAACTTAGGCATAATCCCAGCTAATTCGGTTTTTTTTCTTTTCTAAATGATCAATTCCGTTACTTACGGATATTTCGATAGTCCGCACCAACATATCGCCTGCGGAGAATCTCATTACAGTGCACAAACAGTTTAGCACTGGCGAAGAATCAAACGAGTGCACACACCAAAAACACAAATGTTATCAATATTATTTCATGAGTGGGTTTTCTGAATCATGAGATTTACCTCTGGGCAACGGCCCATTCGGAATGATCATTTTGGTTTCCAATCCCCGAGGGGTTCTTAAGGTGGGAATCATGTACACAGGTCCTCGAAGTTTGCCGTCCTTATGTTAGAAGATCAGAAGCTCGATACATTACCTCGGGATAAGGGGAAGTATATTCGTAGTTGTCTTATCTATAAAACATTCACCCCGTTTACGTGGTGAATAGAACCATCGTGTACCATCACATCTAAGCCACTCCACCATGCGCTGTGAGTAATACAGTAGTAAGCATAAAAACATACTTAGTTGCATATCCTTTACAGGACGTCGCAGTCAACCCTATCATGTTTGGCTGTTTCTGATTTCTTGGCTAGTTTGCGTTCAGTAGTTTGCCATTGCTTTCTGAACGACCGGTGCTCATACCATTGTGTGACAACTCAGGCAAGGCGGTCGTCTTACACATCGCTCCTCAGCTGTGATTCGAACGCGGTATGCGGGATTACGAATTGCGTCCGTAACCTTTTCGCCATAAAGCCGGTGACGTAAGACAGACACTGAGAATAAGACTTTCTGTACACACAATCTTTCAACAAGACTGACTAACTTTACACTGAGAATAAGACTTTCTGTACACACAATCTTTCACAAGACTGACTAACTTTACACTGAGAATAAGACTTTCTGTACACACAATCTTTCAACAGACTAACTAACTTTACACTGAGAATAAGACTTTCTGTACACACAATCTTTCAACAGACTGACTAACTTTACACTGAGAATAAGACTTTCTGTACACACAATCTTTCAACAGACTGACTAACTTTACACTGAGAATAAGACTTTCTGTACACACAATCTTTCAACAGACTGACTAACTTTACACTGAGAATAAGACTTTCTGTACACACATTCTTTCAACAGACTGACTAACTTTACACTGAGAATAAGACTTTCTGTACACACAATCTTTCAACAGACTGACTAACTTTACACTGAGAATAAGACTTTCTGTACACACATTCTTTCAACAGACTGACTAACTTTACACTGAGAATAAGACTTTCTGTACACACAATCTTTCAACAGACTAACTAACTTTACACTGAGAATAAGACTTTCTGTACACACAATCTTTCAACAGACTGAACTAACTTTACACTGATGAATAAGACTTTCTGTACACACATCTTTCAACAGACTGACTAACTTTACACTGAGAATAAGACTTTCTGTACACACAATCTTTCAACAGACTGACTAACTTTACACTGAGAATAAGACTTTCTGTACACACAATCTTTCAACAGACTGACTAACTTTACACTGTGAATAAGACTTTTGTACACACAATTCTTTCAACAGACTGACTAACTTTACACTGAGAATAAGACTTTCTGTACACACAATCTTTCAACAGACTGACTAACTTTACACTGAGAATAAGACTTTCTGTACACACAATCTTTCAACAGACTGACTAACTTTACACTGAGAATAAGACTTTCTGTACACACATTCTTTCAACAGACTGACTAACTTTACACTGAGAATAAGACTTTCTGTACACACAATCTTTCAACAGACTAGCTAACTTTACACTGAGAATAAGACTTTCTGTACACACAATCTTTCAACAGACTAACTAACTTTACACTGTGAATAAGACTTTCTGTACACACATTCTTTCAACAGACTGACTAACTTTACACTGAGAATAAGACTTTCTGTACACACAATCTTTCAACAGACTGACTAACTTTACACTGAGAATAAGACTTTCTGTACACACATTCTTTCAACAGACTGACTAACTTTACACTGAGAATAAGACTTTCTGTACACACAATCTTTCAACAGACTGACTAACTTTACACTGAGAATAAGACTTTCTGTACACACAATCTTTCAACAGACTGACTAACTTTACACTGAGAATAAGACTTTCTGTACACACAATTCTTTCAACAGACTGACTAACTTTACACTGAGAATAAGACTTTCTGTACACACAATCTTTCAACAGACTAGCTAACTTTACACTGAGAATAAGACTTTCTGTACACACAATCTTTCAACAGACTAACTAACTTTACACTGTGAATAAGACTTTCTGTACACACATTCTTTCAACAGACTGACTAACTTTACACTGAGAATAAGACTTTCTGTACACACAATCTTTCAACAGACTGACTAACTTTACACTGAGAATAAGACTTTCTGTACACACAATCTTTCAACAGACTAACTAACTTTACACTGAGAATAAGACTTTCTGTACACACAATCTTTCAACAGACTAACTAACTTTGCACTGTGAATAAGACTTTCTGTACACACATTCTTTCAACAGACTGACTAACTTTACACTGTGAATAAGACTTTCTGTACACACATTCTTTCAACAGACTGACTAACTTTTCACCGAGAATAAGATTTTCTGTACACACATTCTTTCAACAGACTGACTACTTTTACACTGAGAGTAAGACTTTCTGTACACACATTCGTTCACAAGACTGACTAACTTTGTAATCTAGAGCTTTATAGGCTCTAGTTTTTGAGTTCAGTTGAGTCAATCAACAATCGACATCACAATACTCGGGACATTCCCATACATGCTTTGTCCTCGTTATCAACAGCCAGCGAAGAGTCCCAATACTAATGATACCAGCTACAATCTGATCATATGTCCACCTGGCCTTTTCCTTGGAGCACGGAGTGTCGGCCAGATCCTCTGGTCACTCCCTGCTGCACGATTGTCTCGGGGTCATGATGATGTATCTGTTCTTCTACACTATATACACAACCCTAAAGGGCCTTGACCATGTCTGCCTTATCGTGCACCAGAACTTCACCTCGCCGTGCAGATCCAGGCCATTTGTCGGTCTGCGCTTTTACCAACACAATTATATGTTTAGTTTAGTTTAGTTTAGTTTAGTTTAGTCGACGGATCAACATCACGGCACACGGATGTAACCTATAAGTGCTCCGTTCTACTCCTAACTCAAGCCTGAGTCCGGAGAATCTCAGCTCAGTGCACGAACTCCGTAGCACCGGCAAGGATCCTGAAATACTTTGGGTAGATTGTTAACTCGAAATTTTGCCCGGGCAGCGCCGTTAGGCTATTCTTTTTTCGAATTTCCAACTGCCAAGGGATTTATTATGTGCGCAACAGCACACACGGACGTCCGATTTCACAACCCAGAGACCAGGGGACATTTTGTTACTAGAAGTCCACTGCCGGTCTCCCTGGTCTAGGCGTTACACCACTTTCTCCGTAATCTCGTATACTCTCGTGAGTAACGTGATATGCGCGAGAATCGGTAGCAGTTCTCTCCGCGATGGTAACTTGCGGGGTATGTGAGCCGGTCGCTCAGAAAGCAATGGCAAACTACTGAGCGTAATCTTGCCAAGAAATCAACAATCAGCTGAAAGATGCTGATGTTGACAGCTATGTCCTGTAAAGGATATGTAAACAAAAAAAAAAAAAAAAAGAAGACGAAGAAGTTCACGTGAAAAAAACCCGGCGATTATATGCCCCAGGGGAAAAGATCGTGCGATTGCCTCCGCTCTTTGATGTTTTTGTTTTATTTTTTTAAATTGAAGTATGCCACTCAATTGAAGCGTGAACCCTCATCCTTTGTAAACGAACCCACATCATTTGGAGAGAGAGGTAGGCGTCTTAACTACTTCGCCGCGGAGATTAAAGGCATTGTGGGCATGAAAATGCATGAGCTAAGGAAATTGACAAATGACCGACAGTCTTTCCGGCGGGACGTGATGGAAGCGACATTCTGCAAAGGATATACTATAAAACTAAATGATGATTTTACTGTGTACACTCGTAGCTGAGTTTAATTAATTGTGCAGAAATATAAATTGGGGAATCCTTTGAGACCACTAAGACAGTTCAATAAATAAACACAACATGTATTGTTTGACGATCATGGAAATAGAGGATTGTCTACATCACGAACTCAAGGAGTATTGTCAGTAAAGTGGAGAAAGGAATTGTCTCACATGGAATGGCTCACCTAGCTTAAGAGGTCACAGACTGTGAGAATTGTATGGATTTTATGTCCTAGCCATGCAGGAGTGCAAGGGAATGAACAGGCTGATAGGCTGGCAGGGAATGCACCTCTCTGTGGTAGATTACATATGGACAAGGGAGAGGTGGTCGCGCGCCTATGGGATCAGGTGGAGGAACAGATTGAGAACTCATATATGGAAAGGATGAGATTGCGGGGGATTAGCAGGGGCTCTGGTAGAACCTCAAAACTGAGAGACCAGAAGAACTTTCAGTTAGATAGCGGTGGGAACGATTATTAGTGTGACGTCTTCGCTGGCTGTTGAACGAGGGGACGGAGTGCGTCTGGGAATGCCCTGAGTGCAGTGATGTCAGTTCTTAGCTTCACTCAACTCAAGAGGAAAGAAGCAAGCATTAGAGGTTCGAAATCCCGGTCAGTAAGCTTATAGCTTTCAATTTGTATGTTGTCTAGTGCGCCGTCTAATCCCTGCTTTTGTCCTCCACTTCTAGTCAGCTGCAAACAATACATGGGTGTTTATTTATGAACTGTCTTAATGGGTTGTGGTTTGGAGTGACGTCATTTGCTTCACGTTTTGTGATACAAGGACACAGATTCAACACTGACTTGTAAAAGTTCCGCCTGTAAGTTGTACAAGGCTCGTGAGCTGTGGTGACTGCCATACACACTTGCGTCATCTCTGTGCGAAAGACAAATAGCAGATCTTCAGTGGTTTATCTTATTCAAGAAAAATAGTGAAACAGAAAGTAGGTCGAACTTCCGCATGCGGCAATTTCGTCACCAACTGCTTTAAAAAGAATCGGCGAATTACATGCAACTAGTAATATTTTGTTCACGTCGGTACAAAATGGTTTGTTTTGCAATACTCTACTATTTATGTTTGTTTTAGCTTATTTATTAGGCAACTATCTCTAAATATGGATATCATTTTCATTATTAATTACGAGATGTGCCCATAGCATGAATGATTTTCACATGATTATCATCACGTGCCAACTGGCGTTCTCCACATCCTGCGGACTCCAACGGCGTGTATCAATTCATGTGTTGACTCCCCTCCTTGACACGATATAAGTCTGTGAAGAAATTTCTTTCACTGTCTTTCTTATTCTCTGTTTCTACAAATATTTCCAGTTGTCACAACATGGTTCACTCTTGGTCCGCTTATAACATGGCATATGTTCACATACCTATGGAATTTGATAACAGGCAGAACAGTATTCACACTAACAGATATAATATTGATGGAGATTAAGATGCAATAACCTTGTAATTAGTGGGTATTTGAAAGACTTGATATGCAGATTGCACACATCTATCCTGATCGTCGAAAGTGACTGTCAAAGGCATTTGTATACAACCCTTTTGGATGTTGAGGATTGATTTATTGATTGATTGATTGATTGATTGATTTAGGACCCGACATCACAGCATTCGGGCATTACAATAAGCGCGGATGTTGAGGAGAAGGGAAAAACACAACATTGTCAGCCTCTTGTGCATTGGAAGACAAGGGAAAATCATCACATTATCTTCTCAAATTCGTAGACATCGAAATAAATCGAAGAAAGAGAATAAAGTTAATGGGTATCTCAGGACGTCCTCGTCCTGTAGAGGCTACCACTTCTCCTGACAGTGGGATGTTGCTG
>JACEFZ010000962.1:62500-65000 GCA_014155875.1 Cepaea nemoralis
CTCTTTGGATATGTATTTGTTTTCTTTTTCGAGAAATGAAATTTGCATCGTCTTCTACAGCATTTATATTCAAAGGTGCATAAGTGCTTTTCTTTTAGCTGCTTTATTAAATGTCCAAGTTTTACACCCGTACCCTAGCTTTTAGAGAGCAATGTTTGTTCTTCTTTTAATCATCATCATCATCTTCACTTGAGGAGGAATAGTTGAAGTTCGAGATCCCTATGGGTGGCACTGGATAGTGTCATTCCATGTGATTGTACAACGTCTTTAATGTTAATCCATTTTCTTCTCGGGTGTCCTCTTGCTCTCGTATAAGATCCTCTTTGATATAGCTGCCAGTGCTGGTAGTTGATTGTGTTGCATTCTAACTCGATGGCCGAACAATTTAATCTGTCTGTCAATATATGTGGCACAAGGTGTTGCTCCGACTGTCTGTCTGATAACATAATTTCATACTTGGTCTTGGATAGTTAAGTTACCAGCCCATCTCAAGCATCTCATCTCGCGAGTGTTGAATTTGCGTAATGTAATTTGGATAATGTCCAGGTTTGACATTGATTGCATAGAGTAGTTTTTTTTTTTTTTTTAAATTTACATCTCATATGGGCGGTGAACCTACATTTTCAAAGCTGCTCCTTTTCTTCCTCTTCTTTTTGCGTTCATTCTTTCATGTTTACACCGACAGGCGCGCTCTCGTGATATAATCAATATACGTCATGACAACAGTTGCGTGAGACTGGTTTGTGATTCACCTTCTGGTCCATTATCGCCAAGATCTCTTCAATTTAAGAGCAAGCTCACCCCTTTGTTCAAATGAAGAAGAAAACAAACACTTTGACAATATTTTGTGAATATTTTCAATTTGTGGTTGGTTGTTTGATTGGTTGGTTATCTCTTGTCATATACGTTGTCGTTTATGTCTTTTGAACCCTGAAAAGGACTTAACATTTGTCTGAGTGGGATTGGTATAGAGCAGTGGTTCTCAACCTTTTTTGGCCCGTGCCCCCCTTTACCATATTTTCAGAACGTCATTCCCCCCTTCCTATCAAAAATTTGGCCCGTGCCCCCCTTCACCGTATTTTCAGAACGTCATCCCCCCTCCCCCCTTTCATATTCCCTATCTAAAAATCTCCCCACCCCTACACAGTATACGTAAAAATGGAAGGTATATTTAATAGCATATACTAAAACAAATCTAGACATCCACATAAAACATGATTTGTGGGTCTACTTACTTTATAAAATTAATTTTAGAACGATGAGACGTACATAATTGTAAAGTATGAAGGGAAAAACAATATCAAGTAATCGGTTCTTGCATCAACGCGATCTTGAAATGGTCTTCATTCCACCCCTGGAAACCCTAAAATTCCCCCCTGGGGGGGGGGGGGAAATTCCCCACCGGTTGAGAACCACTGGAGTATAGAGACTTCTCTGAGGTTGGTATAGAGACTTCTCTGAGGTTGGTATAGAGACTTTTCTGAGGCTGGTATAGAGAGGACTTATATTTGTCGGAGGGAAGTTGGTATAAAGGCTTCTCTGAGGTTGGTATAGAGATTTCTCTGAGGTTGGTATAGGCTTTCGTAAGTTTTCCAGGTGAAAAACTTGTTTCCCTTTGAATTTATTGGTCATTGTGAATGGGTTGCTGGCCTCAACTTGAGATTTCTCAGTTGGCTTTGTTGTAGCTTTAGCTTGAGGTTTCTCGGTGGTTTTTGCGTGGCTTCTGCTGGCTTATTTTGGGTTAGTCCCCTATCGATTCTTAGCTCACCTTTCCCTAAACAAGCTATATAAGTAGTGAGACGTTCGAGACCGGTGTTAGAACCCCACCTGTTAGGAGAAGAGTGTTAAGGTGTAACAAGGTCGTGTTTCAACACAGTACATGCGGACTAGCTGGAATTAGGCCAAGGTTGGTCATGCCTCCTCCGTAGAATTACATATTTCATTGACAACAGTTAGTTGCATATCCTTTTACAGTCGGGGTTGAGCAATTTGTTGCTGTCTGTGATCTCTTGGCAAGTTTACGTAAGTAGTTTTCCATTGCTATCTGAACGACCGGCACCCATACCATTTCGTAAAAAAACCAACGCGAGGCGGTCTGCTGTCAAATCGCCAGCAGCTGAGTTTCGAACGCGGTATGCGGGATTATGAACTGCGTCCGTAACTCCATGGAACCGGCATTGACAACAATAAGTGAAATAAAAACATCCTTTCCAGGCCTTAAGGCGTATTAAGCTTACGGTGCTAGCCCCATGTTTGTATAGACCAATCAGCACTCGGTGGGTGACGAGGTCAGTATAACGCCGACCGCCTTTACTTTGCAAGAGATTCTTGGTACCTATTTTAGGTTGGGCCGACATGGAAGCCCAGGTCAATTTGGAAAATTCCGAATGACCCCTACTGCGGATCGAACCCAAGACCTCCAGGTCTGCAGGCGTGTCTAGCCACTACGACACAGAGGTTACACGGGAGATTGGACAATTGAATATATGTAGTGAACGCT
>JACEFZ010000962.1:70000-118537 GCA_014155875.1 Cepaea nemoralis
TGCTGATCCGGCAGCTTCTGCAGCTTGTCTTGTTCCAGATGTATAGGTGTTAACTTTCCTCTGGAGTGAACTAGGCAGGCCGAGAGAAGGATCATGCTGCATGGGCAACACATGGTTTCTTTATTTTAGCCCAGGCTTTGTGCTATGGAGAGGCAATAACTCCATCCCTGGTCTTCCTTGTCAGTTGGCGTAGACATGGGGCTCCACGCGTTGCCTCTGACGGTGGGAGACACCTACAGGTGTCACTGATCAGCTACCGCCCGCCTCAAGCTGGGCAGTCCCCGGCCAATTGGGTGCTGATCCGCCACAGCCTGTCTGCTTCATTGCTTGGGGCTAGGACAAAATCTGAATCGCAGGCTGTAAAACCAATGCACCAGGTACTACCGCCATGGATCGTAGTTATTGCCATATGACAGTTATTAAGCCTTTTTGAAGCACAATGTACCAAACTATCGTCTTTCAAGACGGAAAGGTGCCAATGTAATTATTATTATTATTATTATTGTTATTATTATTATTATTATTATTATTATTATTATTATTATTGACGTGTGGGTTGTGTGTATTTTTTCAGGTCGTGTGTACATGGGATGTGCGTGTTTGCGGGTCACAAGCAGATGTGCCTCTGTTCTGCTGGGTATCGAGGAGATCTATGTGCTGAATCGGGATACGACTTGGCCGCTCTCTTGAATCTGGCCAAACTGTTTACTGCCAATTCCGTTAATTCGTTACCTCTTGTCTTGGTGAGCGAACCTTTCTTATTTCAATGTTTTTGCTGTTGAAAATGAAGACGTAGCACGTGTATGAATGTCCCAAGTGCTGAGATGTTGTTTCTTGACTCAGTTCAGCTCTGTTTCTGTGTAAGTGTGTGTGTGTTTTGTTTTAGTGTATTAGCGCTGACTGACATGTTGTGTGTGGTCTTTTCTTCTGTTTGGATACAAATGCTGGACAATGAGTAATGACATCGCGAAGAAACTGAAGAAAGTGGATATGTGTTTTTTGGTGAGAAAATTGACGATATCGTGGGCTGAGAAGACAGAAAACATCAAATATAGACAGCTGCAGGAGTTATTACGAGGGGACTTCAAATGTGAACCTTAAAAGTGTTATAGAAATTACAATGACCATGCCATTGTCTTGTAACCTGCCAATGTTATTGTTAAGGATGTCAAGGGTGTTCAGAACGTGACATCACGGTACAGGCGAACACGGTGACGTCATAAGAACAGTTTAAAGATGGCTACCCCACTTTTGACATGCACCAAAGATCAGTGACCTCCAATTTCAGTGTCTACCACATCTTCTGTACTCGCCTTACCTATATACCCCCCCCCCCCCCCCCCCCTCCCCACCAAGTGACTTCCACCTATTTGAACAACTCAAAGGATCATTGGGAGGAAAGTCTATTCCAGTCCGATGAAGATGTACAGCAGGTGGTGGAAGAGTGGATACACATGCGACCAAGAGAATTTTCTACAGGAATCCATGAACTTTATCGGCGCTAAAGGACTAGCATTGAACGCAGCAGTGACTTCATGGGAAAATGATAATCTACTCTTTACAATTTTTAACCCAGAATACATTCACCCAAAACAAAAACATGTAAGGTTTTCATTTGAAGACTATTCGTATATCGCTCACCAAGATCATAAGATATAGATCAAGGGAGTTTATGGGACAAGACAGGGAGATCGTGGGTTATAGGGACCCATACGGGGAAGTACAGAATATTAACATTGTAGCCACCCCAGAGCACATCATGAAAGGTGACTATAGAGGGTTGGTTTCAGACTCGTTATCTCGCACCGTAGAATAAATTAGCCAACATCTAACCAACCATGAAGTGGCCTATGAAGGAGACCATGGTATGATTAGTTGTAGGACTATACAGTATAAGGAGTTTTAGGGGAAGAAGAAGAAGAAGAAGAAGAAGAAGAAGAAGAAGAAGAAGAAGAAGAAGAAGAAGAAGAAGAAGAAGAAGAAGAAGAAGAAGAAGAAGAAGAAGAAGAAGAAGAAGAAGAAGAAGAAGAAGAAGAAGAAGAAGAAGAAGAAGAAGAAGAAGAAGAAGAAGAAGAAGAAGAAGAAGAAGAAGAAGAAGAAGAAGAAGAAGAAGAAGAGGAGGAGGAGGACGACGACGTCGACGACGACGACGACGTCGAGGACGAGCAGAACGAGAATAATAAGAGTAAGAAAGTTGGCTATCTCATATGATTACTGAATTCCCGTATCAACTGTATACCCTTATTACGATATTCTAGGTATGTATTAGGGACGTTTATTTGAAACCCGTTCCAATGGCTTTATTACAAAAATATGAAAGAAACATTAACAGGTGTGGTAGAATTAAACAAAGCATTCATTTTGAATGAATTATGCACCATGTGTTGGCCAGAAGAAGTCGCCGTAGGAATTCATGCAAACCTCTCATTGCTTAGGTAGAATGCCGTCCGCAAAAAAAAATAAAAAAGGATTGTGGTTGCTGACTGAACCAAGTGTTTACCGCGTTCTTTACGTCTGCATCTGTGTGAAATCGTTGCCCCTGGAGAGTTTTTATTTAGAGGTCCGAACAAATGAAAATCACATTGTGACAAATCAGGACTATAGGCTGGATATTACAGAATTTCCCATTTCTTCCTTGCTAATGCTTCCTGCACAATCTTTGCGACATGCAGACAAGCATTATCATGCAACAAAATCACACCGCGAGAAAGAATACCGGGTCGTTTATTCTTGATGGCATTTTTGCAGCTTTTCTAGTGTTTGCAGGTAGTGGGTAGAGTTGATGTTGACATCAGGTTCTTTAAAGTCGGCCAACAATAGCCCTTCATGGTAAAAAAAAAATGCGCTCAGCATAACCTTACCAGCAGAAACCTGTAACTTGAATTTTTTGGCTTTTGGTGATCCAGCATGCTTCCATTGCATGCTCTCTCTTTTGCTGCTCGGCTCAAAGTGGCGACACCATGATTCATCGCCTGCCACTATGCGGGAGAGAAATTCATCACCATCCACTCTGAAACGCAGCAAGTGGTTCAAACACCATCCCATGCGTTCCTCTTTTTGGTGGTTGGTCAACATCCGTGGTACCCACTGTGAACACACCTTCCGATATTGCAATTTCTTACGAACGACCTTTTGAATTGTCCCAATTGACACATCAAATTCTTTCGCTAGCTAACATATGCTTCGACAACGGTTCATCTGTACTGCTGCATCAATTTTGGCGATGGTTTTTTTCTGTTGCAACAATATGCGCTTGACTCGGCCGTCGAAGATCTGTCGTAAACTGACGTCCTTTCCAAAACATTCGTGCCCAGTCTGTCACCGTTGTCTTCGACACACATTTGTTATCGTACGCTGCCTGCATTCTTCGATGAATGTCCACTGGTCGACATCCTTTAAATGAAAGAAACTGAATCACCGCTCTTTGAGCTTCTTTGGGCGGATTTTGGATCAACCCAGCCATTTTCTCAACGGTCAGAAACAGAACCTATGCATCAAGGGACGATAAGCACTTGCTCTTTTATTCATTGGTCAGTACTTATCACATGACTATGCCATGATCATGTTCAATTACGCAATTACGCGCGGTGCGGTACGAACGGATTTCAAATGAACATCCCTTATATCTGTTTGTTTTCTACCTGTTCTTTCCCGGGTAATGTTGTTGTCGCGAAATGTTAAAAAAATGTCATACAAGTTTTAAAAAAGAAAAAAAAAATATTAATAAATAAAAGCTAAAGTTAGCCTGTTCACGCTATGAAGCACATTAGGTGTACACTGTAAGGTGCCAGCTCCATATTTTTAGACCAATAAGCATTTGATGGGTGATATGTGCACAATTTCGCGTGATGCTTTTCTCATAGGACATGTCCCAGTATCCCTTGTAGGCTGGGTCGACCTGGAAAACCCGATCAGTTTTTAGTATTAGTGGCCAGCAGGCAGGCGATCAAGCCACTGCGCCGCACAGGTCCCAATTCAATCACTATAAATTAAATAAACACTGGTTATAGTAGTAATGAGGCGGCGGTATCGTTCTGGCGAGACTCTTATCTATTCTGCCGACCTCATTCGCTTCAAGACGGTTTCGGATTTTAACCATTGACGTGGGCCTCCAGGTCGATCCGGCCTAAATTGGATCCTGAGAAATGTCTTGGAAAGTCAAGGCCAACGGCTTGATACTGCCCACATCACCCACCGAGTGCTGATAATTAATTAATTAATTAATTAATTAATTAAATCAGTAATATGTCCTTTGCGGAACCTCGCTCCCATAACAACCTTCCGGAAAACCTCTCGATCATAAGCAAGATGTCCCGCGTTCGATACACCCATCTGGAGATCATCCGCCACAACCTGCACCCATCTTCTCTTTGGCCTTCCTCTTCCTCTCTTCCCAGGCATATACCCCACCATTATTTTTCTCTCCAAACTTTCATGGCGTTTAAAGTGACCAAAATATTTAAATTTTTTGTTTTATCGTCTTTAATAGCCAACCTTCTTCAATATTCAGCTCTTGAAGTATGAATGCATTTGTTCTTTTCTTTACCCAAGATATTCTTAGAACTCGTCTATAACTTTTATATTCAAATGCATTTATGCGCTGTTCAGCTTGATTAATAAGTGTCCAGTTCTCACGGGCGAGGCGTATGTTGCAATAGGAAAGATGCATGCTCTTACTAATCATTAAAATTGCGGAAGATAAAACGAAACGAAACAAATAAAATGATAACACTACTATCGCGATATATCACTCTTCTGTTCAAATGGGAGGTCACATTTTGCGATATATAGGGTGTATTTTTAATGACTGCGCAGTGTTTCAAATTATTTCCGGTCCAAATTTTGTATTCTCTCTCTTTAAAGTTCATGCAACATAATAGGTAAATACAAAACTTGGACCGGCAATATATTTCAAACACTGCACAATCATTAAAAATGCACCATGTACTATCCTTCGGCACTGAATCAGTTAAAAAGAAAAATAGTATTAATGTTTATATCAGTCATTAGGGGACGCTAACGTCGTTCTAATCATCTTCTGTCTGGATTTGTTAGGATCCAAGCGAGCAAGTCCAGGCCAACATCCAACGCGGCTCCAACAACTGTACGGGGAACTTTGTGTGTCAGAATGGGGGACGCTGTGTGAATGGACACATGGGAGGATACAGGTGAGGCCGAGTTTTTTTGTCACGTGTACAATACCGACATGTGGTTCTATAATTGATCATGTGATTAAAGTTTAGTTGCCTGCCCTTTTACATGATGTCTTATTCAGCAGTCTCTGTGGCGAAGTGGTCAAGCCGTTTAACTCGGGCTCTGAAGGTTGTGAGTTCGATTCCTGGCCGCGTCCTTCGGTTCACGAATTACATTTTTCGGAGACTCCTGTGGGTCGTCGCTAGAGCTACGGAGTTCGTGCTTTGCAGCGACGCTTTCCGCGCTGCGGAAAGAGACCGAGCCATATGGGATAAAACCCGGTGCAAAGAAGTCGACCCTGTCGACTTTTAAGCGACTTATTTTTCAGCCCCAGCATTTATTGGCTGTTTGTGATTTTCAAAGACAATTTTACGCCGAAAAGATGCTTGATTTTTTGCTAGTTACTCTACCGCATGCGTTATCATGCGCAAGGTCCCTAGTCCATCTTCTTAGTGGTCGACCACTGCTTCTTTTTCCACTAACTGTACCTTCCACCACTGCTTCTTTTTCCACTAACTGTACCTTCCACCACTGCTTCTTTTTCCACTAACTGTACCTTCCACCACTGCTTCTGTTTCCACTAACTGTACCTTCCCCCACTGTTCTATCCATGTCTCTGTGATGTTTAATGTGGCCGCAATAAATCAGCTTCTGAAACATGGTGATTTTTATGAACCAGTTTTATTCCATGTTAAGATCTTCTAGGATGCCAGCATTTTACTTCTTCGTGGTCCATGGTGTCCCAAGATTCATTCGGTTACATTTCTTTGACAAGCCCATGTTGTCTTCTTTACTGATTGTGAAACGGTTCATGACTCACATGCTTATCATTGGCACCTTGCCGTCTTGACAGACGATAGTTTGTAAGGGATGGAGTTATTGCCTCTCCATAGCACAAAGCCTGGGCTAAAATATCGAGGTCATGTGTTGCCCATGCAGCATGATCCCTCTCTCGGCCTGCCTAGTTCACTCCAGAGGAAAGGTAACACCTCTACAAAACATGCTTATATAGACACAATATTGATACATGTTCTAAATTTTGCCAGATTCTCACTGGCACCTTGTCGTCTTGACAGACGATGGTTTGTTACATTCTGCTTTAAAAAGTAAAAAAAAAAGCCATAATAATGTCTACATAGCACAAAGCCAGGGTTGAACTGTAGAGACCATGTGTTGCCCATGCAGCATGATCCCTCTCTCTGCCTGCCTAGTTTACTCGATGAAAGGTATCACCAATACACATGGAACAGGACAAACTTAAGAAGCTGCCGGATTAGCAAAGCAATGCTCCAACTGTTGGCCTGTCGGAGTTTTCATCTTACACCAGTTGCCTACCAAGGCTTAGGGCCAGGTCTGCTCTGACACGACATTTTGTCTTCAGGATGCATTTTCTCGCACCAGGATAAGGATCGTACCCTCTAAAGTTGCGCTTCTCCACCCGAAGCCGTTGGCACAATGTGGTGTGTTGGGTTTGGTGAGCCCTACTAAACATTCAGTGCTAACAGAATGCAGGTAGTACCGTCTACTGTCTTACAGTAGCTCGGTTATATCTGACCTAGATCTGACTAATCTTTGCAAGATTAATATTGCTACTATTGCTTGACCTTTCACATCGTGTCTGGTGGTGACGGGCAAGCATGAGAATTGTTTGCTGCAGGTTATTTGGCTGTCAAGAATTTCGATACCACTGTCAGATCTTTGTCACGATTCCATCTTCTATCTTCCATATTCTGTCACAGGACATATTCATAATTCCTTATGCCTTGGCGAGTAGATGCTTTTTCGCATATTACGACCTTCTGCCAATGTATTCAATTACCCAATACTGATAGAGACATTCTTCGGTGAAATATTTTAGCTTCCATCTCCTCCTTCATGGGCCGTTCGTGTATTTTAGTAGCCCCGTTAAAGAGTTGCAATTTACTTTGGCTCTCCTTCCCTAGAAACACCGAGTTGTAGTCTGTCGACAATGGCATAAATAAAAACCAATGAAGGAAACATTACTAACCTAGGCCAAATCTCAGCTTTGAAAATAAATACAATATAGGCACATAAATATTTGCATATTATTAACTAAGGTTAGCTGCATATCCGTTACAGGACGTTGCAGTCAACAACTGCATTGCTTGGCTGTTTGTGATCTCTTAGCAAGTTTACGTTCAGTAATTTGATATTGCTTTCTGAACCACCGGCACCCATATCATTTTATTAAAAAAAACCAACGCAAGGCTGTCTGCTGCCAAATCGCCGGCAGCTGTGTTTCGAACGTGGTATGCAGGATTACGAGTTAAACCCGGTAATCCTTCGCCATGGAGCCGGCCCATGGCATTTAAGTCACAAGAATGTGATAATTTTGCAAGCCCTACTGATGCAACACTTTTGCACTCGCCACCTGCTCGTGGGGGCGAGGTCTCGGAGGTTTGACGCTGAGCCGCCAGCGTCTGCAGCCCACATTGTTACAGACGTATTGGTTACCTATTCCTCTGGAATACACAAGGCAAGGCCGAGAGAGGGAACATGTTTGGGCACCACATTTTTCTCTGAAGTTTTGCCCAGGCATTGTGATGAAATTTTGGCCATATTCCAACTCACATACTTTGGTCTGTTAAGACTGCAAGGTGCCACTCACTGCTGCAACACTTTTGTAGGCAAGTATGCGCTAAGGAGAGTGAAAGTTACAAACTTACGGCAGCATTTTTCACGGTTTCAATTACGAAAGATAACAGGTTATATGGCACCGGAAGTGTTTATGTAGAAACAAACATGGCATGAATGCAGTTGAATGAGCCACAGTTTATTATTTGTTTAGGTTTGGGTGCCTAAATAAGATTATATAGTTTTCTTTCAAGCATCATTCCCACAATTAATTTTCATGTAGCTGACCATACTGGTATTTCCAATACATTTTCTATATCATTCTTAATCCTACAGGTGTCAGTGTGATAAAAGTAAAGTGACCGGGAACTTCTGCCAGTACACCTGTCCAAAACCCTGCCTTAATGGTGGCACCTGTATACGTTTGCGAAGATCTGAGAGCAAAGCAAACATCAGAGAGATGCTTTCCCTTCCAGAAAGTGAGGCTGTCTATAGATGTATATGCCTGGAGGGATTTGCCGGGGAAAGATGCAACAGAAGCCTTAAAACAGTGGCCAAACTCACTTCAACTGGAACATGAAACTTTACACCTCACAGTATTTTAGGAGCGCCCATTTTGCCACCTTTATCGGTAGTGACTCAACGATCCATTTTACGACGTAAAAGAGATCAAAACTGTTATTGCTAATAATTGCATTCAGCGATTACAATCTATAAGGAAGAATTGTTATTAGTTGTTAAATAATGACAACGAAGAAATGTGAAATTGTAACGGTCTCCATTCATTTTTACCTTTGTTTGTTAGTAATGTACAGTAGTAGTTATGTTATACTTCTATTGAACAAATGGAATGCTGTTAGTAATGTTTGTTGTTCTCCTGATTCTTTGTATGGAAACAGAATTGGAAATAGTTTTGGTAAACCAATATAATATAGTCAAAGCGGATAGATAATGATTGTAGCAAATCCCTATCACCCATACAATAGAAAGGAATTGAATGAAAGAGAACACGCGGCAAGTTAGCAATTCTTAAAGACGTAAGGTACTCGGGGTATTCAAGTTGCCTGCTTATACATGAAACTGTTGTCTTTTTGAAACTAGTTGGTCACGGCATTCAACCAGATAGACACTTTACAATTTACCATAAGTGAACATGTTTTTTCCCTTGTCTAGCAGCAAGCTGAGAAACGTATAACGGCAGGAGAAATGTGGTTTCTGGTGGAAATGCGAAGAATACTATGGTCTAGTAGAAAGAAAAAAAAAACGAATGATACATTTCCTCAAGAACCATATGAAAACTGCAACCTGATTAGATGAATTAGATGTAAATAGTTAAGATTTCTGGAAACAGATTAGGGAAATTAGACGCAGATAGTTAAGCTTAGGTTGGCACATTATGAGAAGAAATAAACTTGACAACATGGAGACAACTGACTAAATTGATGGCAACGGAGCAAATGGAAGGCAGAGAGATACATATCTAGATGGCTTGGCCACAAGGCATCATCAGAACAACACTAACCTGATGCAAGAAGACCCGGGATCGAGTCAGATGGCCAGCCATGGCGGCCTAAAGTTATTGTTATGGTACATGGTGCTAATGAAGATTATGAAGCAGTCTTTGTGAAATGTAAAGTTGCTTCCTGCCATTGTTGAATTACCATCTGGATATTCTGTTGACTCTTGCAGTTAGTCGTGGATGCTCTCAGTCATAACTCCTAAATCTCTCGAGTACACTAAAGGACATTACCACCAAGTGGACCGGCAGTGCTCTAACATGCACGCAACATTTTTAAATAGATGTAAATCCAGCAACGAAACACCAACCACCAGAAGATCAGACATTTTGGTTCATGGAAAACATTTCCTTAACTCATTTTAAATTAAGCGCCTTACTAGACGTTTTGATTGATCATCCTCCACTGGCTTGTCATGCGCAGAACTTTCCCCCAAAATAATCTTTGGAAATTTCTCTCTGTCAGAAACCGGATGTCCGGTCCCTGTTGCTGTCCCGTGTCAGCTTTATTTATCACATGTTGAATCCATCTTCACCATAGTCCTCCTCTTCTCCGCTTTCTGGTATGGCCCCTCTGAGTTTTACCTTTTACAGACATTCATGTCTTTTAACATGCCTTGAATATTTAAATTTACTAAATTTTAGTTGTCTTAGTAATCTTCTTCATTGTTGAGGTCTGGTTGCATAGATCTGTTTGTTTTATTGTTCCTCCAATTAATTTATTATGCCCTCCTGCAACATCTGTATTCAAAGGCGCACATATGTTTTTCAGCTGATTAATGTTAAGTCCGAGTCTCAAACCCATATATCGCCACGGTAATTATGCACGCTCTCAGTTATTTAAAGTTTGTTGTACTGTCTGTTCCAATTCATACATGTTAATGACTTTATTTTTTGCAACTTTTTGTTGTTGTTATTTTGTATAAAATATATGTTTCTTAATTTATTCGATCCCAGACAGTTCCTACACTAACCTGTCTTAATCGTTATTTTAACTACAACTTTCCATAGTGTTATTAATTGAACTCTGCCAGACACATTTGATTTGATCAGTCGTGATGATCTGTTCAAAGCACTAAAGAAGATCCGCTTCCCGCCAACTCTTCTGTCTATCGTGGAATAGTTCCACACAGGCATGAAGGGTATAATCAAGCTTGATGGTGCATCTTCAGAAGAGTTTGAAATCTTTAGGTTGTGTACTTGCTCCAACCCTCTTTGGGATAAACTTTTCCCTTCTATTGAAATATGCCTTTCGTGATCAGGATGGTGGTATATACATTCATTCACACTCAGATGGTGATATATACATTCACTCACGCTCAGATGGTGGCATATACATTCACTCACGCTCAGATGGTGATATATACATTCACTCACGCTCTGATGGTGGTATATACATTCACTCACGCTCAGATGGTGGTATATACATTCACTCACGCTCAGATGGCGGCCTCTACAATGCGCAGAGATTGAAGGTCAAGACCAAAATTGGGAAGGTACTGATCAGTGAGATGCTTTTTGCAGAGGATGCTGCAATTACGACTCATTCTGGGGAAGAATTACAACGTATACTATCTGCATTCTCCAATGCTTGTTGTGAATTTGGTTTAGCAATTAGCAAGCCATAAAAAACACACACACACACACACACACACAGACAGATTATGAAGCAAGGTACAAATGAGATACCATCGATCTATATTAACAACTTAGAGCTGGAGATAGTAGACCATTTCACATATCTATGATCAGAGGTAAACAAATTATCCCTAGATCAATAAATAAACATCAGAATTTGAGGGCAGCAACAACAATCAACAGGTTAACAAAGACAGTCTGGGAGAACAGGAAGCTTACTGCCAAAACACAAGTCCTTGTCTATCAAGCCTGTGTCCTTAGTACTCTTCTTTATGGCAGTGAAACCTGGACAACTTACTCACACCACGAGAAAAGTTTAAACAGCTTTCACATGCTGTGTCGGCGAAGAATACTTGGTATTATGTGGCAAGACAAAATCACAAATACTGAAGTATTGGAAAGATCAGGTTGTGTGACGGTGTGTTCCATGGTCAATCTTCATAGACTTAGATGGATAGGGCACGTTAGGAGGATAGGCGACGGTAGAATACCAAAAGACAGTGGGAACAATCTATAGAGATGATGGTGTGCGCGTGACAACAGACAAAGAGAAAGGGGAGGCGTTTCTCCAGAGATGTTTAGAGCAGACCAATCATAATGATGATGACACCAGGGATGCAGTTAGGGAAGAGCTATCTGCCACCACGAAGAATATGCAGTATGAACACATTATACGGGTGGAATATGTTAAACACATTTTGAAAAAGGCAAAAGACACGGCACCAGGGCCCGGTGGGGTCAGGTATGGCCACATGAAGGGTTTGAGCGAAGCAGACCTGGAGGAGATGACAGACTACTTTAACCAGAGCATTAGGACAGCATCAGTACCGCAGGATTGGGTGCACAGCTTTCTCATCCCTCTCCCATAACCATTCAAGGATCAGTCAAAGCTTAGCGGCTTTAGGATCATCACCCTTCAAAATACATTTGGGAAGGTTTTAGAGAAGATAGTCGCTGTTAAGCTGCAGGATTTTCTGGAAAGGGGAAAGCTTCTTCCAAGAGGCCTGGGGAGCTACAGGCCAGGAAAAGATACCTGGTCTAATGCAGCCACTTTTGCCTTTGATGTTTATGAGGGGTTCCAGAGTAGACAGGAAACGATGGCGGTAGCGCTTGATCTCGAGGATGCGTACAATAGAGTTAGATATGATATTTTGATGACCGCACTGATGGAGAAGGGGGTCAATCCATGGTTGGTGAACTGGATAGCAGCCTTCCCGCACTCTCGTCGGGTTGCTCTCCGTCTAGGTGCATGGACCCCAGAGCCACATATGTTAACCCCGGGACTGCCACAGTGATCTGCAGTCTCACCGGTGCTCTTTAATGTGTATACGAGCAAGATTGCAAACAGGCCAGGAAAAGATACCTGGTCTAATGCAGCCACTTTTGCCTTTGATGTTTATGAGGGGTTCCAGAGTAGACAGGAAACGATGGCGGTAGCGCTTGATCTCGAGGATGCGTACAATAGAGTTCGATATGATATTTTGATGACCGCACTGATGGAGAAGGGGGTCAATCCCTGGTTGGTGAACTGGATAGCAGCCTTCCCGCACTCTCGTCGGGTTGCTCTCCGTCTAGGTGCATGGACCTCAGAGCCACATATGTTAACCCCGGGACTGCCACAGGGATCTGCAGTCTCACCGGTGCTCTTTAATGTGTTTACGAGCAAGATTGCAAACCTAGAAGCACCAGGGGTTGGAAGAATACTAACATTTGCAGATGATATTCTTGCATATAGGCAGGGGAGAGATAGGGAGCAAACAGCCCAGGAGTTACAGGCGACAGTAGATAAAGTGATTGACTGGTGCACAGAAATGAGTGCTGTCATCCACCCGGAAAAGGCGGCTGTTTTGTGGTGCTCTCTGGACAACAGGATTGTAAGAGCTGATGTCCCAAGCCTCGCGATAGATGGTAGAAATGTCAGCAGAGAGAACAAACTGAAGTATCTGGGGATCACATTTGACAGGAGCCTATCCTTCAAGGACCATGTGGAGACGGTCGTGACAAGAACTCAAAAGGGACTCAATGCACTTAAAACTATGGCTGCAATGGACATAGAGCAGAGAATGCTTTTCACACTATACCAGCACTTGATCCTCTCAGTAATTGATTATGGATTAGGTCTGCTCACTGTCTCAGAGAGTCAGCTGGTGAAGTTAGAGCGCATACAGAACGAAGCTATGCGGGTCATTCTGGGATGCACTAGAGACACCCCAGTAGTGTGTATGCGTTACATCCTTAGGTCTGCCGACTGTTGCTGGTAGGCTCAAGGTGATGCAGGCGAAGGCATACCTCAGAGTAGCTGCAGACACAGACCACCCACTGCATGAGGCGCTGGACGCAGTTAAGGGTCAGCGACTGATAAGAGGGAAATCATGGATGGCTCAGGCGGAGGATACGATCAGACAGGTGTGCCCCCTGGAGAACATTAGGCGTGGAGAGGAGTGGGTCAGAGTGCCAGCGGAGCAGTCAGACTTGTGCAGAGTTATAATCACATTAAGCCGGGAGTGCAGGGAGTGGCCAGCAGGGGCCACGGAAGTGGAAGTCCAGCAACTAATTCAGGACAATGCTCACTCAAGTGATGTGATTATCTACACAGATGGTTCGGTATCAAGAGGTGAGAGAAGTGGCTGGGGGTTCATAGCCAAAGCTAATGGTCGATGTTTGGGGCAGGAGAGCCTGGCATATGATACCACAACATCCAGCTTAAGAATGGAAGTGGAGGCAGTCACTGCGGCTCTCCGCTGGATGGAGAATACGACACACACACACACACATCGTGATTGTAACTGACTCAGAAAGCATGCTGACGAGGGTGAGGACGGGCAGACTTCGTGCGGAGTGGCTTGCTTCGCTTCGGAGGTCACGGGTGACAAGCATCGCCTGGATCTTTTCTCCGGGCATGCCGGTGTGCTGGGAAATGAACAAGCGGACAGATTGGCTGGCTCTGCAGAACTTGGTGGAGTATTGATACATGACAAGGCAGACGTGGTTGCGGCCTTGTGGGACCACGTGCACATCTCGGAGGAGCAAATGGATTACCATGGTCTGGCAAGAATGAGACAACGAGGAGTGACGAAGGGATCTGGCCGACGCTCAACGCTCAAAGGAAAGGCGAGACGGACTTATAATCAGATTGCTACTGGTACTATTAGTGTTGGAACTCTTCGCTGGCTGCTGAGGATGGGGACGGAGCACGTATGGGAATACCCCGAATGCTGTGATGTCGATTCCTAAATCAATCAATCAATCAATCAATCAGGACATCTTTTTTTTTAATTTTTTTTTTTTTTTTGATGAATTACAGATGGGTGAAAGTTCACGGGATCCGTCTTTACAATGGTATGAAGATGTGTGTAACCTGGGCGTGATTTACACAGGTATTAATATTGCCCTAGAGAGCAAGTCGCTGCTGATCGCGTTACATGGAAGGCAAATAGAAATGGAATAACGACAAAGGATAAAATTATTGCAGATAGGTCACAGACTGAGCGTTTGAGACTTCAGATGGTGCGTGATGTGGATTATCAATTTAAAAGAGAAAAATAGTGTTGAAGTGCTACATAGAACCTGTACTTATGTATTGTTGTGAAGCGTGGACAATAAGCAGTCAATATGAAAAAACATCTGATGGCTGTGGAAATGTGGTTTCTGAGGAAAATGCAAAGAATACCATGGACAGACAGAAAAACCAATGAACAAATCCTTCAAGAAACAAATGAAGATCGTAAACTGATTAGATACATTAGACGAAGACAGTCACAATTTGTTGGGCATGTTATGAGAAGAAATGACTTGGAGAACTTGGTGACGACTGGCAAGATCGAAGGGAAGAGACCAAAGGGAATACCGAGAGGTAAATACCTGGATGGCTTGGCCACGTGGCATGGTCGAGACAGGAACACGGAGCTGATCCACGACCCTGGTGATCGAGTGAGATGACAGAACATGACCGCCAACGCTTATCGGCATGGCACATGATGGATGGATGGATGGATGGATGTGGAAATGACCATGTGTTCACATGTATCCATTGTGGACGTACATTTACCGCGAATTGGTCTGATCAGTCACATTCGCTACATCTATAGGTTGTAGTTATTATGCCTGTTGTGAAGCACAATGTAACAAACTATTGTCTGTCAAGACGGCAATGTGCCAGCAGCCAGACACAAGCCCACATCACATTAAAGTTATTTCCTTACGAATTGGAAAACATAAATATGTGGGACGGATACAGTCAAGTTTGTTTCACATTAAAAATAAAGACATTCCTTTTGAGTTGTAGTTGAAGACCAGTTTGTTATTTGTCTTTCAAGTGTAACCTAATCAAATGCTGGTAATAGTCCAAGGAGCTCAAGTCAGGACCTTTTTTTTCTATTTAAAAAATGATCTCGTAGCAGTTTTCCAGTGATGTGATAGCGCCATAACATTTTGTAGGCCTAGAGCAAGGGAGAGGAGGCGGTCAGTCTTTGCCTCACTGTGGCAAGCGATGAGCCCAGGCGTCGAACGCGCATCCGACCGTAAACATGACATTACCAACATGACCGCATCACAAACCTGATCATAGAAATACCGAGTGTTTGTGAAGTTTCACTACACTTTGTATGTAGAACAAATTTGAAGAAAAAAAAAACATTGTAAAAAAACTATTCCTCAGGTATTTGAATTCAGGAATATTTAGATCTGTACTTTTTAATATGAATGTTTCGCGATTTTCAAAGCTTCTTTTTAAATAAGCTGATCGTCATAATGTATGAGTCACGTGACATATTAATTATTTTTACGTGTTTTTGTTATTGTTCCTGTCGGCTCTGCGGCGACGGGTTACGGACGCAATTCGTATTCCCGCATACCATGTTCGAAACACAGCTGCGGGCGATTTGGCAGCAGACCGCCTTGCTTTGGTTCCCATAGAATGGTATGAGTGCCGGATTTTCAGAAAGCAATGGCAAACTTTTTTTTTAAAGTTGCATATCCTTTACAGGACGTTGCAGTCAACACCAGAATTTTACTACCGTTGTTGATGTTTTACGTTCACTAGTTTGCCATTGCTTTCTGAACGACCGGTTCCCATACCAACATGTTAAAACCAGCGAGACACAGTCTGCTGCCAAATCGGTCACCGCTGTATTTCTAATGCGGGTAAACGGCATTACGAATCGCGTTCACAACGCCATCACCACGGAGACCTGCAAAGGCAAACTACTGAACGTAACCTTGCCAAGTAATCACGAACAGCCAAAAAATGCTGCGGTTGACTGCAACGCCCTGTAAAGGATCTGCAACTAGCTTGTTTATAAAAATTGTGCATCAGATTCCTAAAGTAGTTACCAAGTAGGTATTGATCGTTTGCGACACAAAAGTGAAACCCATGTTTTTCGAAAATCCAAACTGGGTTTTGCATATTTGTGGTTCAACAATGGATCGTATTCTTTGTTATAATATATGTGCATACATTTTCCCGATGTGACTCGACGAAGGCACTCACCTGTATGTGTCGCACTGTGTTTTCATTCCTACTGTCTTCATTATCGAACTATTATAGCGTTTTGGCTAATATTATAGCGTTTTTCCAGTCTTCAGGTCGGAACTATTATAGCGTTTGGCAGTCTTCGGGTAGGAACTATTATAGCGTTTTGAGTCTTCCGGTAGGAGCTAGTATAGCGTTTTGCCAGTCTTCCGGTATGAACTATTATAGCGTTTTGCCAGTCTTCCGGTATGAACTATTATAGCGTTTTGCCAGTCTTCCGGTATGAACTATTATAGCGTTTTGCCAGTCTTCGGGTCGGAAGAAACTATTATAGCGTTTTGCCAGTCTTCCGGTATGAACTATTATAGCGTTTTGCCAGTCTTCGGGTAGGAACTATTATAGCGTTTGGCAGTCTTCCGGTATGAACTATTATAGCGTTTGGCAGTCTTCGGGTAGGAACTATTATAGCGTTTTGAGTCTTCCGATAGGAGCTAGTATAGCGTTTTGCCAGTCTTCCGGTATGAACTATTATAGCGTTTTGCCAGTCTTCCGGTATGAACTATTATAGCGTTTTGCAAGTCTTCGGGTAGGAACTATTATAGCGTTTGGCAGTCTTCCGGTATGAACTATTATAGCGTTTGGCAGTCTTCGGGTAGGAACTATTATAGCGTTTTGAATCTTCCGATAGGAGCTAGTATAGCGTTTTGCCAGTCTTCCGGTATGAACTATTATAGCGTTTTGCCAGTCTTCCGGTATGAACTATTATAGCGTTTTGCCAGTCTTCCGGTATGAACTATTATAGCGTTTTGCCAGTCTTCGGGTCGGAAGAAACTATTATAGCGTTTTGCCAGTCTTCGACTGTTTTTGCTTTCTTCCATGCGGATGTAAATATTCCCGTAAGCCACCAAGCACGTGTCTCACTATACGCTGATTGCTTCAGATGTTGTCCCATCTATACCTGGTGGCTTGTTTTTTGTGAGTATATTTTATCGCCTCTTCAACTTCATTGTTTAGAATTTTGTTTCCCTCGCTCGCTAGCCTTGAACTCAATAATAGTCTATACACATGTTACTACATGTAGTGCAGTGGACTGATGTTTGCGTGTAGATTAGCTTTCCCTGTTATATGTTTCCCTCGCCATTAGGCCAACCCATCAGACTTCAGAGGTGTTTGTAATGTACGTCCCCAAGTCAAGGACGAGAAGTCAACATTTTAGTCCAACTGTCTGGTGTAGGGGTTGAACCCGCTACCTCGGCATCAGCACACCGGAAGTTTAAGAGGAAGCACTTTAATCCATTCAGCTATGCTGACCGCCAAGATTCTAAAAAGTAGATAGGGGGAAGTGACTTGTTTGATACACAAGTGTTTATATGTAAATCTTAGTTGTTAAAGTGAATTAAAACACGCATGAAAACAAGTTACGGTTATGAAGTGCGTACATCTAGCACACATTTGTTTGATTTTGTTTTTTGTTTTGGAACTTCGCTGTGCTTAAAATTACATGTAAGTGTTTTAAACAATCCGTCATGAAAATTACGTTTATTTTTATTCTAGTTTTTCTGGAGCTGCCGCTCAAGTCTCTGTACTTAACTCTAACCTTTCTTATCATCATTTCGGTCAACTGTCTTATACCTCACCAAAGACAATAATGTTTATACCACTAGTTCCAATATGGTGACTAATCAGCTTGGTCTGGGGACAGAGCGGCACATTTGGTGGAAGTTTTCACGCCAGTAAAGAATTTATAAGAGAAGTGACGGTTGCAGCAGGATATAACAAAAGATAATAACAACAGCCAGGTGTAACTTCTGCGAGAAAGTGGGAGATAATAAACACACATACAGTGCACATACCTTACAACCAACTCTAATTCATTCATTCATTCATTCATTCATTCATTCAGTAGCATGTCCTTTGAAGAAACTCGCTTTTATAACAACCTTCCAGAAAACATCTCGGTCATAAGCAAGATGTCCAGCGTCCGATACACCCATCTGGTGATCATCTGCCACATCCTGCACCCATCTTTTCTTTGGCCTTCCTCTTCATCTCTTCCCGGGCATATATCTCTCCATTATTGCTCCAAACTTTCTTGACGTTTCAAGTGACCAACATATTTCAATTTTCTTTGTTTTATCGTCTTTAGTAGCCAACCTTCTTCAATATTCAGATTTTGTCGCATGGATGCATGTGTTCTTTTCTGTATCCAAGATATTCTTAGAATCCTCTAGAACAGAGGTTCCCAAACCACGGTCCGCGGGCCACTTGTGGCCCGCCAGATGTCAGAATGTGGCACGCGAGACCTCGTTATTTAATATCATTTATTATAATAATTTCAAAATGCACTTTGAGCGCCCCTTCAGCGTGCGATAATTTACTCTGCTCGTGGTTGTTATGCTCAGATATTATCGAATGCACCTGTTCATTTCGAAATGAAATATGATGAAGTTCACATATCCCATCCTTGTCGACCAATCAGAGTGCGCAAAGGCGCCATGTTGTCGTCTGTTACACCTGTTTAGCAGAGTCGGCAGTATTGTGTTGAAATTATATTTTTTCAAATACAAATTTACCGTTAAAGCCTATATACATGAGTATGGAAAATCTAAAATCAAACAATGGTAAAAAGCGAAAATGTGAAGACGTTGCTTGTCGTGAGTTCAACGAAGATTGAGCGGAGAAATTTATGGGTATGCCTAGCCGTAGTGGTAAAACTACTGCTCTAGAACATTTATATTCAAAGGCATTTATGCGCTGTTCAGCTTGTTTAGTAAGTGTCCAGGTCTCACAGGCATATGTCGCAATGGGAAAGATGCATGCTTTTAAAAATCTATTTTTTGTAGTTCTATCTGTCCTGTGCCACAAGTTATTTAGCTTTTTAAGTTTTTGAAGAGCAATATTTATTTGTCTTTTAATGTCTTTCATTGTGTCATCAAAATGTTGGAGTTCGTTGTAATGTGTGTACTCTGTGCCTGTGTTTATTATGTCTCACTTTTTCGCAGCAGTTACACGTACCTCACTGGTTTTACTTTCTAATGAATGTATGTTTTGTGTGATGAATACAGAACGAAAGAAAGAACTTTATTTTCAAAGGGGTACAAATTGGACACTTAGGCCCGTCTTACATTCGGCCATTCCAACCATACATCTTTTGTACTTCAATTATCTATTGTGCATTTACATTCACCTAGAAAAACATTATTAAGTGAATGCTGTGAACATAAACAATGCATATTACCAAGTTATGAGACAGACAGGCAGGCAGGCAGGCGGACAGACAGGCAGGCAGTCAGGCTGAAACACACACCCACATACACACACAACATTCACACATTTATAAACACATACATGCATATCTACATACACACATTCATACATAGCTTACACAAACTCTCTCTCTCTCTCTCTCTCTCTCTCTCTCTCTCTCTCTCTCTCTCTCTCTCTCTCTCTCTCTCTCTCTCTCACATTCAATAACTCACAAACACACACTCCCTCGCATACACATACACCCACTCAAAGAGCTTTCAGGAGTTCAAATATTTTAATTTACTTCAAATAAAAGACGGCGACTGTGAACACGTAGACCGGATTCGAAATCAGCTGTAGGCTGGCTAGCGTTTATTGTTATAATGGTATCAGCGTCGGTCGTACAGAAATCAATGGCAAACTACTAAAGGTAAATATTTACTGGGACATCACAAACATACAGGACACTCTGATGTGGTTGGAAATGAACAGGCGGAAAGATTCGCTTGTGCCGCATCATTAAGTGTGATTTGAGGCATAAGGTAGATCTGGTGAATGCCCTTTGGGAGAATGTGATTAATGCAGAAGAACAGATGGAATATTATGATCTAGAGAGAATGCAGCAGCAAGGGATATTCAGATGGTCGACAGTCGTCACTCAGAGGTAAAGCAAGACGGATAAATAACCAGATTGAAAAGGGCACCATTGGTATTTGAACTCTTCGCTGGCTGTTGAAGATGAGGACTGAGGGCCTATGGGAATGCCCCGAGTGCAGTGATGTCGATTCTTGACTCAGCTCAGCTCAACTCAACTCAAACGTCCATTAACGGCTGGGGCTGATTTCCACACCCGTTAAAGGACATGAACTATCTTTTTGACTATGAAGAAACTGTTCATTAGCTTATGTCGTGATCAATTGTTCAGTATGAAAATGTATCTCGCAGACAAACGTTTTCGGAGCATTCGTGATACGTCATCATGTAGCCGATGCTTCGCAGAACTTCGCCCTCATCACGGCCGGCTCAGAAGTCTCTCGATCCCAAGCCACTTCTTTGGCCTCATGCACTCTCAAGCTCAAGATGATGCAGTCTTCTGTGTCCATCTTCCATCGCTGTTCTTCCCAAACCACTGTGACATTTAATATGGCTTCAGTATTTCAGTTTGCCAGACATGACACTGTTTATAAACCTGTTTTCTTCGAAATTCAGATCTGGTAGAATGTCATCACTTTTCTCAGTCCACGATACTCAAAGAACTTGTCTGTAACATTTCAGCTGAAATATCCCAAATTCCCACGATATTCAAAGAACTTGTCTGTAACATTTCAGCTGAAACATCCCAAATTCCCACGATATTCAAAGAACTTGTCTGTAACATTTCAGCTGAAACATCCCAAATTCCCATGATATTCAAAGAACTTGTCTGTAACATTTCAGCTGAAACATCCCAAATTTTCCTGATATTCAAAGAACTTGTCTGTAACATTTCAACTGAAACATCCCAAATTCCCATGATATTCAAAGAACTTGTCTGTAACATTTCAACTGAAACATCCCAAATTCCCTTTTTAAAAGCTTGCAAAATATAGTCCACGACTCACACCCGTATGTTGCCATAGGAAAGATGCATGTTTTCAAAACGTTTACTTTAAGTTATTTGTTTTTGTTGTACCATATGTTCTTAATACTGTCTACTGTCTGCATTGTTATGGCTAGCCCACACCTGCCTTATTTTTATCTGCCCCCACTGTTGTTGGTATGGAGTCAAGATATTCACAGTTTGTGTCATTTTCCGTGTCTTTTTTTTCCGTGTCTATGTTGGTATATAGCTTTGTCAGTGGACTTTATTGTGTTTGTTTTTAATTTAATTTAGCTGCATGTCATTCACAGGACGTAGCAATCAACCCCAGAAGTTTTGCTGTTCGTGATTCCTGGGCATGTTTTGCGTTCAGTAGTTTGTCATTGCTGTCTGAACGACCGACACCTATTAAGAAAACAACATTTACAAGCAACATTTAGTATTAACATTTAGAAACAACATTTACAAGTAACATTTAGAAACAACATTTAGAAAAAACATTTAGAAACAACATTTACAAATAACACTTAAAAACAACATTTAGAAACCACAGTTAGAAAAAACGTTTACAAACAACATTTACAAACAACATTTACAAATAACATTTAGAGAGATAGTAGGCACGGTGACTGTTGTCGCTGGAGAGAGCAAGCTGACAAGGTGAATGTAATCTACACTTTGGATGATTAGACTCAGATATTCATCATCATCAGCATCAAGTGCCCTGCCACCTGTCGTAGCCGTTCATATCTCGCCACAGATCTCGGTCTTTGGTGTTCTGGATCAACTCTGCTTATGATATTCCTCCATGCCTCCGTCTCAATCCATCCAGCATTATTTCTCTTGGTCTGCCTCTGCCTATCTTCGCTTGATTTTTCCAGTTGTCACGGTGTTCGCCAATGCCTCTCTTCTCATCACATGACACAAGCTTAGAGGAAAGTAATAATGTTGATTGCTGAGAAATTTCACCCAATTATATGCTGCAATATAATGACCTTATTAAACAAGCTGAACAGCTCATAAATGCCTTTAACTATAAATGTTATAGACGGATTCTAAGCATACAGAAAAGAACAGATGTATCCACACGACAAGCTCTAAGTATTGAAGAACGTTGGCTACTAAATACGATAAAACAAAGAAAAATTAACATGTATTAGTCACTTGAAACGTATTGAAAGCTTATAGAGAACAACAATGGAAGGGTATATGTATAATTGAGAGGAAGGCCAAAGAGAAGATGGGTGCAGAATGTGACAGATGATCTCCAGATGGGTGTATTGGACGCGGGACATCTTGCTTATGACCGAGAAATTTCCCGGAAGGTTGTTATGAGAGCGAGGGCCTGCAAAGTATGTGCTACTAAATGAATCAATGAATATGGTGACACAATTTTGACTTACAGGGAAAATATAGCACTAACACATGTTCATTTGAATATGTTTATTACCGAATTCAATCAGATCATACATGTTATCAAACAAAACCTCATGTTTAACAATTTAACACCGTATACAATTATTATTTACAGAATGTTACCCAACAAAACAAACATTAATTTAAAACATAGTAGATATCACTAACCGGCTCCGTGGCCGAGGGGTTAGCAGCTTTCTCCGCTAACCCCGAATACTCTCGTCACGTGACGCGACGAGAATTAGCAGTGGTTCGAATCGCAAAAGTGACTTATGAGAGTATGGAGCCGGTCGCTCAGAAAGTCGTGGCGTGCTGATGAGCGTAATCTAGCCTAGGAATCAACATACAGCTGAAAGATGCTGGTGTTGACCGCAATATCCTGAAACAGGATGGAAACGCGGAAAAAAAAAAAAAAAAAAAAAAAAGATATCACTAAAAGAACAGACCCAAGTGTAATTCCACGAATATTTAACTGGTTTTATCAATACACATGGAGGGCCGCATGGCAGAATAGATAAGAGCATTCACACGTAAATTTAGGTGGGCCGATGCCGAGGTAGCGGGTTCAACCCCTGCAGCTTATCAGTTGGACTAACATGTTGATTTCTTGTCCTTGACATGGGGACGTAAACTATAAGTAACTAAGAAGTCGGAGTGGGGTAGCCTGGTGGTGAGAGACACTGATAATAGGGGAAGTTAATCCACACGCAAAATCCAATAAGAACTATAAGTAGCAGCTAGTGTATGGACTACGCTTGATCTCAAAATAGAATCAGTACACATGACTCCAACTGATTCAGTGCCGAAGGATAATATACCACCAAATATGGCCTCCCATTTGGACAGAAGGACTGTATATCGCCATACTAGGGTCACCATGTTTTTTGTTTTGTTTCGTAGTATCTTCCACAGTTTCAATGTTCAGAGATGTAAATGTACATTAATACACTTGTTCATGTGATTGCGTACACTCTTTGGTCCAAGGCTACTTTTTATTTGGCGCTGAATCAGTTAAATACAAAATCAGTGTTGGGATACAAGCTACGGCAGTTAGTGCCTACTTGTAATCATTAAATCACTAACTGGTGAGTGCGCAGAAAAGGTTGACGACAATGAAACGACAGAATCACCAACACAGAGCTTATTGCGAGAACTAAACAAATGCCAGTGAATCAAGAGTTGATACTATGATGCATGCGCTGGATAAGCACATATGGAGCAAGTCAGAGGATAGTATTACAATAGACTCCATGATTTGGCATCCACATGGCGAAGGACATTGTGGGAGGCCTAATAACACACGGAGATGAGAGGTAAAGACAGAAATGAATAATATGGGGAGAATATGGACGGATAGGGAGGATTAGTCTGAAGTGGTTGAGGGCTTATCCAATAGTGGGGACATAAAAGGCAAAAGAAAATTTAATAATGGCGATAATATCAGAATGAATAATTTATAACTACCATCTACAAATATCATCTATAAATATCATCTATTAAAACCAATGGCACAAATAGGATCACATACAGGTGCTGGTGTGATATAGCTGAGGTTCATAATGGAAACAAAAGACTTACAAATACAGCTGATTAAAAAACAAAAACACAAAAAAAAAAAATTGACATCCCTAAAATAAGATACTGATGTGACAAATTTGAGGTTCATAATAAACAACTTTTTCTTTTTACTGTTGCGTATCCTTTGCAGGACGTTACAGTCAACACCATAATTTTTCAGCTGCTGTTGATGTACTAGGCAAATTTTACGTTCAGTAGTTTGCCATTGCTTTCTGAACGACCGGCTCTCATACCAACACGTTATAAGACAACGCGACACGGTCTGCTGCACAAATCGGTCGCGGCTGCGTTTCGAACGCCTGGTAAGCGGCTCACGAACCGCGTTCGCAAGCCTTATAAACACCATAATGAACAAGCTATAAATATCATATTGAAAATTTTATAAATACCTTTCATACAAAAACACTGACACCACTAAAGCATATCGAGGTGCTGGTGTGTCATAGCTGCGGTTCATACTGGATACGTTATAACCTCCTGTAATAAACAACCACAAAACACACTGACACATGGCTAAAACTTGCTGCTGTGCCAGATCAAGATTCACACTACACAACACCTGTCTCCACTCCACGTGGGCTATTCTAGGCAGAGAATTGGGGTGGGGGTATGTGGACAATGGGGTGTCTAAACCCCGTGTAGGCAACATCACCTATCTAAGCCCGATCCCAACAACCTGTATGTGCTGTGTTGAAAAAATAAAGTGTTAAAAGTCGAGATGATCGACTTCATTGCACCGAGTTTTATCCTATATGGCTCAGTCTCTTTCCGCATTGCGGCCTGCCGAGAGCTTCGCACAAAGCATGAACTCCGTAGCTCCAGCGACAGACCCAGGAATTTCTGATAACAAGGCACCCGTGAACTGAAAGACGAAGCCCGGATCCCGGAATCGAATCGAACCCACAACCTTCGGAGCGTGAGGCAGACGACTTGAGCACTCCGCCAAGGAGATTTCCAGATACTGTGTTGAATCACGACCTGGTTGCATTCTTAATATGACCCCCCCCCCCACACACACACACACACACACACGCACGCACGCACTCACGCACGCACACATACACACACATGTGGATATTCAGTCCTAGACTTGCACTCCCTGTTAATTTATGAGCTTGGAAAATGGAATTAAGGCCCTGCAACACAATTCCCGCAGAGATGACACCTCTGTACTTGGTCCTTAACCAGACGTGAGCGCCATTACATGGACTTAAGAGTTAAAATTCAGTCTTTGGGAGGACTCACAACCAACCAATCAAATATACACATCGTAAAGTTAAAATAACACTGTACATTTGAAAAGCAGTATGTTCGGAACAAGCCTAGTGACTGTCAATAACTCGTCTGTGAATGCTGTTTAGTCTAAGCCTGGTGAAAAATCCTGCCACAGTTAATCTCCTTCCAGGGCATTGGTCAGGGAGTTTCATTAACAGCTCTCTGAGGATTGAGAAAGATCAAATTAACATGATTAAATCTTTGTGAGGATTGAGAATGATCAAATAAACATAGTTAAAACTCTGTGTGGATTATTAAAGTTACAATAGTTGCATATCATTTACAGGAGTTGCAGTCAACCCCAGCATTTTTCGTCGTGGCAAATTTACATTCAGATGTTTGCCAGTGCTTTCTGAACGAACGGAACGTATATCTCTACATGGGAAAATAACCCGCAAGGCGGTCTGCTTCCAAATCGCCCGCAGTTGTGCTTTGACCACGGAATGCGGGATTACGAATTGCGTCCGTAACGCCTTCACCACACAGTCGGTTTGGATTGAGAGAGATTAAATACACGTAATTACAAATATTACCGCAAGAAGGATAAATCAAACTGGTGTAATACTGGTTTAATGGTTGGCACCTTGCCGTCTTGACAGACGATAGTGTGTGTAAAATGGAATTATAACTCTCCATAGCATACAGCCTTGACTGAATTTAGAGACCATGTGTTGTCCATGCAGCATGATCCCTCTCTCGCTCTTTCTTGTTTACTCCAGGTGAAAGGTAGCAGGAATAAGACAAGATGCAGAAACTGATGGATCAGTAAAGTAACACTCTAACTGTCCGTCTGTCGGAGCTTCGATCCTAGACCAGTTGCCGGCCAAGGATTAGGGCTTGGTCCGAACTGCCATGACAGTTAGTCTTTAAGCTGCATTTCCTCGCACTAGGGTAAGATTTGTACCCTCCCAACTGCGCCACTACTATTTTAATAGTACGTAATATAAAGTACATTACATTGTCAGCATCAGCATCGTGTGACATGCCTAGGGGTACACATGCTTGTATTCCCTCGCACACATCTGTCCTCGTGTGTTTTATGTTTAAAGATTAGATGTAAAGTAATTAATTAATTGATGGTTTCCAATGCCTCTCTTCTTATTATACTTGTATGTAATGCCCTCCTTTCATTAGCCTATTCTAGAGAATCTTTCTTAGTTACTCTGGCAGTTAAGGTTATTAGCAATATTAGTTTCAGACACAACGTCTCCGTTGCATCTAAACTCTTCCTAATGTGATCGTCCACATTCCGACATTTAACGCCATACAGATGAACACGTCATATTTCAGCACTCTCTAAATTTAATGAAAGGGACTTAATTCATAATAAACCAATTATCTTCTGAAAAGCAACTTTATAGTTTGGTATCTTCTATGTGGCGCATCTTCCATCTGATGATATGATCTCCCCAAGATATTTGAATTGCTTGCCTTTGTTAGGCATTTCCCTGTCTATTGTAATATCGCATTTTGGTATAGTCGCTGGCTTAAACATTGTTATCTGAGTTGTAGATATTCAAGGAAGTCCTTTTCCATGTACTCTCAATTGCTACAATTGCCGGTGGTGTGTGTGTGTGTGTTTTTTTTTTTCATATCCTATTTACAGAACATTGCAGTCAACACCAGCATTTTTCAGCTGCTGTTGATGTCTTGGCAAGTTTTACGTTCAGTAGTTTGCCATTGCTTTCTGAACGACCGGCTCACAAACCTTTCTGTAAGAAACTAACGCCCAGCGGCCCGCTGCCGAATCTCGCGCAGCTGTGCTTCGTACGTGGGTATACGAGATTACGAACAGCGTCCTTAACCCTTCGCTAAGGCGACAGGGGTCTGAAAGGGAAGCGAAGAACAGTAACAACGTAGCCTACTATGCATGTCGTAGGAAGCAATTAGGGAAGGTTGGCGTGAGACTGGCTACCTCATCCGGTAGAAAACGTTGGCTGCGAAATCTAGCCAATCATGAACAAGTTTACACAAGCATGAGCAAGTCTACCAAGGGGATCTAACCAATCATGAACAAGTTTACAGAAGCATGAGCAAGTCTACCAAGGGGATCTAACCAATCATGAACAAGTTTACACAAGCATGAGCAAGTCTACCAAGGGGATCTAACCAATCATGAACAAGTTTACACAAGCATGAGCAAGTCTACCAAGGGGATCTAACCAGTTATGAAAAAGTTTACACAAGCATGAGCAAGTCTACCAAAGTTGAGTTGGTTCAAGCCCTGTGCTACATTGGGAGACGAAAGGCAGAATAGAAGAAGAAGCGGAAGAAGACGAAAAGGAGGAGGATGCAAAAGAGGTGGACTGTGCAACATCACTCAATATAAACTGAACAACCATGTTGACACAATGAAAAGATACGACTTAGTCATAAACAATTAAGTCTGTCAATATTAGACAATATGAAACCTTTTTAACATTTCCTTAAATTTGTGTGAGGCTGCCTGTATGCATGCTTAAGTGTCTGTCTGTCTGTCTGTCTGTCTGTCTGTCTGTCTGTCTGTCTGTCTGTCTGTCTGTCTGTCTGTCTGTGTCTGTCTGTCTCTCTGTGTCTGTCTCTCTGTGTCTGACTGTCTGTCTCTATGTCTGTCTGTCTGTGTCTGTCTCTCTGTATCTGACTGTCTGTCTGGTCTGACTGTGACTGTCTTTCTGTCTGTCTGTCTGATTGTGACTGTCTTTGTATGTCTCTCTGGATCTGTCTCTCTGTACCCGTCTCTCTGTCTGTTCTGTGGCTGCCTATAGAAATGTGTCTGTCTGTGTTTGTCTGTCTGGACTTTCTTTTCAATGTCTTTGTCTGTCTATCTCTCTGTGTCTGTCTGTGTCTGTCTGAATCTGTCTCTATGTGTCTGTTTGTGTCTGTTTGTGTCTGTATATCTCTCCTTGTCTGTCTCTCTGTGTCTGTGTGATGGATCCTGGGTGAGATGTGTGTATGTGTGTGTATATTAATGTGACAGGATATCTGTGACTTGTGTGTGTGTGTGAGTGAGAGTGTGTGTGTGTGTGTGTGCATCAATGTGTTAGTTGTGCATGCGTGTTTATGTCAGCGTCTGTGTGTGTGGTGACTAAGACAAACAAGCCATACCTGGTGTGTTCAGGAAGATCCCGTTGTTTCCCCACTTCGTAGTAGTAGTCGATACCGTCGTCGGGGTCTCTTTCCAGCACCAGGGCCCACATGACAACCCCAAGGGAGAAGGCGTCCATCTGCAAGAGAACCAATTAACTGTCATGAATACAACTGGCTTCATGTAACTTCAGTGACACACGCTATTATAGCAATTGTACAAGGACACGCTTACACACCAACAGGGTCACTCGAAATATGATGCTTGACCTATATTTGTTATGGACCAGTCGGCACTCGATAATTGATGTGGTCAGTATTATCCAGGAGGCCTTTACTTCACACGTCATTTCCTGGTGCCCTTTATATATATATATAAACAAAATGTTGTTGTACATCCTTTACAGAACGTTACAATCAATCGCTGCATTTATTTGAGGTGTGTAGTTTGCCAAGCAATGTTTGTTCAGTATTTCGAAACGGCCGACGTCTCATACCATCGAAATCAAGGCAAAACGGCATGTTTCCAAATAGCCCACGGCTGATTTTAAACCCCCGTATATCACCCCCCCCCCCCTCCCTGGAGGGCCGTTTGGTCTAAAAAATGGATCAAACACCATATACCCAGGGCATTTAAAAAGTTACTTTACTCTTAGATGCTCCGTGGCTATGGGGTTACGGAAGCGGTTCGTGATCCCGCATACCCTCGTTCGAAACACAGCTGACAGACTTCTACAGACTGCGTTGGGTTTACGAAATGGTATAGGAACCCATCATTCAGAAAGCAATGGCAAATACTGAACGCAAACTTGCCAAGACATCACAGCGGCAAAAAATGCTGGTGTTGACTGTAACGTCCTGTAAAGAATATGCAACTAACTAGCAACCACTGCACAGTCATTAAAAATACAACGTATACTTTCAACCGTGCCAGTTACAGGCGAACATCGAACCTAAGAAACAAAGCTCAGTCTTCCAGAAAATTCATAACGATACCTGTCTATTAGGTTAAACTACTTCGGATAGTTTAGCCAGAATTGTGGTTTGTTCAAATTGCTTATTTCTTATATAAGCTAGAGTGACTAATATGTGTCACCCTGTTGTCTTTAACCTGTAGTGTCATCATAAACATCGAGAGCCTTCCAACTGGCGTAGGTGATCAAATTTCTCTATATTTTGCTATCTCCAATGGCATGTATTTGTGTGCTGACACATTTCCGTGCTATAACACACGACTGTTCAGAATTTTCTCTCGCTGTGGTCCACATCTTTCTTGCCATAAATATTTCCAGTTGTCACCCTTAATCCGCGCGCTCATAAACTGTCTTTTTACAAGTTCACTTCTGAGAGTAAATTTCGGCAATTAATTAGTAACATTTGGTGGAATAGTGGATTGTGCGTTTGCACGACAAGACAGTGATCTGTGTTCAATCCCCAGCAGAGGCGGGAGTATATATTTGTTTTCGACTAGTACGTTTCTGGAGTCGGACCAGCCTCAGAAAAATGGATACCAGTCTTCAAAAATGTCTGCTAATTATCTAGGAAAGACAGGCCACGAGGAAGGTAACGTATCACCTTACTCTTATGTCGTGGCCTAGAATTTATGAAGACCTAAAACTTCACAGACAAACAGCAGTATCTGCTATGCAACTGTCTTAAGTTTTAAATGGTAATCGGAGTTTTCAACTCATTTGTTCAGACTGACTTATAATTGTTAATTACAGCACATGTTAACATACAGATTATCATAAGCGACTTGTAAAAATACTGGAATGGAATACAAGCCGTTAGAAATACTGGAATGGAATACAAGCCGTATATTTTATTTCACGTTTATTTGTAGAGCCGGCTCTGTGCCGAAGGTGTTCAAACGCAATTCGCAATCCCGCATCGCAATCCCGCATCTCACGTTCGAAACACAGATGCGGGGGGGGGGGGGGTGGGGGTATTTGGAAGCTGACCAGCTTGTGCTGGTTTTTATACAATAGTACTCAGTGCCGGTCGTTCAGACAGCAATAGCAAACTACTGAAAGTAAACTGGCCCAGAAATCACAAACAGTAAAAATTTCGAGGGTCGATTGTAAAGATATGCAACTGACTTTTACTTAGTCTCATCTATTAAAGCCATACTGAATGGAGTTGAGTAAATTTGGGACGATTACTTTAGCCACTTATGGCCATGGTGTATTAATAGTTCAGATGGTTCCAGAATTATTTGACAGTTAAATTTAAGTACGGATTCTCATGTCCACGTAAACATATTTTCTAACTTTGATAAGTTTAATCCTTCCATTCAGCTCTTGTTTGTATGGGATTTTTTTGGGAACCAAGCGTGTCCATGGGTGATGCTGTCGTATGTGTCGGAAGTGTTATCCAGCAGCCTTTGATCTCAAAATGTAGCATAGCCCCTCAGCCAATTCACCATGCCCTTTGTAGATTTATTCATGACTTGGTGGAGTATGCAGCAAAAGTTTTCTCCTGAATAAGGTATCTGACACCAACCCTCCTTAGTCGCCACTTAGGTTACAGTGTTGCTGTATTCTTTGTTTCCCCTGTAGGCCTCAGTAGCACACGAGCAGTAAAGTGTGCATGTATTAGTATACTCAGGTGGGAGTTCATTTTTCCAATGCCGAGCCTTCCCTGACAATTCACTGAACATTCTAAACATTACCTGGTACTCATTTTATGCTGGGAATAGAACCCGGACTACTGTCTTGAATACTGGATATTACTTCTAGTTAAAAGTTAGTTGCATATCCTTTACCGGACGTAGCAGTCAACTCCAACATTTTTTTTTTTGGTTTGCTGTTCGAGATTCATGGGCAAGTTTACGTTCAGTAGTTTGCCATTGATTTATAAACGACCGGCACTCATTCCATTGCATAGTTACCAACCCAAGGTGGTCTGCTGCCAAATCGCCCGCAGCTGTGTTTTGAACGTGGAATGCGGGATTACGAATTGCGTCCGTAACCCATCACCATAGAGCGGACTTCTAGTACCTACAGTAAAATACAGGACCCTTTCACACACACCATAAGTTGCATTGGCTATATGGTGCTCTACCCATACTTATTATAGGCTTTGTTACACACCTTTGAGAACAAAGTTTTAAGACGCATCTTTGGACCCATTAGGGATACACAAAGTGGAGAGTGGAAAAGAAGAAGTAACAAAGACATTTATGATCTGTTTAAGTCCCCGCTAATCACTGGTATCATGAAGGCTAATAGACTACAATGGCTGGGGCATATAGAAAGAATGGAAGATAATAGGGAAACAAAACTCGCTTACACTCGGGAAATAAATGACCGTAGACCGCGAGGTAGACCAAGAAGACGGTGGAGAGATAATACATGTACAGACCTACAAGCACTTGGAATCAACGACTGACAAGAGAAGGTCCACCAGAGAGACGAATGGAGACTGATTGTATTTGCAGCAAAGAACCTCAATGGCTCGGAAAGCTGAAGAAGAAGAAGAAGATCATGGTTTTGGTAAGGAAATGACCCTTTTACAAGCATTAATGTGCATTGGGAACACGGTGCTAGTATCACGATCACTCATATTTGTATAAACCACACGGTGGGTGATGTGCTTGGTAGCACGCCGACCACCTTTATTTCATGAAATATTTATTGGCCACCTTTATTTCATGAAATATTTATTGGTAACCATTTAGGCTCGACCGACCTGGGAGTCCAGATCAATTTTAAAATTATGGATTTGTCCCGATGCGGATTGAACACACGACCAGCGGGTCGACAGGCGAGCGTCTAGCCACTAGACTATCGCAGCTCCCAGTATTACAAAAGCATTAAAATAAACTGATTTAAAATAAACACACGGAGCAAGCACGAGTCGAGTAATGAAGCTTCAAATTAAAATAAATAAACATCTGACCTTATAAGGATCCAGTTGTTTATCGGCTGCTGCTCCTTTTCTTTCTGGGGCATAGTAGCAAGGTGTACCCCCACAATCTGACTTTGGCACTGTCGTCTGCGCAGGTTCTAGCGCTATGGCTATTCCAAAATCTCCTAGGATGGCGTTAAAGTCCGAGTCCAAGAAAATATTGTCCAGTTTGACGTCCAGATGTGCGGTATTGTTCTTGTGTAAGTATCGAAGAGCACACGAGACTTGACTGATGCACAGTTCCGTCAAGTCAGGGGTGAGTTGACCGACATAGAAATCCAGAGTTCCTCTAGGGTAGTAATACATACATATTGCCAGGTAATCTGAGCACTGAGCTGCAATGAGACACTTTGTTATGTAAGGATGATCGAAGGATTGCATGAATTGCACCTCAGCCTCGAACGCTTGCATATTACGGATTTTACGTTCCTCGTCCAGAAGGGTAAACTTCTTCACAACTCTCCTGGCTTCGGGTTTGGTCACGGGTATGGCCAGCACGATCTCCCCGCACATCCCATTGTCTAACACCTCATCAATTTTCAGCTGGAACTTGGTAAAAAAATCCTCTTCGAGCAACCACACATGGGGAGTGCACAAAATCGAATCAGCCATGATGGTAAAATATAGAACCTTGATTCAAGAATGATAAATCCAAATCACGAAGAAATATGAAGTATTTCCGTAAGAATGCGACCACACACTAACTCTGGCTGTGTTCAGACTGAACTGACTGGACATACCTCATGGTGGTTTATATATGGTGGTCATGTTTGCAATTAGCGGTCTTTGTTAAAATGACCACGTTATGAACACGTTATAGGAGTGTACATCGCTCTATCATCGCCGCTACAGTGATTCAATAGATGTATCTACCAGGGATTGGCAAAATAAAGACTGTCCACCGACGTTTTCATCGTTATGTAAACACGCGGCGCCTGAAGGCAGTGGTCAGTGGTCAAAGAACAATGCCCCACCTGGGACACGGGTGGTGAGAAAAGAAAAGATGTGGCCTCACCTGCGTGCATATCAGTTGATTACCTCAGCTTAGAGAGTGTTATAACCTGCTAATTCAGTCGCGTGTAGGATGCCTGAGATTTAGATTCTCAGAAGTCTACAATGTTTTAGTTGGGGATTAGCAAAGTGACATTTGAAGGCCAAATCGTTTGTGTTGCTCTCATTAATGACTCATTGTGCAGGTCTGGACAGCAATGTCTAGTCTTTATTTAATCTAGGGTATTACCTGGAGGCCATTTAAACTACAAGTCCCGAGAATTGATAGCCTCTCCTAGATGCAAAGGAGGAAAAGTGGAGATAAGAGGACATGATAGTTGCAGAACTGCGAACGACCAACGCTCAAACCATTGCATGAATGCATATCAACAAACGCCGTCTGATTCCAAAGCGCCTGCACCTGTATTTCGAATGCTTTCAAATAAAAGTAAGCTATCATATTTGAAGGCTTCTTTCCTGTACTTCTATAAGTGTCGATCAATACCGTGAAGTTATTTCCCACATTTGTTCAATGGTCTGTAGCAGTCCCTCGCCGATTGCTGCTTGTCTGTATCAATATGTGAGTCAGTCATATCTCTCAGTGAAATCAGTAGGCGATCCGGGGTGGCATTGTAGATAGTGTCCTTTCCTGTCACACCAGTAGATAGGGTTCGATCTCTATCTGTGGAAATATTTGTTTCCCAGATCAGTACGGGTCTGTGGTCAACCTAGTCTCATAGCCTGGGTGCTGGATACTTTTCCGTTGTCAACCCGGTCTCATAGCCTGGGTGCTGGATACTTGTCCGTTGTCAACCCGGTCTCCTAGCCTGGGTGCTGGATACTTTTCTGTGGCCAACCCGGTCTCCTAGCCTGGGTGCTGGATACTTTTTAGTGACCAACCCGGTCTCATAGACTGGGTGCTGGATACTTTTCTGTGGTCAACCCGGTCTCATAGCCTGGATGCTGGATACTTTTCTAGAAATGTCTGGGAAAGTAAGGCTTCAAGGAAGGGAACTGGTCACCCTACCACGTTATGCTGTGATCTATTATATATGAAAGCCCAGCACTTCACGCTACAACGGCTGTGTGTATCATAGGACTACCTCTACCTTTGTTTACTATACAAGACACGCCCTGTGTTACAACTACCCATCAGGGAAGCATAGAACAGTAAGACTGCAACCTCAGCTTAGAGAGTATCATAACCTACCCATTCAGAAGAGTTAAGGATGTCAGAGGTTTAGATTCTCAGAAGTCTACAATGATTTAGTTGAGGATTAGCAATACATACGGGAAGCAAAGAATAGTAAGACTGTCGTATGAGGCGACTGGGAGGCTAGCGTGAGACTGGCAAACCAGTCCCATAGAAAACTTGAACTTCATATCCCAAGACCACTACAGGCCTAGCGTGAGTTGGCCGAGGACATTAGCTCCATGAGTAGTTGCCTGGTGCAGGAATAGCTGGATCCAGTATATAGCTGGATCTAGTATCAGTCAATCAATCATGTGCCATGCCGGAAAGCGTGGGCGGTCATGACTCGCCATTTACTCGATCACCAGTGTCGTGGATCAGCTCAGTGTTCCTGTCTCGTCCATGCCATGTGGCCAAGCCTCTCGGTTTTCCTCTTGGTCTGTTCCCTTCGATCTTGCCAGTTGTCACCAAGTTCTCCAATCCATTTCTTCTCATAATATTTCCAAAAATTTTGTCTACGTCTAATTTCTCTAATCAGTTTACGATGTTAGTTAGTTAGTTAGTTAGTTAGTCGCAGTTCCAACTTCACAGCAACGGGTCGTCCCCATTATGCTCCGTTCCTGTGCCAGTGAATATCACACAAAACGCTCCCCACTGCCCAATGTGAAAAGTGGAAAAGACAGGAGTCTCGACAAACAACATGTTCATGTGTCTCCTGTAGTACTTGGTCATTGGTTTTTCTGTCTGTCCATGGTATTTTTGCATTTTCTTCAGAAACCACATTTCTGCAGCCAACAGATGTTTTTCAGCTTGACTACTCATTGTCCAAGTTTCACATCCATACAAAAGAACAGGCTCTATGTATCCCCTCAACACTCTTTTTCTCGTTTCAATTGACATCTTGTTATTGGTCAGAATGTTCTAATCTCTTCAAGGCATCTCCCATCAGATGTTATGACTGTTCCAAGATAATTATACCGATTCACTTGTTGAAGAATATTTCCATTTACTTGTATATTACATTGTGGCACTTCTTTCTTCCTAGTGACGACCATAACCTGAGTCTTTTTACAATTTAATTCTAACCCCAGTTGCTCACTGTGTACAACAACCGCATCTACTAATTGTTACAGGTCCTGCGCATTGTCTGCAATTAATATTGTATCATCTGCATATCTAATGTTATTGATGTTTCGTCCTCGAATGCTGATTCCATTTATATCCTCTACATTTCTGAAAATATTTTCACTGTTTAGGGAAAAAAGATCTGGAGACATCACACATCCCTGCCTATCACCTCTCTTAATTGGCTGATACTGTCCCACTTCAATATCACTCCTTATTGCAGCTTGTTGTTTCCAATATATGTTTTTTATAAGTGTAATGTCTTTCCCATCAATTTGTAGATCTGCAAGCATATCCACCATGTTGACATGTCTAACTCTATAAAAAGCCTTTGTATAGTCAATAAAGCAAAGATGTATATCCTTGTTTACTTCTATAGCACGTTCTATAACTGTTCGCAGCATATACACAGCATTTACTGTACCCTTTCCTTCTACAAACCCACATTGTTCTTCCCGTATTTCAGGTTGTATCTTCTTCCTCACTCTTTGCATGATAATTCTTAGCAAAATCTTTGTGATGTGACTCATTATACTAATTGTTCTTTGTTGATCACATTCCAAGGTTCCTGATTTCTTTGGGATTGCAATAAATACAGAGTTACATAATTCAGGAGGTATATCTCCAGTATCATATAATGTGTTCAGCAGTCTGGTGACTTTCTCTAGTCCAAATTCTTCTAAAGCTTTAATCATTTCTGTTGTGATGTTATCTGCACCGGGGGCCTTGCCAGCTTTCATATGCTTAAGAACATTTCGAGCCTCTATCTCCAAAATTGGCGGTCCTTCATTATTAAATCTAATATCATACTGTTCGTCTCTGTTATCATCATAAAGGTGTTTCACATAATCTGTCCATACATGTAGAATCTGGTCTTTTTCTATTATGATTTTGCCATCTTTAGTTTTTAGACACCCTGTTGATGTACTTGTTTTTTTATTAGTAAGTTCCTGAATTCTTTTGTGCACTAATTTGGTATTTTGACTGTTGTGTTGGTTTTCAATTTCTAAGCACTTTTCCTCAAGCCATGCTTCTTTTGCCTCCTTACATAATATTCTGACTTGTCTGTGAATTTCTTCATATTTGACAGAATTATTTTTGTTGAGTCTTCTTGTTTCCATGAGGTGTAAAATTTCTTAAGTCATCCATTTCTTACGACGCACCTTCTTTAATTTTGGAATAGTTGTTTCTGCAGCCACATTGATTGAATTCTTCAACGTTGCCTCGACACGCCTACACCGGCAACAGTCGAGGTATCAACTCGTAAAAATGTAAAACAGCAACGAAGGACGAGGAATTAAACTTGCGTCCTTACCTTGAATACAAGTGACAATCAACGGCAAAGCTCAAGATATCAAAGCGCTACAAGAAGTTTATTCCGTAGCAGACACAGGGACACAGAGTTCTCGCAGACCTGTAGGTTGATCCCTATAGACGGGATCGGCACCTACTCTACCAATCCACCGGTTAGCGCCCAGTCTACTGCGCTCTGCTTGAAGCTATGATCCACTGATTCTAAATTCAGGCTGTAATTCCGATCTAGGTTCCAGCGCCCGGTTACTTCACTGCTGGATCATCATCATAGAATCCCTCTCCTGACTCAGAGCTGCCTCACGCTCATATCATCGCGTCCAGAGGTCACCTCACACAGATCCTCCGAAAACACGTCCTTGTTCGAAAGCACAATCACAGCGTCTCCCGTTGCTGTCCAATGACGTTGTCCACATTCTCCGTGGATTCCTTTGTTGACGTCCACTTTAGTGTCCGAGTGGGAAATTCCAGTCCTCCACTTTATACTTTTCGTGGTGGTGCGTGCCGCCGTATGGCAAACGTTTCCCATTGATCATCCACATCCTGGAATAGGATCTCTAGATCAGACAATATTTCAAATCTGTTCTGTACTTCTATGTTGAATTAGTTTTGTATTTCCTTGTCATTACTCAATGTACACAAATCATATTTAGTGTTTCCTGTTATATACTTGACTTTCTTTAACTTTATCCTCAATGTTCCTGTAAGAAGTCTGTGGTCACTATAACAATCAGCACTGGGAACTGTTTTTGCTACTGTTAGCGCGTTTCTAAATCTTCTGCTAATGAGAATGTAGTCAATCTGGTTTCTAATCCTGCTATCAGGACTCCTCCATGTCCATAATCTTCTAGGGTGTTGCTTAAACCAGGTATTTCCTACAATCATTTCCTGTTCTTTTGCCCACTCTACGAGTCTGTATCCTCTTTCATTTCTCTCTCCTAAACCATAGTTTCCTATTGTGTATCTATCCCCTTGATTTCCTACTTTTGCATTAAAGTCCCCTATTATGATGTTTATTTCTGAATTTTTACATTTCTTTAAGGCAGACTCTATGTCATTATAAAATTCTTCTACACTATCTTCACTGGATTCTCCTGTTGGGGCATATACTTGAATAATATTTATGCTAAAAGGTCTGCCACTTAATTTAACTAGTAGAACTCTGTCCGACACGGCCCAATATCCTTTAACAGATTTTGATGTTTTCCGGTCCAAAATAATTGCCATTCCCCTATGACGATCTTCACCTCCAGAATAAATAATCTTGAAATCTTCATCTATCTTGATGCCTGCTCCTGTCCATCTCGTTTCGCACATACCTAAAATATTAATTTTTTCCCTTTCAATTTCTTGTTTTATGTTCTCTAATTTTTCGTCGTCGTTTAACGTCCTAACGTTCCATGCTGCTAATTTTAACGTCTCTGTCCTTGTCTTGCGATGATCAGTCTTTAAGCGAATCATAATGTACTAGGCACTTTTAAAGAGGTAGTTTGCAGTTGCTTTCCTCTATGGCAGTGACCGTACTGGTCGGAGACGCAGCCATTGATTCAAGAAGAGCTCCTCTGCCTGCCGTCGTGAAACTCGAGACCACGACCAACAAATATCTGTCAGCTGCCCTCAAAATTTCATCCACCACCTGCCTTCCGTGGTTTCTTTTGAAAACTTCCAATAAAAGAACACAAAATAACATCACATAATCCACAGGAACACACTATTCACAGGAAATCCATAGGAAATCACACGAAATCCAAACGAAAAACACTAAATAGAGTCCCTCCAAAGAGTAACGCGTCATTTTGTCGCCATTGTACCGGAAACAAACCGGATCTAGTATATAGGATGGGAAAACTGTATACTTCGTGCTGATGTCGTCAATGGCAACTAAAGAGGGTTGGTCATAGACTGGCTGTCTCATACCGAAGCAACATGCAGATAATCATGACTGACCTACAGAAGACATGGTATGAGTGGTACAGGCCTGTACTCCACTAGGAGTCTTAAATGAAGAAGAAGAGGAGGAAGATGAGCAGAAGGAGGAGAAGAAGAAGAAGAAGAAGAAGAAGAAGAAGAAGAAGAAGAAGAAGAAGAAGAGGAAGAAGAAGAAGAAGAAGAAGAAGAAGAAGAAGAAGAAGAAGAGTTTAAACATTAGTTGTGTATCTTCTACAGAACATCACAATTATCAACAGCATTATTTTGCTGTTTGGTGTTACGTTCAGTAGTTTATCATTGCTTTCTGAAAGACCGACGCCTCCTACCATCAAAATCAACGCAAAGCTCACTGCTTCCAAATCTCCCGTGGCCGATTTCAAACCCTGGACCCGGTATGTCAGGGAATTTTGAAATACGTTCGCTGTCCTTAGGACACACAGGAAGCCTAGCGGAAGAGGAAGGGGAAGATAACCAATAATGTGTGGACAGTATTCCCGGTTGTCTCCCCTCGATTCATCTTTTAATAGCCATGCAGACCTGTCAAGGTAAATTAGTTCAATGGCAGTTGTTGTCTGGAGCGCATTACAGCAGAGGCTAGCATGCTTTCCTGCCGAACCTATGGTCACGAAGAACACGCATCGCAGAAAATTACTCTCCATTAGGTATAATCGGAAATTATGAAACTGCTCATTTCATTAATTCATTCATTAACCCCTAAGCCATAAACGCTAGTTATTTGTATTATAACCAGGGTTAGTTAGTTAGTTAGTTAGTTAGTTAGTTAGTTAGTTAGTCGCAGTTCCAACTTCACAGCAACGGGTCATCCCCATTATGCTCCGTTCCTGTGCCAGTGAATATCACACAAAACGCTCCCCACTGCCCAGTGTGAATAGTGGAAAAGACAGGAGTCTCGACAAACAACATCCCGCACACTGTGCATAATGCTGCCGCCAGAATGTCAACATACAAGTCCCCCACGAAACACCCAATTCATCTCTGATGGAATCGGCAGTCATTTTAATATCTGTATGTTTCCTAGATGTTCACCTACACAGTCCACGAACATACAGTTCATCACCGACGGCAGTGGCAGTCAACCAGAAGCCCAGCAGCCACGCATTTCTGCATAAGGCAAAAACTGGTCAACTCTGGGACATAGCCACCTGCCATCGCATAAGGGTCTACAACGGGACGACCCGTTGCTGTGAAGTTGGAACCGCGACTAACTAACTAACTAACCAGGGTATTTGAAATCTATAACCAGCACAAAACAAAAGAAAAAGTACAGTATTAGCTACCCCGTCACGTATAATTGAACATAGGAACGCGACAGCAGCATAGTGGCTAATCCGCTTGGTGGTCATCTACAGTTGGACATGGGAGCGTCCGTAGAACAATGGCTAGTCCGCTTGGTCGTCATGTACACTTGGACATGGTAGCGTAAGTAGAACAGTGACTAGTCCGCATGGTCGTCATGTACACTTGGACATGGGAGCGTAAGTAGATAGTAGCTAGTCTGCGTGGTCGTCATGTACAGTTGGACATGGGAGCGTAAGCAGCACAGTGGCTAGTCCGCTTATTTCTCATATACATTTGGACATGGCAGCATAAGTAGAACTGTGGCTAGTCCGCGTGGTCGTCATGTACACTTAGACATGGGAGCGTAAGCAGCACAGTGGCTAGAAATGAATTGGAGAACTTTGTGACGAGTGGCAAGATCGAAGGGAAGAGACCAAGAGGAAGACCGAGAAGTAAATACCTGGATGGCTTGGCCACGTGGCATAATCGAGACAGGAACACAGACCTGAACCACGACTCTGGTGATCAAGTGAGATGGCAGAACATGACCGCCCACGCTTATCGGCATATCACATGATGGATGGATGGAAAGTTAATTATACGTGATGACGTATTTACAAGAATCGGTGGTATTAAAAATCCAAAATAATCAAAGAAGAAACAAATCATTTAAATAAGGGAGACTTTATTAACAACCGTTTGTTAGTAATGTCTAGTACATTATTCACAAACGGCTGGTCACGTGACGTTTACTACCGCGGTCGATTGGCTTCAGAAGACTATTATTCTCTCTTCTTGTCTGTCTTTTTTCGCAAGTTCTTTTTCTTTAAACCTCACTAAGACGATATTTGTCGACAAGGACACACACTACATACAGTGATATTTTATTTGGCAAATACAATCCACATTAAACAAAGACATCTATTGGATCCATCGATTCCGACACTCGATCACTCCGTCGCTGCCTGGGGGTTGCACCCCTCCTCCCCCCGGCAGCTTCCCAGATCCATAATCCATAGTGCACACTTCATACAGAAGCTTCGAGTTTTAGTTCGTCGTAACTCCTTAATGTAGTCACCGGAGGGTCTTCTCCGTGACAATATGTTGTGTTTTGTGTATGTATTTGCTTGCTGATGAAGGCTAATCGCCACAACGTCCTGTATGTGTCGTAATTCTTTTATGTAAAGCTGCATTACTATGTGTAATTTTATATTTTTTTACATTTTCACAGCTTTACCGAAGTTCCACCAAATTTTATTCAGAGCTTTAGATGTAATGGTTAACATTTATGTTTATTAAACACTAGCTGACCCTGCCCGGCTTCGCCCAGACCCTGGTGGGGAGCATCTCATTTAATTCATATAAGTAGTCATATAAGTTCTCGTTCCCGTTACCGACTGTCTGTCTGTCTGTCTGTCTGTCTGTCTGTCTGTCTGTCTGTCTGACCCGGCCCGGCATTGCCCAGCTCCTGGTGTGGAGCATCTCATTTAATTCATATAAGTAGTCATATAAGTTCCCGTTCCCGACTGTCTATCTGTCTGTCTATCTGTCTGTCTATCTGTCTGCCTGACCCTGCCCGGCTTCGCCCAGTCCCTGGTGGGGAGCATCTCATTTAATTCATATAAGTAGTCATATAAGTTCCCGTTCCCGTTACCGACTATCTGTCTGTCTGTCTGTCTGTCTGTCTGTCTGTCTGTCTGTCTATCTGTCTGCCTGACCCTGTCCGGCTTCGCCCAGTCCCTGGTGGGGAGCATCTCATTTAATTCATATAAGTAGTCATATAAGTTCTCATTAAATTCATACAACAAAAAAAGTAACTTAAAAGAATGTCCTTCCACACACCATCCATTATTTTTAATGAAAACTCTTTCTAATCACCTGCATGACTACAGTAACTTCTTAAGCAAAAAAAGATGAGTTACAATGTTATGCATTGTGCATTATTTTTATGAAAACTTTGAAAATGCCTTACAGATTGTATCATTATTTATTATAACTCATATGCCGGTACATAACTATGGACAAAGAGTTTATAAATCTTTGAAAACGATGCCACAATATGACTATAAGTTATACAGAAAAGTTATGCCCCTTGAAATAACTTTTACGGAGTTAGGTCCCCTGAGATATATGAAATTATAATGAAAAATAAGAAATGAAATAATACTGAGTAAGCAGGCGATTTCACACTAACAAATATCACAGTTGGCAGCGCTGGAATGAAAGGAAGGCGTGTAGAAAATTTCATCTCAATCGGATGGGCCGTTCGCGAACAAATAAAGGACATACATACATACATACAGACAGACAGACAGACAGACAGACAGACAGACAGACGGACGGAGATCGCCTTTTATATATAAGATTAAGAAAAAAAAAATAAAACAAATTGCCGTCGAGGAGTTGAACCCTAGTTTGCCGCGTGACAGGTGGAGATACTATCCACTACCGATTTCCACAAACCTTAATAATGTAGTCAAATGCACGTCACGTGACCAGCCGTTTGTGAATAATGTTTGATCGGCTGCCAGTTTGTCTTTTTCAAACTGTAGTTTTTTTGCTTCTAGATCTAACCGTTCTCTTTCTACAGCTAGGTCTTTATCTCTTTGTTTTTCTTGTGCTTCTCTGGTCTCCCTAGCTGCTTTCTCTTGTGCTTATCTGTCCTCTCTAGCTTCTTTATCTTGTGCCTCTCTAGCCTCTCTAGCTGCAGCCCTGTCTTCTCTTTGTTGTGCTTGAAGTTCTGAGAGTTCTTGCTTTGCCCATGCCATTAGTTCTGGGCCTTTAAAGCCAAATTTGTCACCAAGTGCTACGAACTCTGCTAATGTAGACATGTTGTGGTTGAGTACTTGTCTACTATATATGTGTCAATAACCTGTAGCGGAACAATGCCCAATAATTGCAGACACTATCAGTATTTGTGCCTTCAGATAATAGTATCTGTGAGGCCAATGGTGAAGAGTCAATAGCAAGACACTATTTCAGTCAAGTGTCCCTGTTGATCATGCTCTGGCGACGCTGACTGTGATGAACCTGGTGTAACAATGCTGTACTACAATGATGATAACAACACTGGACAACAATAACACCTATCAGAAGTTTTAGCTAAACGACATAACACCTGTGGACAAAATAATCACAAATAGTAGATATATTAATGACGTTAAAGAACAACAAATACTGGACTAGGTTACAAAACAAGACAAAGTTCTCGCTAGCAGTCGAAAATTTACTAAAATTCTAAGTCAATTTCGGATGCTAACTGAACGGAAAGTACTTTTGGGTGATGATGAAATAACCACAAAAGTAGCCCACCAACCTCCCACTACTGATGAGAGTGAGCAAACATATTGATGGAAGGGTGCCTGTTGTCCCTGGAATACTAAGCAGGACACATACAAATCAAGTGAAAATAGCATAACCTGTATAAATTCAGTTCCGGTGTCCTTGATAGCTTGGTCCAGATGCTTGGCTCCACTTCAGGATTCTTCAAAAGATGGTATGGATCAGCTTCACTGCATTTAGGGCTGAACAGGAATCAGTAGAAGTTTGCTCTTCAAAAATGGTGATCCTCAAAAATGTGGCGTCAATGGTGCCTATTATACTACTGATGGACTGGAAAACTGGATCTGACAAATATTCTTCAATCTAACACTGAGATTAGTTCCTTGGAGCACTCTAGTGCGTGAAGCACATGAACACGGCTCTAGAATGATGGTTTATGTGGCTGAGTGCCATACTCTGTTTTCTTGAAGAAATATCTGGAATGTTGAATTAAGGTTCTTTGTTGTGTTCTTTGCAACTGTACACAGCAGTAATACGATACACAGTTCATCTAACGTGATGCTTGGCTGAGACGTAAGCTTATTTGTTGTTGTCGATGGTAGCCATCTTGGTGCCCTTCAACAAGGTCATTCTTTGTCTTCAAAACTTGGTGTTCACTTTCTATTTCTTTTTTTATAGTTGCAAATCACTGTATTTTTCGTTTCTTTCGTTTCTTACTCTTCAATACTGCACTGACGAAACATTCTCCCTTGATTGTATCTCTGGATTCACTCAAACGGACGTAATGCCGTCAAGTGCCAAGAGCCGGAACTCACTCATCATGCCCGACCTCTTGGTTTCGTGTCTAGGGTTTATAAGATTTAGCAGAAATATCTCAATCGGCTCGTAGAACTAATGGACAAGTCTTTCGTGCAAACAACACCAGTTCAACTCGTCCTCAGAGTACAAGATAACCTTTATTACAGTACAGCTCTACACATGGTCGCCATCGTACACCGCCAGCCATTGCCTTTCAGCGTTCTGTGTACGACCTTCCCACACACTGTCTGCCCATAAAGAATCACTAGCACAACTAATCGGTAATTGTCCCGGCTATTACTGTACACTACAGACTGTCGCTACACTTCACTGCTAAACGAGAACATCAATGCTTTCTACTTACGCACCTCACACTGGTGGCGAATGTGTCATGGCGTGTCTCTCGCTCGGCCATGCTTGTCGGTTTGTTAACAACACCGAGTCAGCTCTTTCATCACAACTACTGGGCGCTATTGACTGGCCCATCGTTGGACGTTGCCTGCAGTGTACTCCTTAACTCCCAGCGTTCTTGAAGATGAACTCTTATTTCACAGTGAACTGCAACTTTCATAAATGCGACCAGCGTAAACGCTTTCAAGCGCAGAACCTTCTCAACTTGACCATCTTTGACTCACGTCCCAGCTCAGACTAACTTCAACGTAACCTCTCCCGGCTTCTTGCCTGGGAGCCGTCACGTGACGCATTAGCTCCGCCCACAAATGTTAGCCGTGTTCGCTTGTTTCTGAACTGTGTCAATAGTTTCTACGCTTGCTGTGTGTCGCGTAATCCAATTCATGGCACCTATATTATTAACAAACGTTTGTTCATAAACACTTCGTTTAAATAATTGCCTCCACAATTCTGTTTGTTGTTGTTGTTTTTTTTCTTTTTTTCTGTAATGCTGAATCAAAACTTATCATTCCCAAATACATAAATATTGTGGACATGTTACTTTTGAATTCCTCCATGAGTCTCTCCTTGAATGTTTACTTTGCAAATAGAAGTATTTTACATTATATGCACATCTCATTTTCGAACCAAACATTCAGTCCAGTAGCTTGTTGATGAAATGACGTTATAAAAGTGCAAAATGAGGAAATATGCATAAGGAAACCTTCTCCAGAAGTGATTGATTGATTGATTGATTTAGGAACCGATATCACAGTATTCGGGACATTCCCATAAGAGCGCCGTTCCCATCCTCAGCAGCCAGCGAAGCGTTCCAACACTAATAGTTCCAGTAGCAATCTGATTATATGTCCGTCTCACCTTTCCTCTGAGCGTCGATCGTCGGCCAGATCCCCTCGTCACACCTCGCTGCCTCATTCTTACCAGACCATGGTGATCCATTTGCTCCTCCGAGGTGTACACGTGCTCCCACAAGGCCGCAACCACGTCTGTCTTGTCATGCATCAATACTCCACCAAGTTTTGCCGAGCCAGCCAATCTGTCCGCCTGTTCATTCCCCAGTACACCAGCATGCCCCGGAGAAAAGATCCAGGTGATGCTTTCTACCCGTGACCTCCGAAGCGAAGCAAGCCACTCTGCACGAAGCCTGCCTGTTCTCACCCTCCTCAGCATGCTTTCTGAGTCAGTTACAATCACAATGTGTGTATGTCATTGTATTCTCTATCCAGCGGAAAGCTGCACTGACCGCCTCCACCTCCATTCTTAAGCTAGATGTTGTGTCATCATACGCCAGGCTCTCCTGCACCAAACGTCCGACCATTAGCTTTTGCTAAGAATCCCCAGGCACTTCTCCTACCTCTCAACACCGACCCATCCGTGTAGATAATCACATCACCCGGGCGAGAATTATCCTGAATTAGTTGCTGAATTTCCACTTCCGTGGCCCCTGCTGGCCACTCCCTGCGGCTCAATGTGATTATAACTCTGCACAAGTCTGACTGCTCCGCTGGCACTTTGACCCACTCCTCTCCTCGCCTGATGTTCTCCAAGGGGCACACCTGTCTGATCGTATCCTCCGCCTGAGCCATCCATGATTTCCCTCTTATCAGACTCTGACCCTTAACTACGTCCAGCGCCTCATGCAACGGGTGATCTGTGTCTGCAGCTACTCTGAGGTATGCCTTCGCCTGCATCACATTGTGCCTACCAGCAACAGTAGGCAGACCAAGGATGTAACGCATACACACGACTGGAGTGTCGCTGGTGCATCCCAGAATGACCCGCATAGTTTCGTTCTGTATGCGCTCTAATTTCACCAGTTGACTCTTTGAGACAGTGAGCAGTCCTAGTCCATAATCAATCACTGAGAGGATCAAGTGCTGGTATAGTGTGAAGAGCATTCTCTGCTCTGTGTCCATTGCAACCATAGTTTTAAGTGCATTGAGTCCCTTTTGAGATCTTGTCACAACCGTCTCCACATGGTCCTTGAAAGACAGACTCCTGTCAAATGTGATTCCCAGATACTTCAGTTTGTTCTCTCTGTTGACGCTTCTGCCATCTATCGTGAGGCTTCGGGCATCATCTCTCACATTCCTGTTGTCTAGAGAGCACCACAACACAGCCGCCTTTTCCGGGTGGATGACAGCACTCATTTCAGTGCACCAGTCAATCACTTTGTCTACTGTCACCTGTAGCTCCTAGGCTGTTTAATCCCTATTTCTCCCCTGCCAGTTTGCAAGAATATCATCTGCAAATGTTAGAATCCTTCCAACCCCTGGTGCTTCTAGGTATGGAATCTTGCTTGAAGTAAAATCACACACAGACCTTAACGTATCTCCGACCTGTCAGCCGTATTGGACCGGAAACCCGTTTTCCCCGGAATCTCATTTAGCTCATGGCACTCCTCCGAATAACGGTTCTAAATGGGGACATAACTCTGTAGTGTAAAAAGAATCCCTTACAGGGCCTCATTTGGTGATATAACAAAACAAATATTCAATACCACGAACTAACATATAGAACTGAGAAAAGGAATTAGGTACCAATAATATTTCAGTTATATGTGGAAATTGTGGCAGAAAAGTTATAAATACTGTCCGAAAGCATGTTCTTTCTGGAAAAATTGTACATATCGGAATGAGCATTGAATGTGTTGCCGATCACTTCCGGTTCAGTGTGACGTGGACAGATAGACCGATCGATGGATGAAATAAATGTTTTGGGCCCGGAGGACCCTCACAGTCGTCGGAGTGTATACCTATCAGTTATATGTGTAAATAGATATACACTCCGACGAAAGTCAGGGCCCTCCGGGCCCAGGAAACATTTATTGCATCCATCGATCGGTCTAGTAGTCCATGTCACATTGAACCGGAAGTGATCGACAATATCAACTAATGAGGCTCTGTCATGGATACTTTTTACACTACAGAGTTGTGTCCCCATTAAAGACCGTTAATCGGAAGAGTGCCATAATTTATGTTGTTGAGATTTTTTTTCCTCTTTTTCTGTCATTGTCTAAGTCTAGCATTGATAGCATAGAGTTGGTAGGATAATTGTGTTATAAAGTGCTTTCTTAATAGTTACTGATACATGTTTGTTCTTTATTATTGGTGCCATTTGTCCAATGATTTGGTTTGTCTTATTGCATATATTTTCGATCTCGTCTTCTAATTTGTCATTTGATGATATAAAACTTTCAATAACAAATCCCTAAACACCTACTAAAACCCGGCCCAGTCTATCGCCATCTTAAACACTAACTTCCGGTCGCCAACATGGTGGTTACGCGTTGAACCGTTAAGGCCTGTAGCGTTTTTAAGCTTGTAGCTGTAACAAGCTATGGGGAGGGTCCCAAATAGCCCCGTCACAATATTTCAAACTTATTCTTTTGCCCTGGCTGGGGATAGGTCTTTGCTGCCAACCCTCATCCGTTCCCCGGACTTACTGTCACTCTCTCTTTCGACCTCAGGGTCTATTTCCTGCAGTGTATTTCTGGCTGACACAAACGTAACATGACGATCGTCTCAGTCACTATAATTAGAATTTAATACCGTAATAAAGACAACACAGAAGAACACCAAGACAGATAAACCTATAAAAGTCTAGAAAAAACAAAAACTGATGAGATAACTCTAGTCCAGATATGAAGCCAGAAAACTCTGAAGTTCATAGATCACAGATCTCTAAATTGTCCTGTTATTTCACAACTGCCTCGCCGGGCC
>JACEFZ010000963.1:0-99628 GCA_014155875.1 Cepaea nemoralis
GGGCAGCGCCATCTATGTCTTCTGTACGAGGGGCTGGTCATGTCTGTTTTGGAGTATGCAATGGCAATCCTGACTCTCAGCCATAAGCAGATAGAAAGGATGGAAAGGATACAGAATGAAGCTATGCGCATTATTCTTGGATGTACAAGAGATACAGCATGCAGGGCGATGCGCTACCTTCTTGATTTTCCAACCATTGAAGAGAGAATACAAGGTTGGCAGGGCACGCGCCTACCTCAGAATTAACGCAAACACACAACATCCACTGCATAGTGAAATTAGGAAGGTGAAGGGCAGCAGGTTAAAAAGAGGACGGTCGTGGATGGGTCAAGCCGAAGACATTCTTCAACAGGTGTGTTCACTTGAGGACTTAGAACCTGGCGAGGAGTGGGTGCAAGTGCCAACAGACTTCTGCACATCCTTTTCAGTTTGCATCCAACTAGATAGAAAATGCAGACAAGAAAATCCGGCTGCTGTTGAGGCTGAAGTACAAGCGTTGATTTTCGAGAATTCGCTAGACGGTGACGCGGTCATCTACACAGATGGGTCGGTCGTCCGACATGTGAGAAGCTCATGGGCCTTTACAGCTCGGGCCGGAGGGAGAATTGTGAAGGAGGACTCTGGTGCTTTCACTGAAACCACAAGTAGCCTGACCATGGAAGTCATGGCAGTAAGTAAAGCAATAACATGGCTCGAGACACAGACATTCACTAGGGCTTGTTTCCTTAGCGACTCAATGAACATGATCAAGAGGATAGAGGAGGGGTCGATCCGAAGAGAATGGTTGCTGCCTCTGGAGCGGTCTCGACTGGCAAAGATTAGTTTCATCTTCGTGCCAGGGCATGCGGGAGTACAAGGAAATGAGCGGGCTGACAAGCTCGCAGGTGAGGCTACTGTGGAGGGCGGACGCGCCATGGACCAGGCTGACATTCTGAATGCTCTACGAGAAGTGAGACTTTTGCGAGAACCAAGTGATGACTGTGAATCTACAACAATGGCCAGACTGCGAGAGCAGCAAATTAAAAGAGGGGTGGCCAAACAAGAACACTACGCAGGAAGCCAAAGAAGATTGATAAACCAACACAGAACTGGCGTCGTTAGCCGCTACACGTTGCGGGATTTGCTGAGGAGGGGATCCGAGCACTTATGGACTGAATGGTTCGATGTGCAATGAGGATGATCTGTCGACTAACTAACTAACTTGTTATTCAGTAATTTGTAATATCATGCGGTAATGTGTGTGATGTCGTATTGTTGTTGATATCCTTTATCATAACATGGGCATTGCAGGAGTAGTGTGTCATATGGCATCCCTTATAAGTCTAGGTATTTAAATGTCATGATGGTGAGTTAGGACTAATTCCTGACATATGGTGCATCAGAGTGCAACTGAGATGACATCATGATAGACTGGTGGATTTCAATTCTGGTTTCATTGAGTGAACATTAAGGAATATAGTATTGAGAGTTTGTGAAATCGGTGTTGGTGGGAAAGCAAAAGTTAACTAGAAAGTAAAACCCATCAAGTATGACATACATAAAAAGAACAATTACTGTTATAAAGGAAGCTATGTTAAATATTATCAATGACTGGGTGTAGTGATGTAGGTACCGGATTGAGCACTGCATGGATGGGCATTGTCTTATAAGTATCACATGATGATGACTATGTTTGTGATGGTGGCTATGATGGTGGCGGTCATGTGATGATGATGATGATGGCCATGATGAGGATGATGATTATTATATCCGCCAGGGGCTGAAGTGGCCTGTAGTAATCAAGGTGGATGTATGTAGACTATATTGTGATTTTAACCACAATCAGGTTTATGGTGTAGGATTGAGGATGTGTGATGAATGTGTAGAAAACATGGAATGATGTAGAATATGTGTTCCCTGTCATTTATATTTTATGTGGAAATCAGTGTTGAGATGTTGTGTTTGCTTACAATGTTTGATGTATGTTAGCCAGATCAGTGTTGAGATGTTTGCTTACAATGTCTGATGTATGTCAGCCAGATCAGTATTGAGGTGTTGTTTGCTTTCAAAATATATTGTATGTTAGCCAGATCAGTGATGAGATGTTGTGTTTGCTTGTGATGTGTGATGTAAGTGAATCTAATGAATAAGTGTCAGGATGTTGCATCTTGTGTCTATTCGTCACAAGTACAAGAGTGTTGTCTGTCTTACGTAGAAAGACTGGGTGTTGGTGTTGTCTTGTTTGGGTCATTATGTTGAGATGTTTGACTTGTCTTTGCCTAATAGTATTTGTGTTGATTTTTATTTTATCTACAGGAAAAGCCAGAATTCTAGTTTTAGATTTTAGATTTTCCTGGGTTTTTAGTGGACTAGAAGTTTTTGGTAAATTAGTTTTAGTGAATTAGTTGTTGGTCGATTAGTTTTTGATGGATTAGTGTTTGGTGGATTAGTGTTTGGTAGATTTGAAGTTTTTACTGGATTAGAAGTTTTTGCTACACTTAGGAATTTTGTTTGTTAGATTAGTGTCTTTGCTGTTTGATTCTTGCTGTATCCTAATTTCTTTGTTGATGCTACATGTCTGTATATTATTGTGAAGTTTAGATGTTTAATAAACAAATGATGCTTGTGTTACTCTTACTTTGTTGTTTAGTTGATAGACTCTTAGAAGGATAGTCATCGGTGTTAGAACAGCCCTCGGAGTAATTCTTTGTCTGGGATTTGAGAATATTGTTCCAATCCCCTGTCGGCCCACCCTGGATTTTCTTAACCTTGATTCTTTTCTATTCTTGTTAACCGAGGACGGTGAGAGGTTCTTTCTCTTTACTCATTTTCTTCTTTGGCCCTACGCAGTCAGGGTTGCGCTCTTCTCCTCACATCATGGTAGCAGAAGTAAGTGGTCCTTACTCCTGTTTTTACCTCTGTTTCATTATGTTCCCACCCACCAAGGCGTTGATAGTGGAAGGGCTAGACAGATGTATATATGTCTACATGCTAGGTATTGGTGCAGAAACGACGGACAGCGGACGCAAACTACGGTAGTAACAATTTCGAAGTGTTACATGTTGGTGACATTGACAAGGGGCTGGCACTAGAAAAAAACAGCCGCCACAAGAAGAAGAAGTACTCATGTCTCGGGTGCCTCCTCTTATACTCCACCCTGTATCTCTTAAACCAGCATGAGCCACTCTGCCAAAGCATCAACGCCGCGTGCCAAGTGCGTGTCATGCCAAAGGATAGGGGGAAATATAATGAAATTCAAGTCCTATAAAAGGCAGATGAGGGTGCCATACATCATATATGTAGACTTTGAGGCGTTGAACGTTCCTGTACAGGGAGCAGAGATGGACTAAAACCAGAGCAATGCGCGTATACTCGCCGAGCCACCACCGTGTGGCTTCTGTTATACCGTTCTACGCTCTGAAGGCCTCGCCACAGACCCAGTCATATATCGGGGAGAGGACGCCACCGCGGAAATCCTTCTACGTATGAAGAGAGAGCTGGCCGCCATTCGCAGTCAGATGTGTCTACCGGCTCTGATGGTGCTGGGCGAAAAAGACTGCGAAGACTTCGTCACGGCAACGACCTGCCATATCTGTGAAGAGCCACTGGGGGATGATAAAGTGAGGGTCCACTACCATATTACCCGCAAATACCGAGGCGCAGCCCACAGCCCTGCGATCTGACATAGCGCATCTCCAAAAACAACCTGAGAGTGCCTGTAATCTTCCAGTCTAAGAGGATTCGACTCTCACCTCATTATGTAGGTGACGGGAGACTTGGACTGTGTAACGAGGACTGAGATTCAGGACGAAAAAGGGTGAGTGGCGATAGAAAGAGGCGGATGATGCTAAGATTACCTGCATACCGAACAACATGGAGAAGTACACCTCGTTCACGATCTGGCAATCACAATTCAATGATAGCCTTCAATTACTGAACAGCTCCCTAAGCACCCTGGTTGGGAATCTAAGCGAGCTGGCACCACTCTGCAACACATGCAGTAAACCAGCAGTCTTAGAGCGTCTGGAACGCGACGGCAATGTAATCTCGATAGGTACATGCACGGCGTGCACTGCCATCACGCAGAAATGCACCCCAGGGGCAATACTGGAGGGGAAGTTCAGGGCGACATTAAGCCAGGGACATCGCCTTCTCCGTAAGGGCGTATACCCCTACAAATACATGGACAGCGTCGAGCGATTTGATGAAGTACGCCTGCCACCCAAAGAGGCCTTCTACAGCAAGTTCACCCGAGAAGGCATCAGTGATGCTGACTACGCCCATGCTCAAAAAGTGTGGCAGGAGCTTAGCTATATAGGGCACGATTAAATCCATGATAAAGCAGGTGGACATCCGCATCCAAGATTTGGCTGAAAAAGTTGACTAGAAAACCACTACCACAAAACGTTGCAATCAATACCATTATTTTTCAGCTGCTGTTGATGTACTGATGTTATTTTGACACCGCTTCAAGATGGTGGTGTAAACCGCGTCGCTCGATTCAGAGATTAATTATGCGTTCTGTGCGTGTTTCTTAACATCAATTTGTTCAAATATGGATGATCCTACGACATGTCCAGCAAACCGGTAAGGAATTTATTTGTTCAAGAACTATTGCTCGAGAATTATGGAGGAAATTGAAAGAGAAACGCAACTGTATCAGCGTTCACGCCGGAAACGACACACCGAAGCGACAAAACAAGCGACTAACGACGACAACTGCTAATTTCGACATACTTCAAATAGAAAGGAGATTTTTGCAAGTGGAATGTTACAGGTCTAGGATATAAGGAACCAGCTCTCGTAGAGTTTATGAAAGAATCAAATATTCAATTATTAGGACTCGCAGACACTAGGAAAAAGGGGCAGAACACGAAAAGAACACACGAAGGTTACGTGATTATATGGAGTGGCGTCGATCAGCGAGCTACAACTAAACATGGAGTTGGTTTTTTTGTTGCATCCATACAAAGCGGAAGCCATTATCAACACTAAATTTATATCAGAAAGGATAATACTAGTACAGATCAAAGAAGGAAATAGAACAACAACTTTTATACAAACATACGCCCCATGTAATGACACTTACAGCGACGAAGACAAAGACGAATATTTTGATAAACTTGCAGACACGTTAAATAATGTCAAGGAGACAGATGAACTAGTTGTGATGGGTGATTTTAACGGACGAATAGGCACACGAAGAACACCGTGGGAGGATTGCATGGGGCCATTCAGCGGCACAGAGACTGATTGTAACAGCAATGGTCAACATCTACTCAACATATGTTCGGAACATGGACTAACAATAGCAAATAGTTTTTGTTTTCAACATCGTCGTAGCCACACCAAAACCTGGTATAAATGGAATGACATAGACCAAGCATCTCAAATTGACTTTATTCTAATTAGGAAATCAGACAGAAGGCTGCTATTAGATTCAAGAGCACTCCCAAATACAGATGTTGATACTGATCACAAACCAGTCATAATAAAAAAGATTTCACCACACAAGGAAATAAGAAACAAACAGGTAACAACACATGTCATAAATTATAGGAGGCTGCAGGAAAATACGGTTAAAGACGAATTCAGTCAAGAAATCCAAAACCTACATAAGAACATCCCTGATGACCACTCAAGCGTAGATAAGGAATGGACATGTTTCAAGGCTGCCATGCTCGACACACAGAAAAATAAATGTGGAACAAAGAAAGTAAGGCAGGACAAAAGATTAAGAATAGCCTGGCGGAACAACGAAGTTAAAGATAGCATATTCAAAAAGAAGGTAGCATTCAAAAAGTGGATCACAACTAAATCTGAACAGGACTATATTACTTATAGAATAGCACGACGTAATGTCAAACGAACAATTAGAGCATCTAGAGATGAATCCTGGAGAATATACGGTGAACAGATGGCGACCCTTAGCAAAGACTGCAAAAGAGAATTTTATAAACGTGTCACCACAATGAGAAACAGAGATGTATGTTACAACCCAACCACCATCATAAACAGCAAATGAGGTATACCGATATTTAATCCACAACAAAGACTAGCAAGGTGAGCAGAATACTTTCAAGAACTACTTAACCCCACAGATAACATAGGAAACCTCACTTTTGTGCCTACATGCCAGGGACAGCAAGAACCAAATTTCATACCTGCAGAAGTCAAAGCAGTTATATAGAAAAGTCCTAAAAACAAATCACCAGGTCCAGATGGAATAACCACAGAAGCTATTCAGGCCTGTGGGGAAACAGGAGTTAAATGGCTAACAAGACTTTAATATAGCATGGGTAGAAAGAAAAGTCCCAGATGATTGGCAACAGGCAATAATAGTACCAATATGGAAAAAGAAAGGCAATATGAGAGAGTGCGAGACATACAGAGGTATATCACTCCTGAGCCATATAGGGAAAATGTATGCAAAACTTTTCGAACAAAGAGCTAGACCAATAGTTGAACAACAGTTAAGCAAAACACAATTCGGTTTTCGGAAAGGTAAAAGTTGCACTGATGCATTATTTACACTTAGACAAATTTGTGAAAAAAACTATTGAATATAGTGACCAGCAGAATATTGTGTTTGTAGATCAGGAAAAGGCTTTCGATAGAGTAGACAGATACAAATTATGGACCATCCTTGAAGACTATTGGGTAGAAGGGCAACTGCTAGAAAACATCATAGCCATGTACCACTCGAGCCAAAGTGCAGTAAGAACACAAAAAGGTATATCAGATATGTTCACAGTCAATACAGGAGTGAGGCAGGGATGTGTGCTCTCCCCCCTGCTATTCAATATCTACATGGACAGAATTTCCAAAGAAGCAAGTCTCGACAGAACAGATTCAGAAAATTTAGAACTCTTTACTCCAGATGAAACAACTGACCCACAGGGAATAAATGAACTTCTATTTGCAGACAATCAGTGCCTGTTTTACAGCGATGAGGGCAGACTACAAAATCATATTACTAATCTGAGTTCAACCTGCAGCAGATACAATATGAGTATAAACACAGCCAAAACCGAAGTAATGCAAGTTAGCAGATCGCCAGGCCCACTAAGTATACAGATAAATAACACACCTCTGAAACAAGTTAAAGAATTCAAATACCTTGGAAGTATAATCACAGAAGATGGCAGATTGGACAGAGAAATTGAAATCAGATGTCAAAAAGCTAGTGCACTTACATATCAACTATCACCCTTACTGAAACATTCAAACATACCCATGTCCGCAAAACGACAGATAATAAACAGCATATTCACACCAACCCTATGCTACCAATCTCAAACCTGGACTTTATCCAAATTACACCTTCGCAACATCAACACCTGCGAAATGAGATGCCTGAGGAGAGCTGCCAACTTAACAATCCGAGACCGAGTAAGAAATGCTACTATCAGACAGAATGTGGGATCAACACCTTGTGCCACATTTATTGAAAGACAGAAGATCAAGTGGTTTGGCCATGTCGTTAGAATGCAACATCAACAACTACCATCACTGGCCTTACAACAAAGATCATCTGCGACGAGCCCACGAGGACGTTGTCGCATAAATTCTTGGAGATGTCGATCGATGAACAACTGTCGCGCCATGCGTCTACAAGCAGCCGTCATTCTTTGATGTGTTGTCGATCGAGGAAAGATTGTCGCGTCATTGGTCTACAGGCGGGCGCCATCCTTTGAAGTTGGAGACAGACTATCTGGATGTAAGTAGGCAGGATCTTTTGTTGTGGGGACAAGAATTCTCTAAATCACAGGCCGGCGGGACTTTTTGAAGTACCGCCAGATGAAAGCGGGACAGCTTAGCCAGTATTTTACATCCAGTCGGAAACGGAGAGAGAAAAATAGCTTCTAGACGCCTACTGTCTAGACAGACCTGTGACGTCATTCAGACACCGTATTAAAACAGTTGGGATAAACCACTTTGGGGGAGTTGACCAAATGTTGTGAATCAACAAGGACGTGTGTGATATTCCGAGTTTGATTCTGGAGAGAGACTACAGTGTCTTCTGTCGATTTACATTGGCGGACATTTTTCCTTCGTGTGATTTAGTAGTCTCAATTTTCAAACCGGAATAAATATATGGTATTTAATTTAATAGACCTAAATTAGATTATTCTTAGGAATCGAGTGTAGTAATGTGCGTTGTGAGAACGTATTGTGGGAGCGTCGGCAACAGTAGGCTGTCGCGTTGCTTAAACTAGCTTGTGTGAGATATCAATTAACTCAGTGAGTTAAGAACAATGTGGTGGGATGATGTTTAGGGAGATTGAGGATGGTTGGGGGGGGGGGGATAAAGGAAATGTAAAGTGGTAGGATCTTCCGGTAGGGTGTCTACTGGGTTTCTGCACTTTTCCTTTAGTCTTTCCTTGTCTTACCATGACTCAGACCAATGTGATGAGCTCCTCTGCATTATGACAGAGTTTAGTTCTCTGTTATATATCTGAGTGCGGCCGTTGGCCTACACTCACCTAATAAAGGTCGGAATCGGGTTGCTCTCACCAGGTGTGTTCTCTTTTCAACAGGTTCCACTATGTTTACCAAGAAGTAGCAGAAAAGTATGGCTCGATCATTTGAAGGAAGTTTTTTTACTCAGCGGCTTTTGCACTGGGCCCATAACCCAGAGGGTCTGCAAGAACCTGGCCTCTGCTGAGCAGGAACTGATGATCATTTTCAGAGTGATTCCTCGGTGGTGGTTCTTATTATAGTAAAGTACATATACTTACAATACCACCAGTAATAAGGAACAATAGTAGTATATAGAAAACTTGAAAATTAACTTTGTGTTTTCTAAATGGGGAATTCTTGTGAAACATTACCAATTAACATTGAGTTTTCTAATTGGTGAATTCCTATGACCTTAACTACTAACATTTGAGTTTCAAAGTGACAGTAACATTATTTTACGGTACAAGTGTTATCAGATCACAGAACTTTTAGTGACCTATTAGTTACATTGTGTGTGTCAGATTCATGGTCAGTATTGGACTATATCCACTATTGGTGACCAGGTATCCGGACTATCCAAGAGCTATTGGAGGAAGTCGACATTTGGCCGGAGAGACGCATCATTTGGTGAGGTCTTCTTGTACTTGATCTATGGTGCTGTTGTGTGGCCAGTACATGTGATGAAGCAGACTTTGATCCTGAGCTGTTCGGTCTGATTCTGCATACACACTAGATTATACGACAGACATTCTACACATACACTTCGCACACACCTGACACTTTTCTTTATTAAATTAATTTGTCATTTTTTCTAGAGGCTAGTGTTGTGTAGTATGTTTTGGAAAGGAATGAGAGGGGGCATGGTCCAGTGGTAAGAGAGAGAGAGAGAGAGAGAGAGAGAGAGAGAGAGAGAGAGAGAGAGAGAGAGAGAGAGAGAGAGAGAGAGAGAGAGAGAGAATGATCTGAAGACTGACGGGGTGTTGTAGACATAAATCCAGAAGATCCTCAAAATAATGATATGGGGTTAAAAGAATGTGGGTGTTGATTCACCTCACCCCAGGGACGACACTTATTACAACAGACGTCCAAGAAGAAAATGGATTGACGACATCAGAGACATTGCACAATCACACGGAATGACACTATCCAGTGCCGTCCACTGGACGCTGGAACGCAAATTATTCCTCCCCACGTCGCTTGACGGCAGAAGTGGAAGATGGTGATGATGATGATGATGATGATGATGATGATGATGATGATGATGTTGGTGTACTAGGCAAGTGTTACGTTCAGTAGTTTGCCATTGCTTTCTGAACGACCGGCTCCCATACTAGCACGTTATAACACAACGCGACACGGTCTGCTGCACAAATCGGTCGCAGCTGAGCTTCGAAAGCCTGGTACCCGGTTCACGAACCGCGTTCGCAAGCCTGTAGCCCCGGAGCCGTCTACCACAAACGGCTATGCAGATAAGCAAGACGATGCTGTTAGAACTTATGTGGACGAGCAAACCGCTACAACGAAAGGCTACGCAGATAAGCAAGATGATGCGGTTAAGGCATATGTTGACATCGAACGCAAGATTTGGCTGCATAAGTTCACGCCCAAGATGCCGCTGTGATGGTCCATGCAGACTGCCTAAGCCTGGAACATTGATACGTGCGGCTGGAGCCTCGAATGGAAAATATTCACATTGGGAATGAGTTCTGGAGTTCGCTCCACAAAGCCTTTCGTCCCAGGTGTGAAGACCAAGGGCGCCAAAGTGGACTCACTGGGAGGTAGATTTAGCTTGAAGGCTGTTGTCGAGGCCGGCTCTGAGCTTCTATTAAGCCCGCCTAATGGCTCGACCATTTATCTTAAGCTATTCCTTTTTACTCTGACGCGGCAAGATTGGACTGCATAGTCCTCCGTGGGGTCGCCATTAAAAGGGCAAGGGCTGCCAATAGACACCTGGCACTCGTCATTACTTCAGACGCCCATAGGAATTGGACGGCGCGTGCATCAGTGCCTGATGTTGTGGTAGAGTTGTATAACCCTTCAATGGCTGAAATCATGTCTGGTGACTATACAGCCCTTAGTCGGCTACTGTTGTCTCATAAGCCAGTGAGCGCCACTCACATTGAACATTCACTCTCCCAGCTGAATAAGTAAGTATGGGAGAACCGAGGGTTGCAGCTACTCTTACTGTCGCTTATTTGGCTGACGGGATAAGGCGGACCCGAAGATGATCTATGCCTCAAGCTCGACGACAGTGGATGGTATAGACGGGTGCCAATCGATGCAGCCACGAAAGAATATGTTGATACGGGTAATGAAGATTATTACAACTTATTAGGGGCACCTTGACTGGCAATCTCGATATGCACAGCAACATCACTAGCCTCCCATATCCTACAGATGATGATGAGGCTAACAAATATGTAGACAGTCGGGAGGCGGGATCAAAACAATTTGTGGACAGCCGAGCTTGAGAACTCGACAACCTTGTTAATATTGAGGTCACTCATCTGACAACTCTCCTAGCTAAAGATGCCTCGGGTGGGAGTTATCTGGTGAGGATTGAAAATTTGGGGCGCCTGCTTCTGTCCTATGCCCCAGAAAAAGGGGGTGTTATGGATATTGGCACATATCTAGGTGGGTATTTCATAAAAGCTAATAGAGCGGAGCTTTGTCTTTAGTGCCTACGGCCTACTCTCGATTTGAGTCGGTTAAAGCACTTCTAGCAGATTGCGTAACTGGTCGCACAATATGTTTTAACTTGCACATAGGTGTTGGGGGTGCAAACATTGGCCAATTGCTAGTGGTATTACTGTGTACTGGGAAAGGGAAGTGGTAGTTGGGATTGTTATAACTACTACTGACGCTGGCCCTAGGGTGCGTGTTACAGACCCTTCAGTCACAGTACAGTAGAACCAACCGCTATTGACCTGAACCTTGTTGATGTGCCCCCCCCCCCCCCCAATATGTGGCTAATCAAGCTTTTGTTTACCCTCCAGCCTGTCTCATATGATTATTTTAATAAAAGAGCTTTCTGGCTTTACACCACCAGTCAGAAATTCCACAGTAGCTCGCTAGGCTGTTGTGCCTCTAGCACGCTCTTTTTTCATGGCCTCTTTCAGTTTAGTTTAGTCGTTGGATCAACATCACGGCACACGGTTTAACCCATACGTGCTCCGTTTTCCTCCTAACTCAAACCTGAGTCTGAAGAAACTCAGCTCATTGCACAAACTCCGTTGCATCGGCAAGGATCCTGAAATACTTTGGGTAGATTTTTAACTCGAAATCTTGCCCGGGCAGCGCCGTTAGGCTACTCTTTTTCGATTTCCAACTGCCAAGGGATTTTTTACTGTGAGCAACAATACACACGGGCGTCCGATCTCACTACCCAGAGACCAGGGAAATTTTATTACTGGAAGTCCAGGTGGATTTTTTAAATAAATCCCGGTCCTCACCGGGGCCTGAACCCGGAGACCTCCAGCACTCGAGGCGGACACCATACCTCGAGACCACTCAGCCCCCCCCCCCTATACTCATGGCCTCTTTCACGTCGATGTATTCCTCCACGAAGAAGGGATCGCCCTCAACCTCTGGTAAACCATTTATCGCGGCCATGTACCGTTCTACTTGCTCACGGTCACATGTGTGGCACAGATCGCACTGTTGCATCGCGTCTATATTGCATATGACACACCCAAGTTTGTCCTTACCCTTTTTGAGTAGTTGGGTATGGTTGTAGCAGTACTAAACCCGGCACCTATTCTCACAACGGGTTGAGGTCCCAAGATTCACAAGCCACCTACAGTTCATCGTTTTTAGTTGAGGCGATGCTCTCTAATTCGTCCCGTATTTCTAATGTCATAGCCTGTTTTATTTTGTTGTATGATTCCTCGAGGTTAGGCGTACTACGACGGTGTTGCGGCATGGTATACACAACTCCTCGGGTTGTATTGGTATGGCACGACACACCACACACGATTTGGTTGCTACCCTTAGCGAGTCGTTGCATAGGCATGTCGCAGTGCCAACCTCGGCACGTCTTCTCACACCTAGTCCCAGAGCTCCCAAACCACATTCAATTTGGTATTTTAGTTTGAGGCGCTACAATTCATCCCAGTTCTCTTTGAACTTGCATGGTATACAGAGATATTCTGGCTGCTTGGTGTTAGCGCTGCACCACACACACTGGAATAAATCCTTACCCTGCAGGTGTTTCCATAGATGCTTTTGGCAGAAGCAACTCCTGCAGCGCTTCCCACAGCATGTCGCCGTCTTCAGCTTCGTTAACCACTGGCATGAACTCATTGATTGGCTCATTTAACTCAGGTATTGGCTCTGGTATATGTCACGTATGTGTTTCATCCACTAGTCCTTTTCCAGCAGACGTTGCTATACGCGCTACCTGAAAGGTAGAGGCTATTAAAAATCCCGACGGGAGAATTAACGAACTTAACTTTTGTTTGAATTAAGGCCATTGACTGGCTGAGCCCGGACAACAAAGGGCTTTAGGAGACAAAGGCAAAGCTAGACTCGCCATGTTTTGTTCTATATAGTAGTCACACATTAGTTCGGTGTGGCTTAATTTAATAGCCCACTTATTCTCTGCGCTTTGGGTGAGCATAAATGTATCATGTTATGTATTAGGATAAATGCTTTGATGCAACTAATATCATGATTGAAGTTGTGTGTGTGAAAAATATGGGAATCACGTTTCATTGAAAAGTTGGTTTGAGTTGCGCAGTCTGTACATCGCATGTTGTCCAGTCAGCTTTCATAAGGCTTACAATGTAATCTTGCTATGAGTCACCTTTTTTATATGCTGTTGTGGACCTATTTTATTCCTAAATGCTTATTTTTCACAACTTGTCTTTGTGTTAAAAAGTGTTCTTGCTGAGTGCATATTTTGTATTTCTGCTCTTATGATGGAGAAATATTACTATCTGTGTACAACTTAAATAGTCTGTTAGATAGAGAGATATTCTCGCTTGACTTTTTCATGCACTTAGGAGTTAATCTTTTGTTTACATTGTTGTAAATACACAGAGGTGTGATTGTCTTGTAGTCTTTTTCATAAATGATGTTATGGGATTGTCATTTTGTATGATATATAATCTCAAGTGAGTGGGAAATTACACCAGGCTCTTGTGTTTTGGTTGAGATGTTGGGTAATACCCAATAGAGGGTTCATACCATGTTTAGTAAAAAGAGTTACAAGTTTTTCTGTATTCGTTATATGTATATTCTATTCATGATGTTACTGCTGGAGTAAACATAACTTCACCCCAGTGGGGACAAACACATGATGAGGATGATGCAAAAGGAGAAGACTGATCTGGTAGCTAGCCTTCTGCAATTTGTCAGTGGTACTTAGCTAAAGATGTTTGTAACTATGGAAAGGAGATTTATAAATTGTTTATAAGAGGCCATTGTCTCAGGAACTTTGTCCATGGTGTGACAGTGGTACTATCAAGATGTTTGGACGGATTAGGTGGTGCATAACCCCTCAGGAAGCTCCAGTATCAGTCCAGAAGAAGTGTACATATGGAGTAGATACCTCACTCACTTTTGGAGTGAGACAAAACTCTACAGTAGGCGACAAGTGCTAGGAAACTAGCAACACCTTTCTTTCTTCTTCCCTTTTGTTTCCTTTATTTTTATTATGATACACTGTTATCAGAATATATATTTTATTATGATACACTGTTATCAGAATATTGGGTTTATTACTAATGTATATCGACCCTGTTTTTTTTCTTCACTATATAGCGCTGGAGATGCGGGTGGAGTATTGGAACTGGAGTTATAGTCAACATATTTGGATTTAGAGGCAGGAAACTGGGATATCAGCCTGCCCCTAATATTCTACAGAGAGTGCTGGTTACTGCCACACACCCTGAATCTGAATGTCAATGTCTGGATAATTAATGGACTGTGACTATGCTGAAGTGGCTTCCCTACCTCTGGGAACTTACAGAAGGTGTTAATCTTTTCAATGTCTGCAAAGACATGAGGCATGCCTTTCCTAGATGGATACAGCGTATACCCTCTTCTAAAAGTCACCGCCTGATTCCACGTTCATCTTTCATATACCAGAGTCATGGATAGTCTGGGGTTCACCATCATTGAATAGTATAGGATTTACCAACTGCTTTTGTGGACCCCCAGCTTCCTTTGAATCTTCACATCCATCATATCCCAGACATGGACAATCAAGCACTATACCAAATCCAGGTCAATCAAGTCGTGTATTTAGATGAAGAAAGAGATGTCTACATCTTAACTCAGAAAAGGGCTGGAATATTTACGCCCAATTCAAGTTAGTTCTGTCAGGAAATACTATGGATAATGTGATGTCCCTCCCTTTCTAAAGGTATACTGAAAGTGTTTGTGCCTGATCCTAACTGAATCATTCGCATGGACAGCTGAAGTTTTATACAGTTTTGTTACGCCACGCCGGAATGCTTCAGACTCATATCTGTCTGTTATATCACCCCTGAATGCCCCTAGCCCAGTTACTTAGCAGCTGTGGCTTGGAGGATTACAGTTTATTCAAGCTGGATTCATATGGATTATCCCTTCATGTTTACGCTTTGGATATATGATCCGGAGGTGGATGCTCCGTGTGTGTGTGTGGCAATCCCCAATTTTCTGCAATAGGTGGATATATATATATATATATATATATATATATATATATATATATATATATATATATATATATATATATATATATATAAAGCAGATGTTTTCCTGGATTATAGAGAGTGGATTATAGCCAGACTTGTTTCTAGTGGATAATGAAAGAGAGGAGTCATCAACAGACCCATAGGATAGTTCTAGAGACAGATTAGATAGATTTCCTTTGTCTATTTCTTTGTATGGATTATTTACTTTGTTTTGTGTGTGACACATGTATTTGATGTGAAACTTTTTTTGGGATTTTTGGGGACTTCTGTTATGGTTGTATACTTTGTGTGCATTGCCTGAATATGATCATTTCTTTCATGTATATGTCACCATAATTTAGCCAACAGCGTTTGTTCAGGACCCAAATGTTTTCACAATACAGGTGTTTCTTTAGTTTAACCAAGCTTTGAAGTTACTTCATTGTAAACATATTGTTCCAAAATTGATGTTTATCGTCCATGTATGGTTACTGTTGGTGTTTAACAATTGTTGTTCTCCAGCTGTTATATTGTACAGTGATTCATTTTAGTGTTTTGTCTAACAGTGGTTGTTTTCCCTCTGTTATGTAATGCAGTGTTGCGTCCAACAGTGGTTGTACCCCATCTGTCATGTAATACTGTCGATGTGCATGAGAGTGGATACTTGTCATTGTTTATTTATATATGTGGGAGATTAAATGTGGGGCGGGGCACTTACACATAGACACACCTTCTGGGTAGAGTGATTAGTTACTCGGGTGTCTGTGGTAGAACTTCCCGGATCTCCCAGCCTTCTATGGGAAACATTTCTTCTATATTCGTATTGAACTTGTACCCTTTTCTGCCTTGTTCAATGCTTGGGGGTTTCTCGAGCCAGTATATTATTTCCTATAGAGGGCGTGTTTGGGATTAAGAGCCCATTCAAACGGAATACCCCTAGCGAACTTGTCCTTATTCTCATTTATTATATTTACCACCCCACAGTATACAGATAAATAAAACAACCCTGAAACAAGTTAAAGAATTCAAATATCATGGAAGTATGATCACAGAAGATGGCACATTGGACAGGGAAATTGAAATCAGATGTCAAAAAGATAGTACAACCTCAAGGAATGACACTATCCAGTGCCGCCCACCGGGCGCTGGAACGCAAATTATTCCTCCCCACGATGCTTGACGGCAGAAGTGGAAGATTATGATGATGACGATGATTAGCTATGGTTCAAATTGTTCGTCTAGCCTCATTGTTTTGTAGAGTGGTAGTTTAAAATCCGTCGCGTTTTCAAACTTACAGATATTTTTCTGTAGTACAAACAGTGCGCAGCTCTCACACAGCTCGTGTGGCTTTCTAACACGCACCTCACAGTATATACTCTTCCACCACCTCATCCTGCTTTACTTTCGTATTTTGACGAAAGCAATCAAGATCGAATCATGGGCGACCGCAAAGCATTATAAAGCCGAGCTTCAGCCATTCACCACCATGGGTTCCATTTCGGTAAAGTGTACGCACATCTCTAGCACGCCGGTATTGCCCTTTTTTGCTGTAGATTCGCTCCTGTAAACTCCGTTTACAGCATTGGTGCACGTGGAAGTTACTTACTGCAGTTGGAGTGCTTCTACAACATTCTAAATTGTTACACCACAATGCGGAAGTATATTACACCGGCTTGAGTTGAAGTGTGATTCTCGGGATCACAATTCGTATATGGTGGTTCCAGTCTGATGTGGTGTGGCTGGGGCGCTGCGCCCGCTACATGGATATAATACCATCTCATGTGGTAATCTCCCCCCCCCCCCCCCCCCCGTCAAAAAAAAAAAAAAAAAAAAAAAAATCGGCGCTCATCAACTCGCTCGTTCAGCGCGCGAACAAACTTGTCTCATTCATCAAAATCGGTCACAGTGGAAATATTTGGTCACGTTTACCTTGTTCTGTCTCACTATTTCCGGCGTGACCAATTTTGGCGGAAGCGGTGTCGACTTTCACACAAATTTGATTCTCGGGACCCCACGTGCCAGGTCTCTGCCATGTCGCTACCCCCGAGACTATAGCTAATCAATCGTGTGCTGGGGATATTTTTGGGTGCTGGGTTGCTACCATGTTGGCATCGTTCATGCTACCTACCCCTGTGGCCCCAAAGCCCCCTTATAGATCTACTCATCTCACTATGGCACAAGCCAGTTTTCTAGAACAACTTTGCGTGTGTATTATAGTTTAACCATGATCCTAATTAATCTGCATAATGTTGTGTGTCCCGATCCAGTGCTAGATCTGTGGGTGATGTGGGCGTTATTCACGCCGGCTGCCTTTACTTCTAATGACATTTCCTAGTACTCGTTTTAAGATGGGTCGACCTGGGAGTCCATATCAATTGTAAATATAAAATTGCAAACCGTCCCAAATGGGGATCTAACCCAAGACCAACGATATGGCAGGCTAGCGTCTTGCGCTAAGTCACCACGGCCACCCAATGTTCCCATTTACTGAGATGTTACATAGTGGAATCTCCTTCTTCTTGAAGACAACCATAATCTCCATTATCTTACAATTTAATTCTAACCATAATTTTTTTAATATATCTAACACGACATCAAGTGTTTATCTTTATTCTGATTTCACTGTCATGATGCGTATATTACTTTCATAAATGATGTGATTAATGTTGGTTGTTAATTTACGTATTGAATGGTTTCACTTTTATTATATTTAGGGGAGCCGCTGGACGAGTGGCTAGAACGCCGGACTCTCGTTCGGGAGGCCCGGGTTCGATCCCTCGGTAAGGTGTTGGATTTTTTTCTGTCGGGGGCAAAAAGAAAATCCTAACCTGCACAGTTTGCGACGACTGCACTAGACAGGCGGCCCTTATTTCTTCGGGTTTAATGTCTCCCCCCCCCCCCCCCTGCCATACACCGCAATATACTATATTGGTAGTAAATGACAGTTCTTTATTTATATTTAGTACCTCATACCCAGTCTTCAGACACTCTCCAAACAGCTGTAATGTCAGTCATGAATCACAGCCAATGCCTTGAACAAGTGGGAGCCCAGTTCGTTACAGAACGAGTGCTGTGTGTATGGAGAACTGACGGCGTAGATACTGACGTGTGCAATGGGGACTATGGTGGACCTGCCACCTATCAATCTGGAGGTATGAGTTCAATTCTTGTTTCAACAACTTCCCGGTATCCTCAACTTACTATGAAGCACATATTTCTCAAGAACTCACACAATTCTCTCCGAAATGTTCTGCAAATGGGCACTCTTCCGAATAACGGGTCTAATTGGGGACATAACTCTGTAATGTAAAAAGCATCCCTTACAGGGCCTCACTAGTTGATGTTGTCGATCACTTCCGGATCAGTGTGACTCGGAAGGCTAGACCGATCGATGGATGCAATAAATGTTTTTGGGCCTGGAGGCCCTGCCAGTAATTGGAGTATATATCTATTTCCAAATATAACTGATAGGTGTGTATATATATATATATATATATATATATATATATATATATATATATATATATATATATATATATATATATATATATATATAGAGAGAGAGAGAGAGAGAGAGAGAGAGAGAGAGACATATATATATATAGATATATATATATATATATACACACACACACAATGGCTGGGGTATATAGAAAGAATGAAAGATAGGGAAACAAAACTCGCTTACACTCAGGAAATAAATGACCGTAGACCCCGAGGTAGACCAAGAAGACGGTGGAGAGATAATATATATACAGACCTACAAGCACTTGGAATCAACGACTGGCAAGAGAGGGTCAACCAGAGAGACGAATGGAGACGGATTATATATATATATATATATATATATATATATATATATATATATATATATATATATATATATATATATATATATATTAGGGAAGTTCATTTGAAACCTGTTCAATGGCTTCATTACAAAAGCATGAAAGAAACATTAACAGGTGTGGTAGAATTAAACAAAGCATTCATTTTTAATGAATTATGCACCATGGGTTGGTCAGAAGAAGTCGCCGTAGACATTCATGGCAAGCATCCCATTGCTTAGGTAGGTGGCGAATGCCGTCCGCAAAAAAAGGATTGTGTTTGCTCACTGAACCAAGTGTTTACCGCGTTCATTACATCTGCATCTGTGTGAAATCGTTGCCCCTGTACAGCTTTTTTAGAGGTCCGAACAAATGAAAATCACATGGTGACAAATCAGGACTAGGCGTTGCAGATCCAGAATTTCCCACTTCTTCCTTGCTAATGGTTCCTGGACAATCTTTGCGACATGCGGACGAGCATTATCGTGCAACAAAATCACACCGCGAGAAAGCATGTCAGGGACGTTTATTCTTAATGGCTTTTTGCACATTGCCTAGTGTTTGCAAGTAGTGGGTAGAGTTGATGTTGACACCAGGTTCTTTAAAGTCGGCCAACAATAGCCTTCATGGTGAAAAAAATGCGCTCAGCATAACCTTACCAACGGAAACCTGTAACTTGAATTTTTTGGCTTTTGGTGATCCAGCAGGCTTCCATTGCATGCTCTCTCTTTTGCTGCTCGGCTCAAAGTGGTGACACCATGATTCATAGCCTGCCACTATGCGGAAGAAAAATGAATCACCCTCCACTCTGTAACGCAGCAAGTGGTTCAAACACCATCCCATGCGTTCCTCTTTTTAGGTGGTCGGTCATCATCCGTTGTACCCACTGTGAACACACCTTCCGATATTGAGTTTCTTACGAACAACCTTTTTAATTGTCCCAATTGACACATCAAATTCTTTCGCTAGCGAACGTATGCTTCGACAACGGTTTATCTGTACTGCTGCATCAATTTTTGCTATGGTTTTCTTTCTGTTGCAACAATATGTGCTTGACCCGGCCGTCGAAATCTGTCGTGAACTGACGCCCTTTCCGAAAAATTCGTGCCCTGTCTGTCACTGTTCTCTTCGACACATAATTTGTTACCGTACGTTGCCTGCATTCTTCGATGAATGTCCACTGGTCGACATCCTTCAAATGAAAGAAATTGAATCACCGCTCTTTGGGCTTCTTTTGACGGATTTTGGATCAACCAGGCCATTTTCTCTACGGTCAGAAACAGAACCTATGCATCATGGGACGATAAGCACGTGCTCTTTTATTCATTGGTCAGTACTTATCACATGACTATGACATGATCATGTTCAACGTACGCAATTACGAGCAGTGCGGCACGAACGGATTTCAAATGAAAGCCCCTCATATATATATATATATATATATATATATATATATTATATATATATATATATATATATATATATATATATATATATATATAAAACTAGCTGACCCGGACCGGCTTCGCCCAGACCCTGGCGGGGATCTATCTATCTATATGTCTGTCTGTCTGTCTGTCTGCTTGTCTGTCTGTCTGTCTGTCTGTCTGTCTGTCTGTCTTTCTGTCTGTCTGTCTATCTATCTGTCTGTCTGTCTGTCTATCTGTCTGTCTGTCTGTCTGTCTGTCTGTCTGTCTGTCTGTCTGTCTGTCTATCTGTCTGTCTGTCTGTCTGTCTGTCCCGGCCCGGCTTCGCCCAGACCCTGGTGGGGAGCATTTCATTTAATTCATATAAGTAGTCATATAAGCTCCCGTTCCCGTTCCCGACTATCTACTGTCTGTCTGTCTATTATTAGAAAGAGCACTTGAAAGATCTTTACATCTTCCATAGACAATTAACTTGGGTAAATGGGGCGTCTTATTTAATTCATATTCGGCCCCTGCTCCCGTTACCGTTCCCAAAAACGACGACCCGGCCCGGCTTTGCCCAGTCCCCGGTGGGGAGCATATCATTTAATTCATATTAGGCGGAGGGAGGAGGAGGAGGGAGCAGGAGGGAGGAGGAGGAGACAGGAGGAGGAGGGAGGAGTAGGAGGGAGGAGGAGGGATTAGGAGGAGGAGGGAGGAATGAGGGGAGATGGAGGAGGAGGGAGGAGGAGGAGGGAGAAGGAGGAAGGAGGAGGAGGGAGTATGAGGAAGAGCGAGGAGGAGGGAGGAGGTAGGAGGAGGGAGGCGGTAGGAGGAGGGAGGAGGAGGGGAGAGGAGGAGAAAGAGGGAGGAGGGGAGAAGGAGGAGGAGGAAGAGGGAGGAGGAGGGAGAAGGAGGTGTCGCCTTCAAATGACGACGGCGCTTCGCTGCAGGAACAAGTGTGCTTCGACGCACGCACGACCAACTAGACCAATCCCTTTGTTCAACCTAGTGCCTCTCGTGGCCAGGTACTTGACCAATCTCGGTGCTTTGATTTAAACTAGGGTCACCTAAATTTGGCTGTCCTACGGGTCAGTTTAGCGCTGGTTTCTTCCCTCAAAAAGTTTAAACAGTAACTATTAGGAATTTGTATTTTTAAAGCGTCAATACTAGGCGATTTTTAGAGACGTTTTAATATACTACACCACTGCATGGTGGCCTTATGCTGACTGCTAAGTTCAAAAAGTAGTGTCCTTAGTACTGGCAATTTCCCAGACAGGAGCGCCCCGAGTACTGATTTTGCATCTGGTAATAGCACCACATGTTGTGTACCATGGCTGGCATTTATTAATTTCTCTGTTGCTATCTTGATTGCCTCATACTCAGCATCATCGTTATGGAAGTACATTCTTGTTATATATGCGCTTATTATATTTCAGACAAACATATCCTGGCAGGCATCATGCACCTTGGCAGCGAATGCCAGCCACCGGTCTCTCCTGTTCTTCTGACCGATGTTGCAGTTTTTCGAACCTGGATCCATGATCGTATCGATCAATACAGCAATTCCAGACAGCGAGTGATTCCCACTCTGGGAGATTGATGCTATTGACATCGACATTACATCGACATTGGTCAGTAATGGAAGTAATGTTGTAAATTGGCACTCGCGCTGTATCAGTTTTATCAAAACGTTCTTTAAATTACTTATCCCTGCTGAATTGTTCAACACAAATGAACATCCAAATATATAAACTATAAAAGAAATAACATGATTTGGCTTTCGTTTCTTGTATCATCTCATCTCATCCTGACCCACTTATAACTTGCGGTGTCCATGTGAAGAATAAACAGCTGGAGAGTGTCCGTCCATGAGCTCCATGTGTTGAAGATTCCCATGGACTCTGCTATTCCATCTGTCCATCGTTTACGTGGTCGGTCTCTTCCTCTGCTTCCATTTGGTCTGTACATCATTGCTTGTTGTGGTAACTGTTAGTTGCTAACCTACTTGCATGGCCAAACCATTTGACTTGCTGCCTTCTAATAAAATCTAGCGCTGCAATAACCCTCACTTTAGTCTTGATTTCTTCATTTCTGATTTTCTCTCTTCTTGATACATTGAGTATTCTTCTGAAGAATCTCTTTGTTGTTGTTGTGATTTTCTCTTTTTCTGTAATTGTCCAGGTTTGGCATTGATAGCATATAGTTGGCAGGAAGATTGTGTTGTTCTTTATAGCTGTTGGCTTGCCGAGACTCCTGTCTGTTCCACATTTCACATTGGCAGTGAGGAGCATTTTGTGTGATATTCACTGGCACAGGAACGAAGCATAATGGCGGCGATCCATTGCCGTGAAGTTGAAAACGAAACTAACTAACATATTTGTTTTTAAAAAAAGCACACGGTCCAATATGGCTAATAGGTCGGAGATCCGTTAAGGTCTTTGTGTCATTTTACTTCTGGATAAGGTTTGCTTACGCATATTTTCTCATTTTTGTCTTTTATTACGTGATTTAATCAATAGGCTACTGAACTGCGTGTTTGGTTCGACAATGAGATGTGGATCTCATGTAAAATGCTTCTCTATCTATATAGTAAATACCCCGTTGTTAAGGTCGGGGAGAGAATCATGAAGGAATTCACAAATGGCATCGGTCAACAATATTTAAGAATTCGGGGTTGATAAGGTTTGATTCGGCAGTACAGAAATGATAGAAAAGTGGAGGCATTTAATTCAATTCCCTACCACCGATTCTTGTAAATACGTCATATTTATAATTTACTTCTGGAGCCGGCTCCGTTGATAAAAGCTTGTGAACGCAATTCGTGAGCCGGGTACCAGGCGTTCGAAGCTCAGCTGCCACCGATTTGTGCAGCAGACCGTGTCGCGTCGTGTTATAACGTACTGGTATGGGAGCCGGTCGTTCAGAAAGCAATGGCAAACTACTGAACGTAACATTTGCCTAGTACATCAACAGCAGATGAAAAATGCTGGTGTTGACTGCAACATCCCGTAAAGGATAGGGAATACATTTTTTATTTTTTTATTTCTGGAGTAATCTCTTCTTCTTCTTCTTCTTCTTCTTCTTCTTCTTCTTCTTCTTCTTCTTCTTCTTCTTCTTCTTCTTCTTCTTCTTCTTCTTCTTCTTCTTCTTCTTCTTCTTCTTCTTCTTCTTTCGTTCGCTTAAAATATGTCTATAACTGCAATGTTGTCTCTTGTATGAATCTAACAGTCTTTTTTAGTTCACTCAGCGGTCCACTAGAGTTTATCTTCCACTGTTGTCTCTCTAGGCCAGAAGGTTCGCCTGGATATGTTGTAGTTTGGGCAGTCCTGGAGTATGTGCTCTGCTGTCTGCGTCGCCAAACCACATGTACACATGGCTAAGTCACCAATCTTGAATTGTGTACACATGTGGTTGCGTAATCTATTGTGTCCTGTTCTGAGGCGCAGAATAATGACCTGTTCTGGTCTGTCCACAACGTGGTAGTCATCTTGAGTAGGGTTTGTTGGCCTTCTGGCTGATTTGATCATTCTTTTCTTTTGGTGGAATGTAATGGGCACATCAGGCTGCTCTTCTTTTGTTCCTTCCTTAGCCAATCGATCAGCTCTGTCGTTTCCGGGTACTCCACAGTGGCATGATATCAACTGTATGATGACCATATGCTGACTGCTAAGTTCAATAAACAACCATATTGTGAAAACAGACCTGCCGGCAGTAAGAATGGATGGGAGCAGTTTGAGTAGAACCCAGTCAATGACATATCTTGGCGTCAGGCTTGATCGTAGCCTGTCCTTCAGAGATCATGTCGATTATGTCATAACGAAGGCTCGAAAAGGTTTGTCAGCAATGAGAGTCATGGCGACTGCCAATATCGAGCAAAGACTGCTAATACTTCTGTTCCAAGGACTTGTGCTTTCACGCATCGAGTATGCCCTGGCCATCCTCACTGTCAGCCCTACACAGATTGGAAGACTTGAAAAGGTACAAAACGAAGCCATGCGCATCATTTTGGGCTGCACGAGAGACACCAGCTGTGTAGCAATGAGATACCTCTTTGACTTCCCGACAATGGAACACAGGATCAAGATCTGGAGAGCTCGTGCATACTTAAAAATAAGTGCAGATGAGCAGCACCCTCTGCATGACGCTATATTCAGAGAAAAGGGTGACAGGCTAAAGAGGGGCAAATCATGGATGGGTCGGGCGGAAGATGTCGTCAGACAGGTCTGCAGTCTTACCAGTATCAACCCCGGCAAGGAATGGGTGCCGGTGCCTCCAGCTTTTAAGTGCACTTTCTCCTGCATTATCACACTCGACAGACGGTGCAGAGAGCAGAACCCTGCCGCTGTCAATGCAGAGGTTAACGCGCTCATCTATGAACACTCAGATAGCCCCGAAGTGCTCATCTATACAGATGGATCTGTTGTAAAGCAGCAGAGAAGTGCGTGGGCATTTACAGCCCGTTCAGCGGGCCGAACCGTTCAAGAATCCAGTGGTGCCCACTCTATGACCACGAGCAGCATGACGATGGATGTGATGGCAGTTACACAGGCTTTCATATGGCTGGAATCACAGCATTATACCAACGTGTGTGTACTAAGTGATTCAATGAGCATGATTCAGAAGGTCGAAGCTGGATCGGTACGTAGACAGTGGACTGAATCGCTGCGGAAGTCTGTTGTCCGTAAAGTCACCTTCATCTTCATCCCGGGACATGCGGGAGTCGAGGGAAATGAACGAGCTGACAAACTGGCTGGCTCTGCACCCCCTGTAGATGGCCAGCCCATGGATCGTGCCGATGTTATTAACGTCCTTAAAGATATGGCGAGAACAGAGGACTTTGACGTCAATGATTCCACATCGCTGTCCAGGATGAAAGACCTGGGAGTAAGAATCGGCACAGCCAGACGCGAGAGGTACATCGGGAAAACAAAGCGCCTCGTCAACCAACACAGAACTGGCACTATTAGCCACCGGACGCTGATGCATATGCTGGGGGGAGGATCTGAGCACCTATGGACATGTCCGGAGTGCAACGAAGATACCCCAATTGATAACTGATAACTGATAACTGATAAGTTCAGAAAGTAGTGGCCTTAAAACTGGTAATTTCTCAGACAGGAGTGAATTTATCAGACAGGAGTGCTCTATCACTGATTTTGCATCTGTCAATATCACCACAGGTTGTCTACCATGGCTGGTATTTTGTAATTTCTCTACTGCTATCTAGATTTCCTCAATTTCAGCATCATAGTTATGGCAGTACTTTCCTGTTGGAACTCTGGCCGTGTCCCTAGTATTATTTGGGTATTCTATATACGCTCCCGCTCCTCCATTTCGAACAGCATTTTGTACTGACCCATCTGTTTAGACTCAGATCCAGAGGTCCTGTGTGTATTCGTCATCAAGGAAGCTGAGAGTGGCTGTTCTGCGCTGTACACTGTTCTTTTCTTCCTTATCAAATATTCCTCTCACTTTTGTTTGGATTTGTAGCGATAGTCTATGTTTATCTTTCCATGGAGTTCCCTCTAGAATATTTGTCAGTGGGATACCAACTGTGGGAAGATCGGTGGTTGCTCTGCAGAGTCGTTTAGCCTGGTTGATAAAACTACTTCTTTTCAACCGCCCCATAGCTATGTTTTCAAATCGGTTCATCATAGGGTGGCCTGGCAAGCTGAGGAACTTGTCTGCTTGTATAGTGTTTTTGTATCTCTGCGTTCTCTCAGTGCTTGTGTCCTCCCCACTTTCTCCATTGCGACTATAGGGGTTGATCTCATCCCTCCTGTGTTGACTCTAAGAGCTTGATTATGCACCTTGTCCAGGTCTTGTAGTGTGGTATTTGATGCTGAACACCACGCAGTTGACCCGTATTCCAGGTGTGGTCGTATGCTCTGTTGATAAACTTTGCTAAGTATTTCCCCATTGGCTCCCCATGTGGTTCCACTTAGCTTTCTCAGGATGGCTATTTTTCTTCTGGCTTTTGCTACAGCTTTTGTTACGTGTTTTCTCCATGTCAGCATGTCATAACATGTTACACCAAGGTATGTTGGTTCTTTATCTTCTCCTAGGGGCGTTCCATTTATCTGGATGATCCCTGCCTTTTGTTTCGGAGAGAGGATAAACAGAGTGGTGCTGCACTTGTCAGTGTTTATGCTGACACACCATCTATCCGCCCATGCAACAAATGTACCTACAGCTTTCTGTAGCAATATGGTGGCCACTGATGCATGTTCATATGTGCTCCACAAAACCAGGTCATCAGCTTACATTGCCGCTTTAATTCCATCGGGTAGATTAGCAACAAGATCGTTGATGAAAATTATAAAAAGTGTGGGGGACAAAACTCCACCCTGCGGAACACCGTTACGCAATAGTACCTTCTTGCTATTGAGACCGTCTATCTGTACTCGGGCTCTTCTGTTTAGGATGTATGCTTTCACCCATTTGTACATTCTTCCATTTACTTTACGGTTTCTCAGTTTCTTCATAAGACCTTCTTTCCAGACTTTGTCAAAGACTTTCTTCAGATCTATCCATGCCGCAAGTACCAGCTTCTTCTCTTGGAATGCATCCTCAACTTCTTGAGAGAAATAGGTTGTCTGACCTTCTGTAGAGTAACACTGCCTAAAGCCAGCCTGTTGTGGCACACGGAAGTTTTCACTTTCAATGTACCACTGTAGTCTGTAATTGATGATGCGGTCCAGTGTTTTGCAGAGACAGCTATTGAGGCTAATTGGTCTGCAGCTGGAGGCAATGGAACTATCTTTCTTAGATTTTAAGAGGGGTATCATGATTGCTTCTCTCCAGGCTTATGGAACACAGCCTAAGTTCCATGGGTTACTGAAGATCTGTAACAGCTTTGCGTTGGCCTCTGTTCCTAGATTTCTGATCATTTCATTGGAAATACCATCAGCTCCTGGTGACTTGCTCATTTTCAGTTTTGATATTGCTAGCTCCAGTTCACTGATTGTGATAGGTGCGTCCATAACTTATGTACCATTTCCTTCTGTCCTGTATGTTTCCATTTCTCTCGAATCTCCTGTTGTTTCTCTGGAATAATTTCGATATTGTTATCTTGTGCGAATGAGTCCACAAAATGGTCAGCTGCTTGCTTTCCTGTTAAGGTGTTTCCGTCTTTATGTAGTGCAAGTTTTGAGTTTCTCCCTGAACCGTCATCATTAAGCTGTTTTATTAGCTTTTACAACTTCCTTGTGTCTCTTTCAAAGTTCAGTGACTCTGTTTTCTCCTGCCAGCTTTTCCGTCTAGCCTGCACCTGGGCACTTTAAAATTTGGCTTTTGCGTGCTGGTATTTATTGTGGTGCTCTTGGCAGGGGTTGGCTTCTGCTTGCCTTCTACACACTTCCACATCATTATGCAGCTGTTCCAGTTCACTACTCCAGTATGGTTTGTAATGTTTACGGGCTCCTCTTGGTAGTGTTTCTCGTGCTGCCTGTAGTATGCATTTCCCAAACTCTTCAACTACTTTATTTATTTCCCTCTCAGTGTTAAGGTTTCTAACCAGTATACTGGTGCGAAGCTTGTACATTGCCCAGTCTGCTTTCTTGTAATTCCACCTCGAGAGGGTGCTGCTTTCACTTACAAGCTCATTTTCTACAGTTAGAAAGACTAGTCGATGGTCACTGCCACCTAGCTGTTTCCTAACAATTCTTTTAATGTTCCACTCCAGGCCTGGTGAATGAAAAGCCAGGTAGGTGTAGTTTTAGTGTGCCATGATCTCGAGTAGAAGGTACGTGGGTTAGACGTCTTGTTAATCAAGATGAATCTATTCTCATCTTGCCAGTCTTCCAGTCTCTCTTCTCTCTGGTTCCATGTGATCATAGCCCCAGCTATGCGAGTGGCTGTTAAAATTGCCACACATAATCATTTTTCCTTTTAATGGTAGTGTGTCCCGTGCCTGTGGGCGGTCATTTGGACAGTAGTAATTGATCAGGTGAAGGTCTGTATTGTCTGTTTTAAGTTTAAGTGCCTGATACTCAGCCCCTTCCATGTAAACTTCAATTTGGGAAGCAGGGATGTTATTTTTGACAAGGGTCAGTATCCCACCCTTTCGCCTGTCCTTTGGTCAGATCGGTAACACTGGTAGCCTCTGAATTTGAAGGCTATATTTTCGTTGAGGTGAGTTTCTTGCAAGCAACATACGCTTACATTTTCTTGGTCCAAGATGTTTTCTAGTTCTATTTTTTTTCTTGTTGACGCCCTCTGCATTCCAGTGCATTATTTTAAGTCTTTGTTTGGTACTGCCAGACGTTCTATTGTCAGACTCCATGGCTCCACAGGACATCAGAGAAGGACCTCCAGTAGCTGTGGTTAGACCCTTACGAGGCATAGGGCCCGACACTGCACCTGCCTGGGGGTCCAAAGCATGGCGAGCACCATAACATATAGCAGTAGTCGACATATTTCATTACGCGTAGTTGTCTGGCAGCCTGGTTTCTAACCAGCCCCCTGGCTGGCTGCCTCCGTCGTCAGCACCTATCATTTGCAAGAGCAGACCATGGTCTTACTCGACACGAATTTCTGAATAAATACCATTCAGTGACTAAAGCGTTTGTGTATTGGCGGTGACGTCATTGTTTTGATTGTGAATAACACACATCCGGTAGAACATCTATTAACATGTAACATTTTCTAACTTACAACGCTGCATTAAGTGGACTTGGTGATGGTCAGATAAAGAGGACCCCGAATACCACTAGGAATTGTCAGCTACGCCGCTCTTCTGTAGCAAATCATGACAGGATGAATTATCTGCCTGGGAAAGATCGTCACCGACAGTAATGGTTTGCGTTGCCTTGGTGTTGGGTATAGTAGGCACTACGTTTTAGTTTTGCCGATTTTTACAGGATATGTTTCTTTACATTAATTTTCGGTTTCTGGTGTTAGTGTCTCCGATTTAATTACGTTTAGAGTACGCGTGATGTTAAATTCCCCGATTATTTCAAGATCGAGTTAAAACAGACACCGATTACTTGATATAGTTTTCCCCACCCAGTTTAGCGTTGTGCATTTCTTGCGTTCCAAAATCCTTGTTATACCGGAGAACCAGGATGTCTAATCTAAGCGGTAAGTAAACCTGTAAATATAGTTTTATAAGACGCATTGAATTGTCATAATATGCATTATTAAATTTAGCACCCATTTTTATGTGTATTTTGTAATTTTCGACCATTTAAGTTGGCAATCAATGTCACACTGAAATTATGAAGATCACATGCTGTAATGCGGTATTTCAATGGCGGGAGATGGCATATTTTCTTGTCATACTCCAGCTAGGAACATTTAATATTATTATGGAATATTCAGGGTGACTACAATGATAATGAATGCATGTTTACATTCAACACCCATTATTGTATTTTTGTGTAATTTTTCATCACTACACGGACCAGATCATTGATAATTTTGCAAATTTCCAACGGGACTTCTTTTGTCAAAATCCAGCTACGCTGGCGACCTCACGTTGACAAGACTGAGGGTGCTGATAGCGTGCGGTCTGACGTCATCACAGCATGATGTGGAGATGTATATATCTGTGTGCTTATATATATATATATAAACTGGCAAGTTTATCTGTCCATGAGTTAGACAGCGGCAGTGGTAATATCCCTTGGTGACTGTGTAATCAAAAGTTGTGTGAGTGTGTAGGTAGGATCACAAAAAGTAAAATGGTCAAAATCGTTTTATCTATCTATCTATCTATCTATCTATCTATCTATCTATCTATCTATCTATCTATCTATCTATCTATCTATCTATCTATCTATCTATATTTATATGCTTATATTAAATGATAAACTGACACACACGCATTAATATCTCGGCTTATAATTGACCTACAGACTTGAATAAGGTGCCGTTGAATTTGTTATTTCAAGAGGTATCCAACTATGCAGGTTATATAATTAAAAAGCAATTCAGAAAATGTTACTAAAGTGGACTAATATAGTCATATGAAGATACTGTGTATATTCGTATATAAACTGCAGGCCAGGATCACATTATACTGCGGCCAGATTCACAGGCGACCGTGTGACCACCGACATAAATGAACGGCTCTGCAGCTGAGCAGACCAAGGCACTCACTTTCCATGACAGTCGGAAATGACTGTCAAAGGCTGATATATCGGAACTCTATGTGGATGTGGATGGCAAGGGGAAACCACTACATTATCTTCTCAAGATTCCATGACTAAACCAGTTCAATGGCCGTAATCAACGTCAATGGCTGTCTTAGGACATTATTTTTTTTCGTCCAGTAGGGACAGGCATGTGCCACAGGTACCACAAAACCGTCATCCAGGGACTGGAGGCATCTCATAATTAAAACGAATAAATTTAAATAGGTACATGGAATATTAGAACGTTAAATGTGCTTGGATGCACAATGTTATAAATGAAATGGAAAGCATGAAATTGAATAACCTAAGCATAAGTGAGATGAGATGGAAGGGATCAGGCAAAATTATAAACGACAAACACAAATAATTTATTCTGGAGGGGATACACAGGAAAAAGAAGTAGATCTAATATTTGAGTAAACAAACAGCCAAATCACTTAATGGTTACTGGTGTTTTTGCAGATATATGTATTATGTGTACAAAATTGTGAAGGCAAGCACAAAAACAATAGTGGTAAATGTGTATTCAAGTAAGGATCAAATCGCACCCACCCTGATCGACAAATCACTAGTGAATTAACTGTCAATGATACAAATTAACCGCGTGACAGTCTGATTCGCCAGCTGCAAATTGGTTACTTCTAGTAGCGGTGAGATCAAGACAGTCGGGAGTCCTTGAGAATTCTCCTACATCAAAAGAAACGTCGGCATGATTTTTGTCCGATCGGGAGAATGAAGGGGAAAACACCGGCTTGTTTTCGTTGTAACAAGGGGGAGATAACTACTCTTGTGAGGTTAGTGACATAGATAGTCTGCCCTTGGGGACACCTGTGTGACATCAAGGACGTCACTAGGACAATCCCCGACTGGAATGAGAAAACTAGACTGGTTACCGTGAGTGTGCAGAATAAAGTCAACCTAGGCGGACTAATTCGAATAGCCCTATCCTGGTGTAGAAAAGAGAATCTAACGTGTTAATATCCATTTTTCATGGGTGGACATGTGTCTGTTATGACAAGGATAAGATTCGATTAAGGGATAGTGGTGTTTTCATAAGGAATTACTCTAGTAAACATTAGATGTGAATAATGTTGTACCGTCTAGGGGATAACTAGAGTTTAGGTCATTAACATAGTGTTGTGTTTGGTCAGATCTGTTCACGGAGGGTCGGCGACAGTAGGAAGTTGCCTTGTTAAAATTAACTAGTAATGGGAAATCAATTTGCTCAGCTGGTTATGAATAGTGAAGGGGATGATATTTAGAAGGATTGAAGTTGGTTGGGGGATAGGGGAAAGGTCCAATAGTGGGATCTTACAGTGGGGTGGCTACTGGGGTCCTGCATTTTTTATTTTGGTCTTTCCTTGTCTTGCCCTAACTCGGACCGATGTGTTGAGCTCATATGTCCATGACAGAGTTTGGTTCATTGTTATTTATCTGAGCGAGGCCAGTGGCCTACATTCATCTAATAGGGATCAGTGACGGGGTGGCTCTCACCAGTTGTGTTCTCTCTTTCACAGGTTCCCTCAGGTTAAGATGAAAACCACGGAAACATTGAACATTCAGATCCGGGATATTTTTGGTTCAGGAGGATTAGCAGCTACCTTCTCACTGGGCCTATGCTAGAAAAGGTTTGAAATAACAGGGCTCTGTGGAGCTGAATCATATTAGTATCCTACAGGATAAATACTGAGAACATTAGTGATAGTATTTCACACTACATGTGGACAGCAACATAGTAATGGTTTTTTTTAGTTTTCACACCATTCGTGAATAAACCAGTCGTGATGGATTTTCACTCCACTTATAACTAGAACAGTAGTGATTGACTTTCACACTACATGAAACCAAAACTTTAGAGAGTGTTTGTTCCACATAACAAGTAAATTAGAACATTAGGACTTATCTGGGAATTAAGAGATTCCTATGAGACTATGTACAATGACTGTTTTAAGAGTGAAAACTTTAGAACATTTCGTTGGAAGGAAGAATGTCATGTTCATGAGACAGTGTTCCGCTTTTCACTGTACAGGAATTGTGTGGTCTCAGTTTCTATAAACATTTAGCAACAGTGTTTAGGAACAAGGTAGGATCAGTCACAGACTGTATATTTGGGTGGTGACCAAGCATCGGGGTTATCAAAGCTCCTGGAGGTGGACAACGTCTGGCGGGAGAGACGCATCGTTTGGGTGAGGTCAATTGTGCTGACTATTATGATGTCGTGTAATCCTTGTCATGATGAGTGGACTCTGATCCTGAGCTTTGTGGTCCGATTCTACACACATTATAGTACACGACACACATTCTTCGCATACACTTCTCACATACATTACACTTTTCTTTTAATAAATTAATTGTTATTAATTTTTAGAAGCTAGAGTTGTTGAGTATGTTGCGTTGGGGAAGAATGAGAGGGGGCATGATCCAGTAGTGATAGAGAGAGAGAGAAAAAGGTGTCCGTAAACGGAGGGAGTGTGGTGGACGGAATCTAGTGGATTCTCCAGGATAATGATAAGGGGTTAAAATATAATGTGGGTGTTGATTCCCCTCACTCCAGGGACGACACTTTAAAGAAACACACGACACCAACAACAAGCTATAGTGATAAAGAAATACAACATTTTTACGATGAAGTAGACATGGCGATGTCTCAAATTAAACAACAAGATATAAAAAAAATAATACATGGTGATTTTAATGCAAAAGTAGGAAAGGGAAAAATGGAGGATGTAGAGGATAATTATGGTTTTTGTACAAAAATTAAAGAGGAGAGCAATTAATAGAATAGACAAAAATAAATGACATGATAATTGATAACACCTGTTATAAACACCATAAGCGACGACTTTACATATGGAAAAGCCCATATAATGAAAACCTCACCCAAATTGACTTCATACTTATTAATAAAAGATTAAAAATAAAAGGGTTCATAGCCAAAGCTAATGGTCAATGTTTGGGGCAGGAGAGCCTGGCATATGATACCACAACATCCAGCTTAAGAATGGAAGTGGAGGCAGTCACTGCGGCTCCCCGCTGGATGGAGAATACGACACACACACACATCGTGATTGTAACTGACTCAGAAAGCATGCTGTTGAGGGTGAGGACGGGCAGACTTCGTGCGGAGTGGCTTGCTTCGCTTCGGAGGTCACGGGTGACAAGCATCGCCTGGATCTTTTCTCCGGGGCATGCCGGTGTGCTGGGAAATGAACAGGCAGACAGATTGGCTGGCTCAGCAGAACTTGGTGGAGTATTGATACATGACAAGGCAGACGTGGTTGCGGCCTTGTGGGAGCACGTGCACACCTCGGAGGAGAAATGGATTACCATGGTCTGGCAAAAATGAGACAACGAGGAGTGACGAAGGGATCTGGCCGACGCTCAACGCTCAAGGGAAAGGCGAGACGGACTTATAATCAAATTGCTACTGGTACTATTAGTGTTGGAACTCTTCGCTGGCTGCTGAGGATGGGGACGGAGCACTTATGGGAATGCCCCGAATGCTGTGATGTCGATTCCTAAATCAATCAATCAATCAATCAATCAATAAAAGGTTTCGAAATGCGTTAATTAATGTAAAGACAATTCGGGTGCTGACTGTAATAGTGATCATGTAACACTATTTTGAATAATAAAAGTAAGACTGAAGAGAGAGAGAAAAGAAGTGGTTAATACAAAGTATGGTTTTGTGGAAGGAAAGGGTACAAACAATGCAATATATATATATATATATATTATATATATATATATATATATATATATATATATATATATATATATATATATATGTGTGTGTGTGTGTGTGTGTGGTATGTTGGGAGATGGATGCAGTACCCTGTCACGGGACAGAACAACACCAGCCTGGTTCTCGGTGGTTGCCCACATATATTTTCATTGGGTTCGTTATTACCCTCTGTCTTCCCTTTTACTAGATTGTCCCCAGGACGGTTCACGGATGACACTACTCCTCTGAAGACTGTTTCTACATGAAGACACTTAACTGACTATAAGAAAACAACCTTTGAAAAGGCAAATCTAGAATCTTTATTGGAGATTCTGACTTGAACACATAGATGAACCAACAGACAGACAGACATATAGCAATGAACAGTCAATTGGGTAAGAGTAGTCTTCTTGACTTTCTCATCATCCCACATTGGTATGTCAGTGTGATATCTAATGTCAAGTGTGTCGAACTAGGTGGTAAAACACATTCACCTGATCCTGTATGATGCCTCCTGGAACCTTGGGATTTGAGCCTGGCACGTTCCACTGTCACTTTACACTAAGCTTCAGCACCATATAGCTCCGCAGCAAATAGTCACTCGCTCATAGCCACCCGAAAAGGTGCCACATCACACAACAACAGTCCACAGCACCTAGCCAACAGGAATCAGCAGTAGCAAGGGGCAGTCGCCCACCGCCCCTAGTTAACAGCACAGAGGCCACTGCAAATAGGCACTCAGGTTACAGTACCAGGTACAGCACACAGCAAAGGGCACTCGCCCACAGCAACATCAAAGGGGTTTCTGTAAAACAAGAACAGGCCAGGTGTACCCATCCACCACACCTTTGCATAATACACACTACATCAACATGCCACCACACCAACGTTCCATTTGTGGTCAGTTCTTCCAGCTCAGACCACAATAGTATTATGTCTGACTTTCCAGACATGTCTCACCAACAGATTAGGTTACAGCTCCTGGTAACCCTAACCTAAGTCCAGTAGCTTTTCAGCCACGCGTCTCATCCCTAGTAAATAGTAAATAGGATGACACATTCCCTACCATCTAAGATCTAATGGATAATAGATATAGTGACAGGTCCATTCATAAGGATGGCAAAGTTCAATACCTCCTACAGAGATCATCAAGTGTTATGGCCTGGATCCTCCTCCCCAATCACCATTTTGTCCCTTCAGGAAAGTAGATATGCATATTAGGATACCCCAGGTCAGTACCCCATTACACCTCCAAGGTTAATGGAAGATACTCAAGCCACATTGATAACTAACCTGAAATACTGAATGAAAGACCAGACAAACAACAGAAGAGTTTGGTGTTCTTGTGTTTGTCCCTTTCCACTCCCATGTCCTCGGATACCTAGATTTCTACTATGTGTGGGTGTATGAATATATAGACACTCATCACGTAAATACATTCCTTAGGTTGCCTAGGAACTGTGTCGAATCATTCATGCCATACAATCTGGTTCCGATGAAAGTATAGAGACAATAGAAAGATAGACCCGCCTGACCGATCATTCCTTTCTCAGTAAAGGAAGCATAGAGTCAGACAACACTGATGAAATATCCACGCGATACAAGAGTGGGTGTTTTCCCACCACTATACTGGCCCACGTTTAAATCCCCAGTATGTGTAGATATCTTTCCCCTTCTGACTAAGCCCAGTTAAATAACAATAGGTCGATATCAATTTCCCAGCTTATAGCCTTCTACATATTTGGGCTTCACCGTAATGATAAACGCATAGGGTTCTCGCACCTAAGTGCTTGACAAGCACTGGTTTCAACCACGCCACATGATGATGATCGAATCGTACCAGTATCAACCTTATCCATTAAGGGAATCAAATTAAAGCTCTGGTCAAGAGAAAGTTCTTTGTCCGAACACGAATTCCCCAATATATTCCAGTATCGAGATAGGGCATCGAATGCATTGTTAATTTGTTTCAGCCAGACTGATCCAGCATAATACATTCCGCCATGTTCGCTTGAACAGCTAATCTAGGTCATAGTACACACCCAGGCCTGCTACACAGTCAACCTGCCTTGTCGAGACCCAGCCAACAGCACAACTGGTCGGCTTGGTTGATGATTAACCCACAACTAAAATACAAACGTTAGTTAAGCGACGCCAAGTATGAAAGTGTTACCTTTAAAGTTTAGGAACAATTATGCAACAGACATCGACCCGATAGATTCATCAAGCTCTGCGCTGTAGATCATTCTGGAGCCACAAAAGTATATCATGATACAGCTGATCAACGACACGGCCTCTCGTCTCAAGGACAACCATGTCACCACTGCAGATCACTCTATAATTCCATATGAATTGAATAGATTACAGCTGGCAGACACGGCCGTGAAATGATAGTTCAACAACAACCTCTGTAGAACATTCTCCGGCTCCGCGTGATGCAAATTACACAGCTGGCCATAGAAGCGGCCTGCCTTTCCTGATGACTGTCTACCGAATGCCTCTTTGTCAACACCGGAAGAAAACACTCACCGGAATCTCCCGAAAACTTCCGAGAATTACGTCACGAAGGTGAAGGCAACTCAGCATTCCCCGAGTTCTACATAGTGTGCGATTTTTACAACAGAAAAGATCTACCCACACTCAAGGAGTGGCGTTATGTTTCTCGGGACCTGTGATGTTCATGACAATCCCGAGACATAACATCAAAGACCCAGAAGACGGTCTCAGCTCCTTGTAACTCGGAAATCCCCCTCTCACCCGCCTGAAAATGTGGCCTAGCCACCAAGACAGAGTGGGGTAGAGTTGGGGCTTTGTTGTTCCGTCTGAGATACACTTGCGTTTCGTGACATACCCACCTTGGCCTACCCCGTAATGAAGTTAAGCTAAGAGGATGGGACTAATTTCGTCTGGAGGGGATGAGTCTTTGGAAGCCAAAGTGCCCCATATTAGCTTAGGAAATCTAGGGGTTTCCCCGGAACTTTAATGACTTCCCTCCAAACTTTGCCTTCTCGAAAAGAGATACTTATTTAGCTCGTGAACCCCCACCTGTATTAATTTTCCCTTATAGGTGAAATGAGTACAAGAAATTTATATAATTTAAAGTTATCGTTTCTGAGTAACGTGGAACCCGGATGCTTACAATAGTACAGGACGTTGCTGTCTATTGTGGTTACCCAGCCACCTATCGTTCCAAATTCTACTGATATGTGATGTGGTAAAGTTAACTAAAGACATATATACAAGTTTTGTCACATCACAATGTATTCAACAAAAAGAAGGAAGAAAAGTAAAATATGTTTATTGTAAAAAAATTCTGTGGAGAAAAATCCAGTGAAGCAAATCTGAATACATGAAATTCAATCATTAAATCATGAGATAATGTTATTTTGTCCAATATGGAACAATTAACTCCCAGTAGATTCATTGATGAAGTAATTCAGTTAGCCACTGTGCTTAACTACACACTCTTCCTATATTGTCTCTGAGCTACACAAGATAGTATGGGATTCTCCATAGAATTGGTGAAATTGTTCATAAACTAAACAGTCTCTACACACAATAAGACTTGGAGATGTTAATATATTCTCAGTCTATGGAATGTCTATGATTGTTCTCAAGTGAAAAGATGTTCAACTGAGTTTAATCTAGTTCTTTCATTAGTATGTTGATTCTATGATAGGACTGGTCTGACATGCTGGCTTTGTTGGAAGGATACCCTGAAACATCATGCACTAGAGTCACTGGGAAATAATAGGGTGGCTGCTCCTTGATGAATTGTTTTTGATTAACAGATTCAGGATAACTCACTACTTAACACAATGTAAGAGTCCCTAATTAGTTCTCCAGTTCTTCATTAACATTGTTTCTGGTTTATTCCTCCTTCACTCAACTGTCTACATTGGCACCTTTCCGTCTTGACAGACGATAGTTTGGTACATTGTGCTTCAAAAAGGCTTAATAACTACGATCCATGGCGGTGGCGAGTGTGGCTGGTAAGGCCAATTCTTGCTGCAAATGTTTGCCCACAGTAGGTGCATGTGAAAACATGGTCACTTCCACCATTTTGCACCATCTTACGTCTCTCACGCTCTGTGTGTGCTTTATCTGCAATCATTTTCTCCTTTGTCTTTATTCCATTTCTGATAGTTGCCCTCCATGCAACACGTTCAGCGGCGACGTGCTCCCAATGTGCATTATCAATGCCTGTATCAATCATGTCCCGCTTACACACATCTTTGTATCGTAGTAGAGGCCGACCCTGAGATCTCCTACCCGTCTGTAATTCACCAAAAAAGATGTCCTTTGGTATTCTACCATCATCCATCCTCCTAACGTGTCCTATCCATCTAAGTCTACGAAGACTGAGCATGGAATACACCGTCACACAACCTGATCTTTCCAATACTTCAGTATTTGTGATTTTGTCTTGCCACTTAATACCAAGTATTCTTCGCAGACACCGCATATGAAAGCTGTTTAAACGTTTCTCTTGGCGTGAGTAAGTTGTCCAGGTTTCACTGCCATAAAGAAGAGTACTAAGGACACAGGCTTGGTAGACGAGGACTTTTGTTTTGGCAGTAAGCTTCCTGTTCTCCCAGACTCTTTTTGCTAACATGTTCATTGTTGTTGCTGCCTTGCCAATCCTGATGTTGATTTCCTGATCGAGGGATAATTTGCTATTTACCTCTGATCCTAGATATGTAAAATGGTCTACTATCTCCAGTTCGGCGTCGTCAATAAAGATTGATGGTACACCATGTGCACCTTGTGACATAATCTGTGTCTTCTTTTTGTTAATTGTTAAACCAAATTCAGAACAAGCATTGGAGAATGCAGATAGTAGATGTTGTAATTCTTCCTCAGAGTGGGTCGTAATCGCAGCATCATCCGCAAAAAGCAACTCTCTGATTAGTACCCTCCTAATTTTGGTCTTGGCCTTCAATCTCTGAGCATTATAGAGGCCACCATCCGAGCGTGAGTGAATGTATATACCGTCATCCTGATCACGAAAGGCATATTTCAGTAGAAGTGAAAAGTATATCCCAAAGAGGGTGGGGGCTAGTACACAACCTTGCTTAACTCCACTCTTGATTTCAAACTCTTCTGAAGTTGAGCCATCAAACTTGATTATACCCTTCATGCCTGTGTGGAACGATTCCACAATGGACAGAAGAGTTGGTGGGCAGCCAATCTTCTTTAGTGCTTTGAACAGACCCTCACGACTGACCAAATCGAATGCCTTTGTGAGGTCGATGAAGGCAATAAACAGTGGCTGATTTTGTTCCCGGCATTTTTCTTGCATCTGTCGCAATGAGAATATCATATCAATGGTAGACCGGTTCTGACGGAAGCCGCACTGTGATTCGGGGTAGACTTGATCTCCCAGGACTTGAAGTCTGTGCAGGACAATTCTGGCAAATACTTTCCCAACAATACACAGAAGTGAGATACCCCTATAGTTGTTACAGTCGCTCCGATCTCCCTTGTTCTTGTACAGCGTTATGATGTTTGAATCTTTGAAATCCTGTGGGACTTGTCCTTCTCGCCAGCATAGCTCTATTAGCTGGTGGATCTGTAGAGCGAGTGTGTCTTGCCCACTCCTGATTACCTCTATTGGAATCCCATCCTTACCTGGAGCCTTGCCAGATGCAAGCTCATTTATAGCACACTTAACTTCTGTTATAGTGGGAAGTGTGTCCAGGTGGTCAAGAGTTGGCAGGGCCTCTATGGCGTTGAGGGCATCATCCGCTAGCTTGGTCTCACTTGAGTAAAGCTCTAAATAGTGCTCGACCCATCTATCCATCTGCTGTTTCTTATCAGTGATGATTTCTCCAGTCAAGGTTTTCAGCGGTGCACTTCTTTTGATCATTGGACCACAGGCTTTCTTTATCCCTTCATACATGCTTCTGATGTTTCCCTTATCACTTGCGATTTGAATGGACTCACATAACTTGATCCAATAGTCATTCGCACACTGCCTGGCAGCCTTTTGTACATCCTTCCTCGCTTGCTTCAGCTCACTCAGAGTGTTACGCGTTGGTCTTTCCTTGTTTCTTAAGAGAGCTATCTTCTTTTTATCAATCAAGGTCTGCAGTATCTGGCTGTTTGCCGCAAACCAGTCCTGCCTCTTATGATCCACAGTGCCGTAAACCCCTACCGCTGTTTTATAAATAGTTTCCTTAAGTTTACTCCATTTATCATTTACTATACAATTTTCTGATGTATCATTGAAAGCGTCTTCAAGTTGCTGTTGAAATTCAAAGCACTTTCCAGGATCGTGAGTGTTAGTAATATTAATCCTGGGGCTAGACTTGTGTTTAGCTGTGTAGATTCTCTTTGGTCTCAGTCTAACCCTTGCAACAACCAAAGAATGATCTGTATCACAGTCAGCACTGTGGTAACTTCGAGTTAATGATGTATGGTTCAGATGTTGTCTCCGTGTGATAATGAAGTCCAGCTGATGCCAATGGCTGGATCTTGGATGTTTCCATGTGACCTTATGCATCTCTTTTGTTTTAAAAAAGGAGTTTGTAATACATAGGTCATTTCTAGTGCAATGCTCCAGCAGCCTTTGCCCATTATCATTCATGCGACCGATGTTGTATTTTCCAAGGCACACTGGCCATGAACTCGAGTCCTTGCCCACACGAGCATTGAAATCACCGAGCATATAAATGTAGTCGGATTTTGGAACTGCCTTGATCGCAGAGTCTAGCTGCTCATAGAACGTATCCTTCACATCATCAGAGGAAGCGAGTGTCGGTGCATATGCAGTGAGAATGGTGGCAAATCCACAAGAGGTTGCCAAGCGCAGTGATAATAATCTTTCATTACCTCCAGCTGGGATATCAATCATTCCCAGTAGCGAATTCTTCACTGCAAAGCCCACACCATGTTGCCTTTTTTCTGCCTGCCCTCTTCCCTTCCAAAAAAAGGTGTAATTGTTTTCCCTGAGTGACCCTTCCTCAGCGAGGCGAGTCTCCTGCAGGCCAGCAATATCAATGTTAAGACGATTGAGTTCAGCATCAATCACAGCCGTTTTTCTCACATCGTCAATATTTGTCAAGTCAGTGGAAAATCCTGGACACATGGTTCTCACGTTCCAGGTTGCAAGCCGTAGCTTGAGGTTTCTATTCTTTTTATTAGTACCTGGTGCATTGGTTTTACAGCCTGCGATTCAGATTTTGTCCTAGCCCCAAGCACCCATTGAAGCAGGCAGTCTGTGGCGGATCAGCACCCAATTGGCTGGGGGCTGCCCAGCTTGAGGCGGGCGGTAGCTGATCAGTGACACCTGTAGGTGTCTCCCACCGTCAGAGGCAACGCGTGGCGCCCCATGTCTACGCCAACTGACAAGGACTTATAACCCGTAACAGTTGCCTCTCGCTTTGATTCCGAGACCGGTTAAGACCAGGGATGGAGTTATTGCCTCTCCATAGCACAAAGCCTGGGCTAAAATAAAGAAACCATGTGTTGCCCATGCAGCATGATCCCTCTCTCGGCCTGCCTAGTTCACTCCAGAGGAAAGTTGACACCTATAATCTGGAACAAGACAAGCTGCAGAAGCTGCCGGATCAGCAAAGCAATGCTCTAACTGTCCGCCTGTCGGAGCTTCGATCCTAGACCAGCTGCCAACCAAGGCTTAGGGCCTGGTCTGCCCTGCCATGACTTATTTTGTCTTTGGGTTGCATTTCCTCGCACCAGGATAAGGCTAGTACCCTCCCAATTGCGCTCTTCCTCCCGAAGCCTTTGGCACAATGTGGGGTGTCGGGTTTGGTAAGCGCCGCCCAACATTCGGCGCTGACAGAAAGCAGGTAGTACCATCTACTGTCATACAGTAGCTCAGTCATATCTGACTAAGACCTGACTCACCAACTGTCTACCCATACATAATAAGCTGGCAATATATCTGCAATAATTCTGCAATATTTCTGAGATAATCTGCAGAATATTTGTGATAATGATCTTCAGAATCTGTGTGATAATAATCTGCAGAATATTTGTGATAATAATCGGCAGAATCTTTGCGATAATCTACAGTATCTTGGTAATAATCTACATAATCTTTGTGATAATCTGCAGACACCTGGTGATAATCTGCGAACACCGTCTTCCTTACCTCACTCGTAAGTCAGCTACGTATCTGTTACACAGAGGCAATCCAACTGAATCAGACAAGGGACATACTAGTCCTAAAACTCCCCTTAAAAAACACAACCGGCCTTCATGACGGTTAGACTATATGTGCCAAATTAAGGCGTTCTTCTTCCCAAAAGCCTTTGCAGCGACGATATTCTGCTAGGTTAACCAATGGGTTTCTCAGGATTTGAACACCTTACCTGTCTATCATTGGGTGACACGGTTATTATTATCGGTGATGCCACATTCCTCAAATTCCGATGCTCTCTTGTGCGGACACGTTTGTAGAAAACTGTGTTTTGAAGTAGTGATGTACAGAAGTATAACGAATTGAGGGCGCAATATTCGACAGAGCCCCCCTCCAGATTGTGCTCCGTGGAGGACAATCTTCTCATTCGTTCACAGCTGACACGGTTCCGTTTGTGATCCCTCTTGTTAGTTTTCCTCTTCATCCGAAGTTGATGGTTCATCAGGAACTGGATGACGACTCAAAAAGTCGGCACCTACGTTCATTTTCCCAGGAACGTATTCGATTTGGAATGAGTATGATTGCAACAGCAGCGTCCATCGCATGAGTCTTGAGTTCAGATTCCGTGATGATTCCAGAAACATCAAGGGTTGGTGATCACATTGCACTGTAAACTGTTTACCATACAGGTATGTCTGAAACTTTTCCACAGGCCAAATCATACTAATGCACTCACGCTCGATCACCCAGTAGTTACGTTCAGAAGCATTCAGTTTCCTGCTTGCATAGGCTTCAGGGAATAGCTCTGAGTGATCATCTCCTTTCCTCTGAAGTTAGGTGGCCCCTACCCCTATATTACTCGCGTCTGTGCGGAGCACGAACGGACTGTCTAGGTCTGGTAGATGTAGGATCGGTTTGGCTGTTAACGCTTGTTTGAGAGCTGTAAAAACGTTCTCACAATCAGCTGACCATATGACTTTCTCTGGATTCCCCTTTTTGGTAAGATCCGTTAAGGGTGCAGCCAGTGTGTTGAAGTCTTTGATGTATCTTTGATAGAATCCACATAAGGAGACGAATGATCGAACATCCTTTTTGGTCCTTGGGCGAGGTGCTCTCTGAAGTCTCTCCACATTTCCTTCTTGAGGTGTTATGAAGCCTTGAAATACCTTATGGCCTAGGAAGTCCAACTGTTGGAATCCTATTTGACACTTCTTGGGTCTTGCTGTCAAACCTTTTCCTTCAGTCGCCTGAACAAGAGATGCAATGTTTGGACATGATCCTCAAATGTCTCAGTCGCAAGTAAAATATCGTTCATGAAGTGGCTGATGGCCGGATGACGCAATGGGTCAAGTAATCTTCTCATCATGCGTGTAAAAACACTTGGAGCGTTACTTAATCCAAATGGAAGAACATTGAACTCGTAGTGTCCTCCAGGTGTACTGAAAGCTAACCACGGTCTGACTTCCGTTTTAACAGGAATTTGGTAATATCCCTTGCTTAGATCAATCCTGATGAAGTATTGGGCTGTATTGAAAAGGGTGAATGGTTGATTCTGGTCAGGTTCTGCCTGGAATCCAGTAATCGCTTATAGCTGTCGATAATCGATGCACATTCTATTTTCACCACTAGGTTTTCTCAACAACACTACACTTTCACAACACATGGAGATTCAGATGGTAATATGATTCCTGATGAGAGTATCTGCTGTATCTCTTCCTGCAAAGTATTTTGCTTGGCATAAGGAACTGGGTACGTCTTGACACGCACAGGTGTATCATCTGTTAGTTTCATGTCAAATTCCACTAAATCAGTAAGACCTGGTTTGTCAGTAAGTATTTCTGCATACATTGCCATAATATATCGAATTTGCTTCTTTTGATCTTGAGATAGGTTGGGGTTGATATCCACATCCTGAAATGTCTCTTTGGCTTGCAGTGTACATTCCGTTCCCATGGTAATTCCTTGTTCTATTTCAGTAGCAACAGCCATAGCCATCAGGTGTGCAGTTTCGGAGGCTGCGGACCTTTCATTCCATTTCTTCAAAAGGTTTATGTGAAACACTTTCAACTTGCCTTTGACAGAAATTTTGTAGCGAGTACGAGATAATTTCTCTGTCACCTTGAATGGTCCCTTCCATCCAATTTGCAACTTGTTCTGAATGGTTGGAAGTAGTAGCAGCACTTTTTCACCCACTGTCAGCTCTCTATCATTTGCTTTCTTGTTGAAATTGCGAGCCATTCTTCGTCGAGCTTGACGTAGATTCACATTCGCTTGTCTCCAACCATGTTGTAGACGTTTTTTCAACTCAGCAACATAAACAGATGCAGTAACTACTGTATCATCTACATGATCATTAGTCCATGTTCTCAGTAAAGCTTCTAAGGGTCCCTTGATTGGCCTTCCAAACAACAGTGTGGCGGGCGCAATCCCAGTGGAGTGATGCGGACTTCCCGATATGCAAATAGTGCAGCAGGAATATATGCGTCCCAATCCTCTGGTTTTTCTTGAGCTGACTTTCTCAGAATACTGATGAGGGTACCATTCCACCGTTCTACACTCCCATTTGTCTGCGTAAAACAGGGAGATGAATAGATGTGGCGAGTATGAAATAGCCGAAAAACGTCTTCCATGAGTTTACTGCGAAACTGTGATGAATTGTATGTCAGGATTTTTAGGGGAAATCCAATCTGAGTAAATATCTCAAGTAAGGCTTCAGCAATATGCTTGGAGTCACTTGATGGCATTGGAATACTCTCTGCCCACATTGAACAGACGTCCACCAATGTTAATATTTATCGATTCCTCCTCCTCGTTCTGGGGAGTGGTCCGATAATGTCTACTGCTACCATCTCGAATGGAGATCCAGTGACAGCCATCTCACAAAGCTTCACAGGAGGAGTGCTATGTCTTGTGGTCACTCTTTGGCATTCCGGGCATGATTTGACACATCGTATGATGTCAGAATTCATTTCTGGTGACAAATAGTGAATGAAAATTCTTTGCGTAGTGGCATTTATTCCCATATGCCCACTGAAAGATAAGCTATAGCCCATTTCCAATATTTGAGCACGATATGTAGACGGGACAACTAATTGAGAATACTCTTGTCAACTTTTACCTGCCTTTCGGTATAGAAGTCCACCCTTCATATACATGTCGCCTCTACGTGGAGGTGAATGTTCTTTAGGGAGTTTGTTGAAACATGGCAACAATGTGCTGTCAGCACTCTGTGCTTTCTTCAGATCCTCTGATCGAGGTGTGGTGGGAGTCGACGATGCTGGAGTCTTTTCTGTCCACTTTTACCTGCCTTTCGGTATAGAAGTCCACCCTTCATATACATGTCGCCTCTACGTGGAGGTGAATGTTCTTTAGGCAGTTTGTTGAAGCATGGCAACAATGCGCTGTCAGCACTCTGTGCTTTCTTCAGATCCTCTGATCGAGGTGTGGTGGGAGTTGACGATGCTGGTGTCTTTTCTGTCTGAGAACTAGTCGTCATATCAGCGACTATCACAGGCTGTATAGGATCTCCTAAATACACGAAACGACATCCGAGCATGACAGGAAACACGGGATAATCCATCACCGCTGCCTTGATTGTTCCAGTAACATAACGCGAAGATATATTTACTCGAGTAGTGACATCTTGATTGAACATTTCAAGGGTCCCTGTATAATCACCATTTCCTCAGTCGTTGCTACGATGCAGTCATAATTTAGACCTGTATCATATAAGCAAATACGGGGTATCCATTTAACAAGATGGATTCCACTACCGGAAATTTGGAATGGGTGTCTTCATGAGTTGTCACACTGGACGTTTCACTAGTGCTCACCTTACGTTCCTTCCTGCGAGTCAGACATGCAACTGTGTGAGAGGTAGGAGGTTTCTTCCGACAATCAGTTGTGTGATGTCTTACCTTCCTGCAATGGGTACTGTCCCATTACCACTCTTCTTGGCAGCCTGAATATAAGATAGACTGGCGCTCGCAGATTTCTTCAGCTTTTTATTGGGGTTGGTGCTTTCTTTTTCTTTGGTATTGAGTGATTTGTCTGGAGGAGAAGCTGTGGTCGTCCGACTCTTACTTCCCACCTCCTTCTGAGATTTATCCCATCTCTCTGCCAAAAGAATAATTTTTACATGTCGATTCGCTCCATTCTGTGTTAAGAACACCCGAAGATCTAATGACATTTTCCCCCTTAATTGGTCAATTAAAATCATCTCTCGGAGTCCTTCAAATGATTCTTCAAACTTTCCCATCTCTGCCTATTTGTGCAGATAGGATTTTAATCTTTCTACCAAATGGCCGTAGCTTTCCTCAGGCTCTCTCTTAGCTGATCTAAATTTCCTTTTATAGTTATCAGAATCAACCTCGAAGCGAGTTAATAAAGCTCTTTTGAGAATACAGTAATCCTGTCGTTCCACATGACTAAGTCTAGAGAAAATTTCAAAGGCGGTTGTTCTCAAGCCCTGGGACAGTTTCACCGACGATCTTGATTCATTAAGCCCACAGGTAACACACGTAAGTTCGAACCGTGAAAGATAAGGTTCAATTCCCTCAACGTTCTCATCATTTGGCTCTAAAGGAAATGCCATGGCCCCTTGCGATGACAGCTTTCCTCTGTCTGTATGTCTGTAGTTAGTCTGCGTGTGGAAACGGATGGGGTGGGAGGAACAGCACTTTCCAGTCTCCTCATCTCCAACTCAGCATCCATGCGCCTGATCTCCAACTGATGTTGCCTCTCTCTGTCTCTATTATCCATCTCAGCCTGCAGCTTTCTATCCTCCAATTCTAAAGCTATCCGACTTTCGCTCTCTCTTTCTGAATTATTTCAGCTTCTCTGTCTTTTTCCTTCTGGGTTGTCTCGGTTGTCTCGGTTGCCATAATAGATTCTAGATTTTTCACAAATATTTGAAAAAAATACACAGTGTCACCTCTGCCAATTCAGATAAGAAAACCTCTGTGTCTGAAAATGGTACAGATCTTGCAATGACGAAATACAAACAGCAATCAGACAACGCAATGTTGCTGGAAAATGTTTTCACTGAATCTGGAGTTTCCGACTATGAGAGAAAATTACCAAACACCCCAAGTTACCATCACTTACCAACAGAGACTCTGATTCACCCCCCTGATTTACACCCGGTTACCTAAGACCTAAAGTGATTTATAAATCAGTGGTTCTGAATCTTGAACAACCCAAAGTCCACCTGGTGACCTTGAAAATGCGGTCTTTAAAAATGTAAGTAAGGTTCCGCAAAAATGCAGAGTTCTATTTCACAACAAATCCTGGAAGAAAATATCCACATAAATCAAGCAATTGTGATGTGAACAAAATTAACCTTCCCTACATAAGGTCCAGTTAATGTTATCTAGTTGAAGACTCTCATTAGCTTCTAGCTTCAACAACTCTAGCTTCAACAAATAAAAACACGAAATTTATTAAAGCAAGGAGGATATGTAGGAGAAGTGTGTGTGTGTGTATATACGGTGTAGAATGTGTGACGTGTACTCTAAAGTGTCTATAGACTCAGATCAGTGTTCAGGAGTATAGTCATTCTCATCACTGTGCTGAGAACACACTAGCACCATGTATTCCAGACAAGCAACCTCACCAAGGTGATGCTCCTCCGGTCATGTGAATACTGCCTCCGTTGTCTCTTGAACCATTAGGATGCTTGGACACCCATGACAAACACTGTCTAATGAGAGTCTTCAATCTTATTTACACTATTAATTTCCTCTGTTATTTAACTGATTGTTAATCAGAAAATTATAACCCTATTGTCACTGTTACTGTGGAAATCTTAATGGATCTAGTGTCACTGGTTTTAAAGATTCCCCATATTAACACCACACTCTGAATGTTATAGGTATCAGTATAAACTTGTATGAATGTTCCTGGTATCAGTAGTGTATTTATACAATGTTCTGACTGTTCAGTGATACACCTATCACTTGCTAAACATAAATCTCATCAGCATGTCCTGCTCAGCAGAAGCTAGGTTCCCGCAAACCAACTTGGGTATAAGCCCAATGTAGCGGCCTCTCAGCAACTTCTGTCTTCAAATTCTGAGCCATCATCTTCTAAATTGTGTTCTAGCTTCACTGTCGAATATCATAGCACACCTACGTGGACCTGTAAATGGAACCTGTAAAATAGAGAATACTATGGTAAGAGCAACTCAGTCATGGCCGGAATGATTTGAGTGTAGGCCAATAGCAGCACTCAGATCTATAACAGAGATCCTATCTCTGTCATACGGCCAAATAACTCATCATATGATCAGAGACATGGCAACACCAGGACAGAATAAAGGAACGGGTAGAAACCCAGCAGATGCCCTACTGGAAGATCCTACCATTTCACATTCCTCTCCTCCCTCTCAACCATCCTTAATCTCTCTAATTATTATTCCACTAAATTGTTCTCAACTCCCTGAGTAAATGATATATCACACTAGCTAGTTGAAGCCACACAATAGAATACTAGTGCCGACGCTCCTATGATACTTTCTAGCACCGCACTTATAGAACATTCTATCACTAATCATAATACATTATATCACCACACCTATAATACCACCGCACAGTACTGTACTCTATTCCTAATCATACTCTAAGTTAGATATGATTAATAGCCTACCATATGCCTATTCTGGTTGCTAATCGAAACTAGGCAATCACAGACTGGATCTATGTCCGCCGATAAATATCAACAATTTGACACCCTAGTTTCTTTCATTGAACACAACTCGGAAAACTGCACCGATCTTTCCCACTTCACAAATCTTGATCGACTAACTGCACTTGTTTACCGCAACGCTTATTATATTGGGCTGGAGTGACGTCACCAAAAAGTCTAGACGCTGATCCGTCCAGAATCTGGTTTCCTCCTCCTGTTCTAGACTAACTGGAGTCAATCCGCCGTCAAATTTGCTTTCATTTGGGGAAATTCTTTGTCCCGTACATCAATAGTTCAGTCTGTCTGTGACCCATAGAATTCATCCCGCTTGTATTCAGACAATTCGTCTTCACTTCAAAGGCTACTACCGCCATGGCAGACGTTTGGCGTTGTTATTCGTTTCTCGAACAACACACATCATAAAGATTCGCCGACCAGGGGTAGACATTTTGACGCGACGTATCTTGTTTCTCAGTTAGAAATGCCGATCGTGTGTAGACAGTTTTAACGACGTATTTTTCTCAGTCTCTACAACATCAAAGGGTCGGTTGTTTTTGCAGACTAATGTCGGGTCTTGTTTGTCATCGATCGCAACTAACAAGTTTATTTTCCGTGACATAGGCCCCCTCCTAAGAGAGTAGTCCGCAACAACTCTTTCTTCTTGGTGGTTCGATCCAGATGATCAATTCCTCTTCTTCAGGAGCTTTTCTTTAGAGAATGGCACTGGGTAAACCTTTTGGCGAACAGGCTCTTGGGTGATCAAAATCATCTCGAACTCCACCAACCTCTTTCGTCCTGGTGTGTCAGTCAGTATCTCCTTATGAGACTCGAGAACCTGGGTTATCTTTTCCCTCTCCTGGGAAGTCAGATCAGGGTTCACCTGCACATCCTTGTAGGTTTCCTGGTGTACCAGGTGTCAGAGTCTCACCCAGAGTTATAACGCGTTGTCTGCACCAACACCAGACAATGCAACGCTGATGTATTATAAGCACTACAGCTATAACGCGGCGTCTTCAACAACGCCAGACAATCAACGCTGAGCGATACTAAGCAGTCGGCGGTCAGCTGGAACACAGCGTGAACATTGAGGGGTCACGCGGGCTGACTCGAGCACAACTGTGGTGTGTGCTGAAAGTCCAGTCAGACTAGGCTTGGTGGCCGTAAGAGACTGACGTGTGAAAGCGGCTTGAAAGTTTTATGCATGTCTTGCGAGGTAGTTTGTAAGACCGTTGGAGATGGAACGCCTGTCTGTGTGACTTGTAAGTGGAGTGCATTGATGTATTATTATATTGATGTATTGGTTGCTTGCATTTATGATCTATTGGTTATTGTGAATTGTGATTGCGCGAAGCTTGTATTGTTTCTGATGTGTGCAGTGCGCGAATAAATAGCGCGAATTATATTATCGGCTGTTAGCCTCGTGTTATTTGATAAGCATAGTTAGTATCACACTTGTCAAGATACGAGCCATAATTCTTGCCCTAAGCAAGACTTTGACAAGTGCAAACGTGGGGGATACGTCCTCATTATATTTGAACCGTGAAATACGAAAAATAGAGTGTTAAATAATTGTAAACATGGCGACTGTTGTCGAGTTTTTTGTGAATCAATTATTGGTATAAAGTGCGAGTTTTGAACAAATGCGAGCGTGTAGGGTATAATTTAACAGATAAATACCATCTTTTGAGTTAAGTTATCGAAACTATAAGCGCGTTTTTGGACTTAGTAAATTTCAACCGAGTTATTAAAGTGATAAAAACAAAATGGCGGTCATGTCCTTGAATGTCATTGAGTAGAAGTAGTGTTAGCGGAACGTTTGGAAAGTGTGAAAAGAGAGTTGTTGAGTGTGGTGATACGACTAACAACAATACTTGACGACATACAAACCTACAAAAACTTAAGTGACATTACATACACCACACACTTGCACATGTTCTAATTTCTCTTGCTCCAAAAATAACAGGTTGTTTGGTGTCATCTACACCTGTCCCTTGTAAACTCCGAAATTTTTTGGTCGACCTGAATTAAAAACCAGAGTGGTTTCGGGCAGTACTGTTTAGCCATTGTTCGACACATTGCCTCAGGAGTACTTGAGTATAAAATTTTTTTTTCTCTTCCTTATATTTTCGTTCACCAGGCCTAAACACAAGCTGTAATATTAAGTACTGGAAACTTTTGAACTTAAATTACTAACAACGTTATTAATTTTGTGTCTATCGATTTCATCATACATTTTGTTCATCATGTCTAGTGTAAACGAGTACATCGAAATGGGTTTAAAGATGAACCTTTCTGGTGAAGAGTTAAGAGCCTGGAGTGAGAAAAAGTTTGCAGAATACAAGGTTAATGAACGTGATGAGAGAGCAGCCGAAAGATCTTTTAAGCAGGCAGAATCAGATACTGCGTTGAAACAGGCAGAAGCTGCTTTAAAACTTAAGCAGGCAGAATCAGATACTGCTTTAAAACTTAAGCAAGCAGAAACAGATGCAGAAATAAGAAAATCTGAAATTGTAGCTCAGAGCAAAAGAGAGGAACTTGAAGTGCAGCTAAAAATTGAACAGCTGAAAGCAGAAACTTCCAAAGAAAAGGAAGATAGAAAAGCTGACAAAGACCAGCCATATAAGAAATACCAAGGGCTGATTAAAAGTTACACCACAGGTGATTGCATAGCAGCTTTCACACACAATTTTGAATGTATTATGGATCATTACCAGATCCCAAAGTCAGAATGGAGTATAATATACATGAGAAGTCTTTCTGGAGAACCTCTGAAAGTGATAGAGTCGATTCCAAATGACCTGAAGAAAGATTATCATTATTTTAAGACAAAAATTATGTCTCATTTTCTGCTAGATGAAGCAGGCTACAGAGAACAGTTTGGTAAATTGTCTCCTAAACCAACACAAACGATCTCTGATTACATCTCAGAAATACAGAATGTTTTTTCTAAGTGGCTGTCAGCAGCCAAAGTGAATGGTAATTTTGATAAATTGACAGATCTTATTTTGAGAGATAAAATTATCACATCTCTCCCACCTCCATTTTCGAAATTTCTATTAGAATGTCAGTGTGAACGTGTACAACAGATTGAAAGTTGTGGCTCAGGTTATTTTTCAGCCAATAAGCAATGTTTCATTACTGGTTTGACTAGCACATACTTTGTAGCAGCCGATACATATGATAGAGCTAAGTCAGTGCCCTACAACAAACAAAAGCCCTATAGGCAATCTACTGAAAAGCTTAACAAATGTAAATATTGTCATTTGTCACACCACGAAACTGATATGTGTGACCAACATCCTGGTTACATGTCGTACTTACAAAACTACATAGCGAAGCAAGACAAAGAAAGAAAGATATACAGACGGAACACCAAATGCTTCCTTTGTAAGGCGTTCGGCCAATGGCGGAAAGATTGTAAAGCCAAAGCTATGTCCAGAAAGGCGAATGCAGCCATGATTGATAGTTCTTCATCAGAAGATGAAAGTGTAGAAGATCAAACTGTAAACGCAGCACATTCTGTTGATGTGTTTCAACACGACAAATGTACTATCTGTGATCAATTTCATGAGGATGGCATTTTGACATGTGGCCATTCCATTCCTGTTACAAATGAGGAAGCCAATTTAGTAGTCATCTCCCAAGGTAAATTAAAGATCCACCATGGGTATATTAACGGTAGAGCTGCCACCGTTTTACGGGATAGCGGCAGTACCCTCATTGGCATTAAGAGAGACTATATCTTACCATCACAATATAGTGGTAAATATGTTACATGCAGAACTTTCTCGGGTAACATCGAGAGATACCTGCTTGCATGGGCATACATAAGTACACCATTCCTCACCAGAAAGGTCAAATGCGCAGCATTGACCAATCCTTGTTGCGATGTCATCATTGGTAACCTTCCAGAGGTGAATGATATGCCACATGACGGTATTATATCCACCGTCACTTGTATCATTAATAATACCATTCCACCACCATCACAAATCACCATTCAAGATGTTTTACCACCTGTAAATGAATGTATGTATGCCAATTCGGCAATGTCATCACATGAATGTAGTTGTTTAAATGTAACACCAAGTTGTAAAGTACATGATAACCTTGATATTACAAATGCAGTAACCAGATCTACTGCTCAAATGCAAGATCGAATCGATCAGACAGAGGCTTTACAGCTAATAAGCCCAGTTGTAACATCTCCTGAAACAACCAGGGAGAAATTTGTAACAGCTCAAAAAGCTGATCGATCGTTGCAAAAGTATTTTAAATTAATAGGCCAAAAGCCACGAGTAGCAAAGAACGCTAAATGGTATTTTGCTCTGAAAAACGGAATTCTTACACGGTACTATACCAAAGGTTCTAGCACTACAGAACAAACGGTGCTACCTTCAGAAAACCGCAACCAAGCATTACAGCTAGCGCATGACATACCCTTTGCAGGGCATATGGCGTATGCTAAAACACGAGCAAGGTTACTTACTCAATTCTATTGGCCTAAATTTTGCAGTGATACCATATTGTATTGCAGATCGTGTGACATCTGCCAAAAGCTTGTTAAAAAGGGGGAACACCCGCAAGCAGAACTGCAAATCACTGATTTGGCAAGTAGACCGTTTGAAAAGATTTCGGTCGATATAGTTGGTCCTCTTAACCACATAACATCAAGAGGAAACAAATATATTGTTACAATAATTGATTTATGTAGTCGGTGGCCAGAAGCCATTCCGATGAAGAATATAACTTCCAAAGACATCATGGTAGTATTCTTCCATATTTTTGCAAGGGTAGGATTCCCTGATACCATCCTTTCAGATCGGGGTAGCCAGTTCATTGCCGCAGCTACACAAGCATTTACTAAGATGTTGGGGGTGAAGCAATGCTTTAACAGCCCGTACCACCCACACTCCACAGGTATCATAGAAAATATCAACGGCGATCTTAAACATATGCTCTCAAAAGTAACCCAAGAACATCCCGAAGACTGGGACACGTATCTACCTGCTATTTTATTTGCATATAGGGAAGTGCCACATTCCAGCACTGCATTCGAACCATTTGAAATAGTGTATGGTGCCAAACCACGCGGCCCATTGTCATTGTACCAGTCTATGCTGACTGAAAGTAAAACCATATTTACACCCATTTCATCGTATGAACATGTAATATCATTGCGCGATAGAATCATGAAATCATGTGTGTTAGCAAAAGAAGCACTACAAAAATCTGGTGCTATCTACCGACAATACGCTAACAGAGGAAATAGAACCATTACTCTGACGCCAGGACAGGACGTTCTTCTCTTATTGCCAAGTGCCAGACATCTTCTCACAGACTCATGGCAAGGACCGTTTAAAGTGTTACGACAAATTTCGACAGTAGATTACGAAATTGCAGTTAGGGACAAACACAAGATTTTTCATATTAACATGCTTAAACCATACTACCACAGGGACGACGAACAAGTAGAGACTACAGCAAGCACAACAATAGTGGACCAGACAGACGACAACGATACTGACGAGATACCAACACCAGTACTGGACACGACAACCAACCTACAGTACATAAAGGTAAATCCCAAACTGACGCAGACACAGACTGACAGTTGCAGACAAGTATTTCAAGATTACAGTACAATTTTTTCTAACAACCCAGGACAGACAGACTTAGTGCATCATCATATTATTTTGACGTCTGACATCCCAATAAAATGCAGACCATATTCCATTCCTATACACTACAAAGACAAATTACACCAATAAATTATTGACTTAGAAGCAAACAATATAATCCGACGTTCACAATCACATTTTTGTTCACCGATTGTCATTGTGAAGAAAAAGGACAACACAATAAGACTCTGTGTTGACTATAGGAAACTTAACAGCATTACACAGTTGGATTTAGAACCAATGAGCAACTGTGAAGACATACTAACTGAACTGACTGACTCACGTTACTTTACTAAACTGGACATGTCAAAAGGTTACTGGCAAATACCTGTACATGCTGACAGTATATATCTGACAGCATTTGCCACACCCTGGGGACTATACGAATGGCGCAAGTTGCCATTCGGGCTAGTTAATGCTCTAGCAACCTTTGTCAGAATGACAAGACGACTTTTGACAGGCATTTCCAACATCATTTGGTACATGGACGACATTTGCATACATACAAAGAACATGACAGACCACATAACAGCATTACAGCAGACATTCGACAGGATTAGACAACATGGACTGACAATAAAACCATCCAAAGTTGATATAGCCTTTCAAGAAATTACATTTTTGGGCTATATGATCTCAAATGGCTTCATATCAACTGACGATAACATCATGTCTAGAATTTTGAAATTGTCGCTTCCGACAACCAAAAAAGAGTTGCGAAGTGTGTTAGGTTTTTGAATTACTATAGACAATTTATCCCTCATTTTGCTGAATTGACCAAATGTTTCACTGATTTACTAACAAACAAACATCCAAATGTTATTGTAAATAGGGAATATTTAAGGCCTGCATTTGCGAAAGTACTATCTTATTTTTCAAGTGAACCTATTCTAAAATTACCTGATCTTAGTACTATTTTCAGGCTAAGATGCGATGCGAGCTCCGTAGCCATTGGAGGGGTACTGCTTCAAGAGCACGACCAAATATTGTACCCGGTATACTACGTCTCCCGGAAATTGAACACCAGTGAACGAAATTAAAGCATTCCGGAACTTGAAGCCCTCGCTCTTGTGTTCTCGGTACGTAAACTATCGAGATGTCTGTTAGGTAAACACTTCATTATTGAAACAGACAATAACCCTTTGACATTCATCACCAGGGGTACCCCAAGTAACCACAGAGTGGCCAGATGCTCACTTCTTCTACAGGACTATAGCTTCGAAATCAGACATACACGAGGCTCATATAACTCTCTAGCCGATCTTCTATCGAGATGTCCATACGATTCACCCAATAGCCAGGTAACACCCGAGCACATTGCAGATGGTGTATAAACTGCAACGTAAATAGTGCTCAACACCACAGCCAATTGTGACTTTATGTCAGTTACGCTGTGAAGAACAGTGTCATAGGGAAGATTTAGTCTCCCATTGTAAATATATTGTGTACATATTATTATTATTATTATTATGTGAATGAATGGGTCGTATAATTGTGAGAAATGTGAAAGAATGCCATTACTAATGTAAATATGTAGTATTATAAGAAATAGACACCACAAGTGTCACAGGACAGTACTACAGGACCCAAAGACTTACTGAGCTTGAACAGCGCCAAGTAATCCTGAGTACAGCTACAAAGATGGTCCACGACGTTTTAACAAGTACGAATGATGACCTTGACAACCTAATCCGAGGATAAGACGGAAGAAGCTATCCAACAGCTGATGACAAGATCTGGGTGCTCCGTATATTTAAAGTACATCTAAAACGAGACACCTTGAATGTGCAACAACACAGCTCTACACTTCCGTTAGATGTCCATATTAATTTGAAAGTTAGCATACCATAATAAAATGTTTATAAATTTATGACAATTGTATGAAACTTTGGGTATGAAACATTTCCATATACGAAATTGTATATGTCGAGTTTTGTTAGATGTAATGTCAGCATCGTAACTTGATTTACTTTTTCACAAGAGTGGCCTTTTGTGCACTTTTGTCAAGGAGGATCAAATTATGACACTAAGAAAGAAAATGTTACCTGTAATTTATTTTGTTGAAAGCATGATAAAATTATTGTCCCTAACTTTTGTTACATAACCAAGGGACATAACTAAATATTGTTGGTGATGTGTAAATATGTATTGAAACTACCATGTTTGCCTTATAGGTATCACGTCAATGTGACGTCATGTGTATATGGGACAACTTACCAAAACTGAAGACCTTCATTGGATATTCTATTAGATAAGGGTAGATGTCCAATGTCGGAGTTATCTTATAGGTAGATACTCACAGACTCACCTGATTATTTGTAATTTTTCTTTTTGGTGGAGAGGTAAGGGCAAGTTAGCCGTAACTACCGGACTGGCTGTGTCTCAGCGAGGTAAAAACCATGGAATTGATTGTACTTGACCAGTATGCTCGATGGGTAGGCATGCGATTTGTATGCATATTGTTTACTAATCACCTGTACATATTAAGACAAACTAAAGAGGTACGTCAGATGAAGTGCAAAGTTCGATTCTGACAAGATAAAGAACAGCTATATAGAGTACATGAAAGGAAAACCTTTCATGAGAATGAGGGGGGGGGGAGAATGTCAGAGTCTCACCCAGAGTTATAACGCATTGTCTGCAGCAACGCCCGACAATGCAACGCTGATGTATTATAAGCACTACAGCTATAACGCGGCGTCTTCAACAACGCCAGGCAATCAACTCTGAGCGATACTAAGCAGTCGGCGGTCAGCTGGAACACAGCGTGAACATTGAGGGGTCACGTGGGCTGACTCGAGCACAACTGTGGTGTGTGCTGAAAGTCCAGCCAGACTAGGCTTGGTGGCCGTAAGAGACTGACGTGTGAAAGCGGCTTGAGAGTTTTATGCATGTCTTGCGAGCTAGCCTGTATGACCGTTGGAGATGGAACGCCTGTCTGTGTGACTTGTAAGTGGAGTGCATTGATGTATTATTATATTGATGTATTGGTTGCTTGCATTTATGATCTATTGGTTATTGTGAATTGTGATTGCGCGAAGCTTGTATTGTTTCTGATGTGTGCAGTGCGCGAATAAATAGCGCGAATTATATTATCGGCTGTTAGCCTCGTGTTATTTGATAAGCATAGTTAGTATTACACTTGTCAAGATACGAGTCATAATTCTTGCCCTAAGCAAGACTTTGACACCAGGGGATAATCCCTGTCCTCGTTGGTTCCCACTCCACTGCAACTACCATTGCCATGAGGTGAGCTGCTTTTTCTCCGGGTCTCTCTTCGTATTTCCGCAAGAGATTGATATGGAAAATCTTCGACTTTCCCCGGATCCGGATCTGATAGTTGGTTTTGGATATCACCCTTTCCAAGGGAAATGGTCTTTGCCAACCTATCTCCAGTTTGTTGTTTCCCGTTGGGAGTAGCAACAATACTTTGTCTCCCACCTTTAGAGATCTGTCTTTAGACCTACGGTTGTAGTAAGCCGCATGTCTTTTTCTGGCCTTTTTCAAGTTTTGATTTGCCAGAGTCCATCCCTTGTGAAGTTTTTCTTTCAGTTCCTCCACATATTTGTAAAAAGAGATCACTTCTTCTGACGTCCCCTCTTCAGTCCAACTTCTCAACATGGCTTCCAACGGTCCTTTGATTGGACGACCAAACAGCAACGTAGCGCGTGGTAGTCCTGTTGAGCCATGAGGAACTTCCCGATAGGCAAAAAGTGCTGCTGGGATATATTCATCCCACCTATCAGGATTTTCCTGCGCCAGTTTCCTGAGCATTGTCATCAACGTGCCGTTGAAACGCTCTACTTGTCCATTGGCTTGAGGGTGGTAAGGGCTGGTATGGATATGGTTAGAGTGGAACACCCGAAATACCTCCTCCATAAGTTTTCCACAAAACTGGGACCCATTGTCCGTCAGTATTTTATCAGGAAAGCCCAATCTGGTAAAGGCCTCCATCAGTGCGTCCGCCACTCGTTTCGAATCAATCGTGGTCAACGGTATGGCTTCACCCCACATTTTACAGCAATCCACCATTGTGAGAATATAAATGTTCCTCTTCCTAGTCCTAGGAAGTGGACCCACGATATCGATGGCTACCCTCTCGAAAGGAGAGTTCATGATGGGCATTTCACCCAAAATCACCGGCGCTGTCCAGTGTTTTGGTGCCACCCTCTGGCACTCAGGGCATGACTTCACATACCGACGCACATCACCTGTCATTCCCGGCCAATAGTAATGGCAGGAAATTCGCTGCATCGTGGCGGCAATAACCATATGCCCACTGAATGAGATGGTATGCCCCATATGAAGAATCTGGGAACGGTGGGCCTTTGGGGCCACCAACTGACCATGTAGGTTGTCTCCCCTTCCGGCTCTCCTGTAGAGTATCCTATTCTTTATATAGTACAGCCCCCGTTTGGGTGGATCAGCACTTTTCTGCAGCTTTTTGTAGCATGGACGTAAAGTAGCATCCTCACTCTGGGGAATTCGCAACTCCCCTGGCAGTGGGTTAGTCACATTTGCTTCTGCCTCATCCGTTCTCGTCTGAGAGCGAGTCTGTATTGCTCCCATATGGATTGGCTCCCTGGGCATTCCCAGAAAGACATACCGGCAAATGAGGATTACGGGAAAAATGGGATCGGTCAACACCGCGGCCTTGGTTGTGCCGGTGACATATCTTGACCGAATCTCCACTCTGGCAATGGGCAATATCATGGCTACAGCACTCTTCTGTGCAGGCTGTATCTCCATGGTATCACCTGTGAATTGTTCTGGATGTACCAGATCCGAAGAAATAACGGCCTCCCCGTCCAGTCCTGTGTCGTACAAACACTCCACTTGACGACTGTTAACTTCTACCAATTCCACTACAGGTTGTTTATCCTGGTCTGGAGTCTCTCCCTCGGCCTCGACCTGTTCGGTGGGCTCCACCTTAGGTTTCCCGGGGCACACGACGAATTGAGTGTCTCCTGACTTTCCCCTGCAGTCAATAGCATTGTGCGTATTCGACCTGCAATTGTTGCACCATTTCCCTGTCCTAGATTTTCTTGTGCCGGACTTTATTGAGCTCTCCTGCTGGTGAGCATCCTTGTCGACCTTGGCATTGTCAGTGTCCACCTGCTTTGAAGTCACTTGACATGCCGCGAAGTGAGGGTTCTTAGCCTTCGATTTGCATTCCCTCGTATTGTGAGAGGGCGACTTACAAATCGAACACCACTTCTCCGACCATGATCGTTTTTGTGTATAGCTCGAAGTGCTCTTGCTTTACCCCTTCGTCTTCTCCAAATTCTCCTCTGAAGTTTTGACATATGGTTCCACCTTCTTAGTTCCTGTGCTCTTGGCTTTCTTCGGGTTATGTATTTCCTGACTATTAGTGTTGGTAGAAACGTTTTCTGCTGCCTCCCCATGGACCTCGACTAACCATTCTGCCAATTTCGTCACCATGTCGATTCGTTCCGCCCCTTGTTCTCCCAAGAATGTCCTGAGAGGTTTCGACATTTGCTTCCGCATCTGGTCGACTACCATGAGCTCTTCCAGACTCTCATAGTCATGCACGAACCCAGCCAAATTCATCCACTTATGGAGATAGGCTTTCAGACGCAGACTATAGGCTGCGAACAACTCCCCCGGTTCTCGTTTCGCTCCTCGAAATTTTTTCCGGTAGGTATGTGACGTAACTTCGAATCGTTTCAGCAGAGCCGTTTTCAACTCGTCATAATTGTTCTCATGTCCTGGTGGCAGGCGAGAATAAACCTCGTAACCGGTCCCGCGTAAACCCTGGGATAGCTTGAGATTCCATTTGTAACGCTCCTGACCCATAGCAACCGACATAGCTTTAAAGCGTTGAAGGTACTGGTCAATCTTCTCTTTGTCCTCCTCGTAGATCGCTAGAGGGAACTTCATAGCATGGTAGCTATGTCCACCTACTGGTGTTGAGCCAGGGAGAGAGGAACCTTCCACTGCTCCCTCAGTTTCCCCACTAGATTGCCTCTTAAGTTCGAGTTCCTGCATCCGGTACTCGTGCTCCCTTTTCTGAGCTTCTTGTTCAGCTTCCCGTTGCTTAGCAGCTTGCTCAACCTCAAGTTTCTTAGCAGCTTGTTCTGCTTCCAGTTTTTTTGTTGCCTGCTCAGTTTCAATTTCCAGCCTTCTAATGGCTTGCTCTGCTTCCAATTTCTTAGCAGCTTGTTCTGCTTCCAGTTTCTTAGCTGCTTGCTTAGCTTAAAATTGCCTAGCAGCTTGTTCTGCTTCCAGTTTCTTAGCTGCTTGCTCAGCTTCAAATTGCCTAGCAGCTTGTTCTAACTCCATCCTTGTAAATTCCAACTCAGCCTTTCGATCTTCCGTTTCTGCTTGACGATACTCCCTCTCCACCTCCTGTACGTAATCTGTTAGTGCAGAACCCGACAATCCCATTTCTTCCCCCTTTGCCCTTAGTTCTGCCGTAGTCAGTTTAGGAGTGGCCATTTTCCAGAGAGGTAACACAGCAGATAGAGTATAGATTATCTCTAAACAAATATATCGATAATGACCATATACAATTAATCTATATATTTTATAACACACCACACAACACAACACAATCCTATGCAGACGTGTGAAGTGTGAACAGGTAAGATAAGTCCTACACTCCTATCCACATTCACTCTAGCTGTATTCTCACTAATTTGATATCTCCATCCTCTAACTAAAGATCCCGTGTCAAAAGATCCCGTGTTAAAAGACCCCGCTTATGAAAGATCCCGTTGTCTAAAGATCTCGTTTACGAAAGATCCCGCTGTCCAAAGATCACGTTTACTAGCCCCCAATAAATGTCGTGTGTGTAAAGAATGAATGTCGTAGTAGTTATTTGTTCTTCTTTACCACTTTAGTGTCGTCCCTGGAGTGAGGGGAATCAACACCCACATTTGTTTTAATTCAATATCTCTATCCTGGAGATATCCAGCAAACTCCGTCCACAACACTCCCTCAATCTGAAGACACCTAACATACTTGACGCATAACATACTTGACAACTCTAGCTTCAACAAATAAAAACACGAAATTTATTAAAGCAAGGAGTATATGTAGGAGAAGTGTGTGTGTGTGTGTGTGTGTATAAGGTGTAGAATGTGTGACGTGTACTCTAAAGTGTCTATAGACTCAGATCAGTGTTCAGGAGTATAGTCATTCTGATCACTGTGCTGAGAACACACTAGCACCATGTATTCCAGACAAGCAACCTCACCAAAGTGATGCTCCTCCGGTCACGTGAATACTTCCTCCGTTGTCTCTTGAACCACTAGGATGCTTGGACACCCATGACAAATACTGTCTAATGAGAGTCTTCAATCTGATTTACACTATGAATTTCCTCTGTTATTTAACTGATTGTTAATCAGAAAATTATAACCCTATTGTCACTGTTACTGGGGAAATCTTAATGGATCTAGTGTCACTGGTTTTAAAGATTCCCCATATTAACACCACACTCTGAATGTTATAGGTATCAGTATAAACTTGTATGAATGTTCCTGGTATCAGTAGTGTATTTATACAATGTTCTGACTGTTCAGTGATACACCTATCACTTTCTAAACATAAATCTCATCAGCATGTCCTGCTCAGCAGAAGCTAGGTTCCCGCAAACCAACTTGGGTATAAGCCCAATGTAGCGGCCTCTCAGCAACTTCTGTCTTCAAATTCTGAGCCATCATCTTCTAAATTGTGTTATAGCTTCACTGTCGAATATCATAGCACACCTACGTGGACCTGTAAATGGAACCTGTAAAATAGAGAATACTATGGTAAGAGCAACTCAGTCCTGGCCGGAATGATTTGAGTGTAGGCCAATAGCAGCACTCAGATCTATAACAGAGATCCGATCTCTGTCATACGGCCAAATAACTCATCATATAATCAGAGACATGGCAATACCAGGAAAGAATAAAGGAACGGGTAGAAACCCAGCAGATGCCCTACTGGAAGATCCTACCATTTCACATTCCTCTCCTCCCTCTCAACCATCCTTAATCTCTCTCTAATTATTATTCCACTACATTGTCCTCAACTCCCTGAGTAAAATTATATATCACACAAGCTAGTTGAATCCACACAATAGAATACTAGTGCCGACGCTCCTATGATACTTTCTAGCACCGCACTTATAGAACATTCTATCACTAATCATAATACATTATATCACCACACCTATAATACATTATATCACCGCACAGTACTGTACTCTATTCCTAATCATACTCTAAGTTAGATATGATTAATAGCCTACCATATGCCTATTCCGGTTGCTAATCGAAACAAGGCAATCACAGACTGGATCTATGTCCGCCGATAAACATCAACAATTTGACACCCTAGTTTCTTTCATTGAACACAACTCGGAAAACTGCACCGATCTTTCCCACTTCAGAAATCTTGATCGACTAACTCCACTTGTTTACCGCAACGCTTTTTATATTGGGCTGGAGTGACGTCACCAAAAAAGTCTAGACGCTGATCCGTCCAGAATCTGGTTTCCTCCTCCTGTTCTAGACTAACTGGAGTCAATCCGCCGTCAAATTTGCTTTCATTTGGGGAAATTCTTTGTCCCGTACATAAATAGTTCAGTCTGTCTGTGAACCACAGAATTCATCCCGCTTGTATTCAGACATTTTGTCTCCACTTCAAAGGCAACTACCGCCGTAGCAGACGTTTGGCGTTGTTATTCGGTTCTCGAACAACACACATCATAAAGATTCGCCGACCAGGGGTAGACATTTTGACGCGACGTATCTTGTTTCTCAGTTAGAAATGCCGATCGTGTGTAGACAGTTATAACGACGTATTTTTCTCAGTCTCTACAACATCAAAGGGTCGGTTGTCTTTGCAGACTAATGTCGGGTCTTGTTTGTCATCGATCGCAACTAACAAGTTTATTTTCCGTGACACTTCAGTTAATGTTAATCTGGTTGCAAGAAAACCCGAAGTTAATCTCCTGGGCGACGAGCCCCAATTAACGTTAATCTGGTTGAAAGAATGCTCGAGTTCAAATCACGGATGGGCACCCAGTTATGTGGTATGTTGGGAGATGGATGCAGTACCCATCTTGGCCTACCCCGCAATGAAGTTAAGCTAAGAGGATGGGACTAATTTCGTCTGGAGGGGATGGGTCTTTGGAAGCCAAAGTGCCCCATATTAGCTCAGGAAATCTAGGGGTTTCCCCGGAAATTTAATGACTCCCTCCAAACTTTGCCTTCTCGAAAAGAGATACTTATTCAGCTCGTGAACCCCCACTTGTATTCATTTTCCCTTATAGGTGAAATGAGTACAAGAAATTTATATAATTTAAAGTTCTCTTTTCTGAGTAACTTGGAACCTGGGTGCTTACAATAGTACAGGACGTTGCTGTCTATTCAGTGGTTACCCAGCCACCTATCGTTCCAAATTCTACTGATATGTGATGTAGTAAAGTTAACTAAACACATATATAAAAGTTTTGTCACATCACAATGTACTCGACAAAAAGAAGGAAGAAAAGTAAAATATGTTTATTGAAAAAAATGCTGTGGAGAAAAAGCCAGTGAAGCACATCTGTATACATGAAATTCAATCATTACATCATGAGACAATGTTATTTTGTCCAATATGGAACAATTAACTCCCAGTAGATTCACTGATGAAATAATTCAGTTAGCCTCTGTGCCTAACTACACACTCTTCCTATATTGTCTCTGAGCTACACAAGATAGTATGGGATTCTCCATGGAATTGGTGAAATTGTTCATAAACTAAACAGTCTCTACACACAATAAGACTTGGAGATGTTAATATATTCTCTGTCTATGGAACGTCTATGATTGTTCTCAAGTGAATAGATGTTCAACTGAGTTTAATCTAGTTCTTTCATTAGTATGTTGATGCTATGATAGGACTGGTCTGACATGCTGGCTTTGTTGGAAGGATACCCTGAAACATCATGCACTAGAGTCACTGGGAAATAATAGGGTGGGTGCTCCTTGATGAATTGTTTTAAATTAACAGATTCAGTATAACTCACTACTTAACACAATGTAATTTTTAAGTTTAATTAGTTTAACTCTAATTAACCTCTAATTAGTTCTCCAGTTCTTTATTAACATTGTTTCTGGTTTATTCCTCCTTCACTCAACTGTCTATCCATCCATAATAAGCTGGCAATATATCTGCAATAATTCTGCAATATTTCTGAGATAATCTGCAGAATCTTTGTGATAATGATCTGCAGAGTCTTTGTGATAATAATCTGCAGAATGTTTGTGATAATAATCTGCAGAATCTTTGTGATAATCTACAGAATCTTGGTGATAATCTACAGAATCTTTGTGATAATCTGCAGACACGTGGTGATAATCTGCGAACACCGTCTTCCTCACCTGACTCATAAGTCAGCTACGTATCTGTTACACAGAGGCAATCGAAATGAATCAGGCAAGGGGCATACTAGTCCTAAAACTCCCCATGAAAAACACAACCGGCCTTCATGACCGTTAGACTATATGTGCCAAATTAAGGCGTTCTTCTTCCCACAAGCCTTTGTTTGGGAGGACTGATAAAACGATGGGGTATGTGCATCAATGTTGGTGGAAATTATGTTGAGAAATAAAGGGACAATGTATGAGTAAAAATAAACTTGTTTCAATTTTTATCGTATTTACTTATTTTTCTAACTCCATCTGACTTCCTTATTGACTTCCCCTCGTATATATATATATATATATATATATATATATATATATATATATATATATATATATATATATATATATATATATATATATATATATATATATATATATATATATATATATATATATTACGGACACATTAACATTGATGTGAAAGATCTCAGAATAACTTTTTTTTAAAAATTATTTACTGGAATCAGGTAGCAGCAATTAAAAAGAGAAATACTTAAGGAAATTATGGACACATAAGACTGGGCGTGCGACTGGGCTGTGTTTTGTCATCAGATATTGTCTCCTTTTATCGCGAACTAATAATGAGAGAGATCACAGAGGAGCCATGAATAATATTCGGAGGTTATAATATAATTATTATACGCTATGCAGATGACATAGTATTGATGGCGGATAATGCAACAGATCTACAACAATTGTTGGACATTGTAGTAACAGATGTGCAGAGAAAGGACACTCCTTGAATATCCAGAAAACAGTAGCAATGGTGATATCAAAGAATAAGGTGACAACCACAAATGAAATAGAGATAGAAGGGAACATTCTTCACCAAGTGGATAGTTTTAAATACTTAGTGGCTTTTATAACATCAGCTTGAAGATGTACAACATAGATTAAGAGCAGAATAGGTCTAGCAAAGGCTGTATTTCTGAAAATGAAGACCATCTTATCCAATAAGTCACTGTCAATGAATGTAAGAAAGAGAGTGCTGAAGTGCTATATGGAACCTGTTTTGCTGTATGGCTTTAAATCTTTAAATCTTGGGATGTAAATGAACAAAATTAGGAAGATATTGGAAGCAAAAGAGAGGTGGTTCCAGAGACGAACGTTATGAATTCCTTGAGCTGCCAAAGTAACTAACAATGACTGCCTGAAAAAGGCTAATGAAATAAAAAGCATCATTAGAAAAGAGGCAAAAAGCTTTTTTTGTCATGTTATTAGAAGAGAGGCATTGGAGAATATCGTGACAACTGGAAAGATCGAGGGAAAGGGGGCAGAAGCACACCAAGTAAAATGATGCTGGATGGATTTAGACCAGTGTTTCCCAACGTGGGGCCCACGCCCCACAGGGGGGCAATGTGACTGTTAAGGGGGGCAATTCGAAATTGGGAGAAATCGGCTGAATATAACAAAACGGGGAGACTTGAGACTGAAGTTAACTAAATTGGAACCTGACATAAGATCTCTTTGCAGCAAGCATCAAGCGCAAGGATCCCACTAAATTTAAATAATAAATAATTACTAATAATTAAAATAATATAGAAAAATCTTTCATTAAAATTATTTTGTACTTGAATTTCAGTTCTCCATTATATGTTTTGAAAATTACTTACTGTGTTTGCTCAATAATTACCTAGTGATTTCTTCCTAAAACCTATCATTCAAGTTTCTTTAGTTTCTTCCTAAAACCTATCATTCAAGTTTCTTTAGTGAACATTTCAATTTTTGAATATTAAAAATAATGTATATGTTGAGGGGGGGGGGGGCGTGGGGCGGGGAAGGGGGGGGGGCAATATGAATTTTAGAAAGGCTTAAGTGGGGCATGGCACAAAAAAGGTTGGGAAACACTGATTTAGACGGTGGCATGGAGGAACATCAACAGCGGAGATGATCCAGAAAACCAAAGACAGAGATCTGTGGAGAGTCATGAACGCCTATGCCAGCCGGCATGGCACTTGATGATGATTATGATATATCACTTCTCATTGTTGGTATTGATCTGAGGAGGTTAATTATTCCTGTAAATGCTTCCCTCTGTGTGTTCTATGAACAACAAAAACATGAACATGTCCCCTAGCAGGGATCTGCCGTGGGTATGTGAAGTGATAGGTCTATCACATTTGTATTCACACAGTCAAAGGTCAAAAGACGACCTAGACCCACGACTTGGAGAAACACTCACGACTCTACTGGGTTAGGACCGACCTAGAGGACGCAACACTTTCCACACAACATTTCGAGCGACTAAAATTGGTAAATCCAAATCGAGCCTGAACATGACAAGCACTTTGTACTTGGCCATCTAGAAAAGAAGCCGCGAGTTTGAATCTAGAAATGTAAATGTATCAGGACATAATGATTCATGACGAGCTGTATGAGAAAGACCAGATATTTCTATGTACATTCAGAGCTACAAAATGTGATGACAACATCATATCACAGCCCTAATGCAGGTCGGCACATGTTTTTATTTGTTTGCTTTTTATGTTATTGAATTGACATTATTGATTGGCACCAAATACAAAGAATACCATGGACAGCCAGAAAGACCAATGAACAAGTCCTTCAAGAAACAAACGAAGATCGTAAACTGATTAGAGACATTAGACGCAGACAGTCAAAATATTTTTGGCATGTTATGAGAAGAAATGGATTGGAGAACTTGGTGACAACTGGCAAGATCGAAGGGAACAGACCAAGAGGAAGACCTAGAAGCAAATACCTGGATGGCTTGGCTACATGGCATGGTCGAGACAGGAACACGGAGCCGATCCACGACTATGGTGATCGAGTGAGATGGCAAAACATGACCGCCCACGCTTACCGGCATGGCACGTGATGGATGGATGGATTGGCGCCAGACGGTCGACGAAACTCTGGACAATTGCTGATATATCATGGAAGAATGATCAACTAAGATTTGAATGAGAGTGAACTGATATGATTGAGTGACGCCAGGCAGTCGACGGCATTCTGGACCCTCATGTATGCTCATGTATTAGTAAAGAATGATCAACAATTGTTTGAATGTTAGTCAATCGAGACGATTAATTGACGCTAGACGGTCGACGATATTCTGGATCTAATGCTTGTGTATCAGGGAAGAATGATCAACAATGAGTTGAATTAGAGAAAATAGACATTAATTATTGACAATGTTGGCGACGGCAGTTGTACCATACCGTACCAAAAGTGTCCGTGTGTGACGTATGGTGACCTACTGACGTGTTGTTGTAACCTACATTAGTCGGGCTGGAGCCTCCCCAGGAGGTAGGCGGCGGTTCGCCTAGCATAATGGAGTCAATCCACAGCTTCTGAAAGAGAAATGTGGCGGTTCGCTGGAGGGATCGGCTAGCCTAGTACGTTGTTTATGTAACAACTTGGTATCCGCTAAATGTAGGGTTGTGGTATGCAGACACTGTCGTATGCAGGGATTCACAGGAATCATAATCCAGAAAGGAGGTACCGGCAAGACTGTGGCTGAGAGACTATAAAGACCAAGATAAACGTCCAAAGGCTAACTAGGGATTGTGGCACGCTATGAATGGTTGAATGAGATACATACAGGTGGAATAGTAGTTATCACGAGGAGTTCGAAAAGTACTTAAATATTGTTGTTTGTCCATCAAGAATGATGATGACCATTCATTTCATCCAGTGGGGTTGAAAGTATGGGGCCGTGAGTTCTAAGATGAATAATAAGGCCTATTTTGGTTCTAAATGTGCTTTGACAATGTGGGCAAAGAATGCTTGACGTTTCAGGAGGAGGATCTCCTGCAGTGATTTTTCTGCCAACCTTGTCTTCACAGTTCTTGCAGTCCTGTTTGCTTCACAAGTGACTGCACCCTTGAGTAATGATGTACGCCACGAATTTCGGTCTATGGCAACAGCCTCCCAAGTGTCATGATGAATTCGAACACCTTTTAGTGAGATCTTCAGAATGTTTTTAAAGCGTTTCCTCTGGATGCCTTTGGAGCGTTTACCACAACGCAGCTGGCAGTAACAAATTCGTTTAGGAGCCTGTGATCTGGCATGCAAATCACGTGACCAGCCCAGAGATTCTGATTCTTCATTAGCAGAGTGTGGATACGGCGAGTGGACGCTCTTTCTAGGACTTCAGTATCTGGGATCTTGAATTGGCATTTAATCTTCAATAGCTTCATTAGGCAGACTATGTGGAAGTGGATTAATTTCTTAGCGTGTCGCTGATAAACAGTCCAGGTTTCACACGCATAAAGCAGTGCGGATAATATGACTGCTTTGTAGACTTTCAGCTTTGTTTGCAGGCTTATTCCATTTGTATCCCACACATTCTTGTACAGTCTGCCAAAGGCCGGGCTGGCCTCGGAGATTCTTGCATTCACTTCGTCATCAATTGTAGCAGCTTGGAACACAGTGCTGCCATGATAGGTGAATTTGTCCACACCACTTAGTCTATGACCATTCACTTTAGTTAGTTAGTTAGTCGACAGATCATCCTCGTTGCACATCGGACCATTCAGTCCATAAGTGCTCGGATCCCCTCCTCAGCAAATCCCGCAGCGTGTAGCGGCTAACGACGCCAGTTCTGTGTTGGTTTATCAATCTTCTTTGGCTTCCTGCGTAGTGTTCTTGTTTGGCCACCCCTCTTTTAATTTGCTGCTCTCGCAGTCTGGCCATTGTTGTAGATTCACAGTCATCACTTGGTTCTTGCAAAAGTCTCACTTCTCGTAGAGCATTCAGAATGTCAGCCTGGTCCATGGCGCGTCCGCCCTCAACAGTAGCCTCACCTGCGAGCTTGTCAGCCCGCTCATTTCCTTGTACTCCCGCATGCCCTGGCACGAAGATGAAACTAATCTTTGCCAGCCGAGACCGCTTCAGAGGCAGCAACCATTCTCTTCGGATCGACCCCTCCTCTATCCTCTTGATCATGTTCATTGAGTCGCTAAGGAAACAAGCCCTAGTGAATGTCTGTGTCTCGAGCCATGTTATTGCTTTACTTACTGCCATGACTTCCATGGTCAGGCTACTTGTGGTTTCAGTGAAAGCACCAGAGTCCTCCTTCACAATTCTCCCTCCGGCCCGAGCTGTAAAGGCCCATGAGCTTCTCACATGTAGAACGACCGACCCATCTGTGTAGATGACCGCGTCACTGTCTAGCGAATTCTCGAAAATCAACGCTTGTACTTCAGCCTCAACAGCAGCCGGATTTTCTTGTCTGCATTTTCTAGCTAGTTGGATGCAAACTGAAAAGGATGTGCAGAAGTCTGTTGGCACTTGCACCCACTCCTCGCCAGGTTCTAAGTCCTCAAGTGAACACACCTGTTGAAGAATGTCCTCGGCTTGACCCATCCACGACCGTCCTCTTTTTAACCTGCTGCCCTTCACCTTCCTAATTTCACTATGCAGTGGATGCTGTGTGTTTGCGTTATTTCTGAGGTAGGCACGTGCCCTGCAAACTTGCATTCTCTCTTCAATGGTTGGAAAATCAAGAAGGTAGCGCATCGCCCTGCATGCTGTATCTCTTGTACATCCAAGAATAATGCGCATAGCTTCATTCTGTATCCTTTCCATCCTTTCTATCTGCTTATGGCTGACAGTCAGGATTGCCATTGCATACTCCAAAACAGACATGACCAGCCGACCATTCACTTTGATATTCGGCACGTTGTTATTAATCCCTGGAGCTCGCTGGTACATACCTGCAGTCTTCTACAATTTGATATTCAGCCTAAAGTTAGCACAGGCACATAAGAAAGCTGAAACGTTGTGTTGCATGTCTGCCTCTGAATTGGCATATAGAACGCAAAGATCAGCAAAAAGGAGCTTTCTGATGATGTCGAATTAAATGTTACCATTATACAGTTGCATGACAGAGACAGCCTTCATCACTTATCTGAAGGCTCATAATGTGTGTTCAATAAATGTCTTAGTTTGAGACCTTATCGATGGATCATACCGTGACTGCTGTGTTGAACAACGATAGTTGGACAATCTCAGTTGGAGATCTGTCGTGTTTAATTATTGGGGCCATATGTTTATTATAAATCCATTAGACACTTGGTCGTCACAGACACGTCATAGCCTATGTGTCTCATCTTTCATTGCATGTCACTGTGAAGCTCAGATAGATAACAATGAGTCTTTCTCTCCTTAGCGAACGACGAGAGCTGACGTAGAACGCTTATTCGACAGATATCATGCCATTGTCAGTCTAACTACCCAACCATTACATCAATGCTCCAGTTTAAAGTCTACAGAACATTTAAGAATTTGTAATGTATTAGAAATCACACGTCAAGGAGAGACCCATAGTGAAAACTTCGCTAGTAGCCCAGTTCAGAAGGAGTGGGTAACGTCGGGAACGGCGCGAGATACCCGAGAATCCGACAGACGTTTAGCTGACCAGATCCAACATCGACCGAGATGGTCCTGGAAGCAAAAGTCCAGGAGGTTTGGGGAAGACGATTCTGTCCATCGAGAACGATTCTGCAAATCCCAGGATGCAAAGCTTGGGGAAACTAAGCGGATATGGAGACACTGTTACAGACAGGATGGAACGATCCATCTGTATTGTGAGCCGTCGCTTACGCAGGTCGGAAGTTGGTCTACCGAACGTACAGAAGCCATACGCCAACACTAGTGTCTGGCATTATGAGGATATAGGCTGTCAGTGAGATCGCCTAATTGATGGGGAGGCAACACCTTTGAGGGTACAGGCAGGCACTCAACGTTTGATGTGCTGAGCCATCTCCCAGAAACTGAACATGCGCTTGATGTGGATGCGATTGTTGTGGATCGTCTGGATCGAACCTCCAGTGAGAAAGAGTCGATGCGGTCAACTCTCTTAAGAGGGGGCCTATGTCACCGACCACTTGAGTTAACGATCAGATGATATATTGGTAAGAGACAATTGTCTCTAGGCCGCCCAAACGCTTTGTTGAAGGGGGTTTCATCAGATAAACACAACTGGGATCTTTTGAGATTTCCCCAGGATCACAGGATCAACTTGTCGGCATGTTGTTTTGCCGGATCTCAAGATAAAAGAAAAGGCGCCGCCTTGACTTGGCTGCCGCAAGGCCAATGACGTCACTTGGGCAACATTTTCGACTGTTTGAAAAATAACTAAACTTGCGATCAGTGTGTTGGATGAACTCCAGATAAAGGGAGTGTTTGTTTGTTCCTAGTTCTAATGGAGAAGAGGATTTACCGTGTCTCATGTGGTTTGAAAACTACGGACATTTGTTCATGTGGTGAATTGTGAATTCCGACTCCGAACAGGAATGACTAGCATAAGGTAGTTTATTAATTGATAGAGTTTAGGACTTGAGCGTAGTGTTGTTGCGTTGTGGGAACCTCGCCTTGGATTGTCGACCGCAGCTGGCTGATGCATAGCGTAAACGAGGTAGAGTGATATATCATTTCACTCGGCATTGTAAGACCAATGTAATGGGATGATATTCAGTGAGATTTGGGATAGCTGGGGGATAAAGGAAATCTTAATGGTACGATATTCTTGTAGGGAGGTCTACTGGGAAGCTGTGCTTTTCCTTTTGGCCTTTCCTTTCCCTTACCACCCAAATGTGACGAACAACCCTGCTTTATGCCAGAGTGTAGTTCTAGGTTTTTTTTTTTTTTTTTTTTTTTTTTGTTTTTTATTTTTTTTTATTTTTTGCATATCCTTTACAGGACTTAGCTGTCAACACCAGCATCTTTCAGCTGTATGTTGATCTCTTGGCAAGATTACGCTCAGTAGTTTGCCATTGCTTTCTGAGCGGCCGGCTCAGTATCCCGCAAGTCACGAGCGGGGTCGAACCGCCTCAGCTCTCGCTCCGCTACGAGACTCTGCGTGATAAATGGGATTACAGAGAGAAAGCGTTGTAACCTCACAGCCAGAGAGACCGGCAGTTCTAGGTTAGCCAAGATAAATATCTGAGTGGGGCCTTTAGCCTACACTCACATATAGTGGGCTCGAATAGGGTTTTTCTCTCACCGAGTAATCTCTTTTCAACAGGTTCCACGGTGTAGAAGAAAGCAAGTATTACTCAGAGGTGTGGGCAATGCCAGTCACACTGAGTGCAATTTTACTGTACCGGAGAAATTAAGGACAGCTGGGAGAGGAGGAAAATAGCAGTCACACTGAGTGAAGTTCTGTTAAATGGTGTCGGAAATGGGACACCGTTCCACCAATCATGGCCTCAACAAAGCCCTGAGAGTTTAACTTAAACAAAAACGGGTTGTCAGTGACTGAGGTCCTGAAAATGCTGATTCATATTATGAAATGGAAACAAATAGGTATATTAAACTCCTGCGAGAAAAAAAAAACGTACTAAACATCAACAAAGTTGCACATACCTTACAAGGAGATCCACGTATCGCGAAATACAGGTGAAAATCCAAAATCAGAAGAAAGGAAGTATTAGAAGAAAGGAAGTATTACTCAGAGGTGTGGACAATGCCAGTCACACTGAGTGCAATTTTACTGTACCGGAGAAATTAAGGAGAGCTGGGAGAGGAGGAAAATAGCAGTCACACTGAGTGACGTTCTGTTAAATGGTGTCGGCAATGGGACACCGTTCCACCAATCATGGCCTCAACAAAGCCCTGAGAGTTTAACCTAAAAAAAACGGGTTGTCAGTGACTGAGGTCCTGAAAATGCTGATTCATATTATGAAATGGAAACAAATAGGTATATTAAACTCCTGCGAGAAAAAACGTACTAAACATAAACAAAGTTGCACATACCTTACAAGGAGATCCACGTATCGCGAAATACAGGTGAAAATCCAAAATCAGAAGCACTCAATAAATATAAAAAATGAATAATAAAATAAGATAAAATACACACGAACGCGTACAATACGACACACAGACGTTTCGATTCTCAGAATCTTTGTCAATGACAACACAGATAGCTAACAACGAGATACAGCAAACAACGACAAAACACAAACACACGACCTATCACTTAGCCATGTGAGGCAGAAAAGGTGACTTGGCCAGCTGCGAAGGCGCTTGTGGCTGCAGAATTAAAAATGGGTTGCCAAAAAGGATTTGAGTAGCCAAAAATATGTGAACAGTCTGCTATGAAAATATAGGAATGTGGGGACAATTAAGTCTAGATATGGGGGGGGGGGGGGGGGAACAGCATAGTAATAGATAGTGTAAACAATTGGGGAAGATGCCACAGTTATACCGTAGCGTCCACAACAGTATTAATCCCTGCTGGGTGGATGCATCCCAGATTGTTGATTAGCTGGCATTCAATTTTAAGTCTGACGCAGCTATTGGAGAAGCAGGGTTTTAATGCGGTGACACATGCATCGTCGGCTCCATTATGGTTGGAGGAATTGAAATGGTTGGGGACAGGTTTGTCAGCGCCCTGATTGATGTCTCTGAGATGTTCTCTAAAACGATGAGCAAGACGTCTGCCCGTTTGGCCAATGTATTTTGTGTCACATCGTTTGCAGATGATAACATAAATCAGATTGCGGGATGTGCAAGTGAAAGAATCTTTCAAGCTGAAGATGCCTCGGGGAAATGCAATCTCTGGTTTCTGAACAACGTATGGGCATGTCAGACAGTTCCTACGATGGCATTCGAATGTGCCCACGGATGAAGCAACCGTGGGGAGGCGACTATGCACAAGGTGGTCTCTGAGGCTCTGGTTACGGCGAAAAATTACCCTGGGGCCATTAGAGAATACCTCACGAGTTGTAGGATCGGATTCCAAGATGGACCAGTGTCTCAGGAAAATGTGCCTGATGGCATAGGCATGTGGATGGAAGGTGAGGATAAGCTTCGGTTCATTGTTCGGAGGTCGCGTATGTTTGGTGAGGGACATATCCCGTGAGACCTGGGTTATGCGACAGAAAGCTGTCGACAAGACGTCCTCTGGGTAGGACCGTCTGCGGAAAAAGTCAAGACTTAAAATTGAATGCCAACTAATCATTAATCCACCCGGCCGGAATTAATACGGTTGTGGACGCTACAGTATAACTGTGGCATCTTCCCTAATTGTTCACACTATCTATTACTATGCTGTCTCTCCCCCCCCCCCCCCCCATATCTAACTTAATTGTCCCCACTTTCCTATATTTTCATAGCAGACTGTTCACATATTTTTGGCTACTCCAATCCTTTTTGGCAACCCATTTTTAATTCAGCTGGCCAAGTCACCTTTCCGGCCTCACGTGGCTAAGTTATAGATCGTGTGTTAGTGTATTGTGGTCTTTCGTTTGCTGTATCTCGTTGTTAGCTGTGTTGTCATTGACAAATATTCTGAGAATCGAAACGTCTGTGTGTCGTATTGTATGCGTTCGTGTGTATTTTATCTTATTTTATTATTCATTTTTATATTTATTGAGTGCTTCTGATTTCGGATTTTTCACCTGTATTTCGCGACACGTGGATCTCCTTGTAAGGTATGTGCAACGTTTGTTGATGTTTAGTTCGTTTTTTCTCGCAGGAGTTTAAAATACCTATTTGTTTCCATTTCATATTGTTATATCCTGCTGCAGCCGCTGCTTTTTCTCTCTATTCCATATCTGACTTAGAGGCGATCCAAAAAGCATAATTCTCATACAGATATATGAACCTACCTCAACAGCAGAGGGTGACAAAATTGAAGATTTTTACAGCACACTGCAAAAAACAATAGATTGGTCATAATGGCATTACAATGTAATGATGTATTTTAATGCAAAAAGTAGGTACACGAAGAGTTGAAAATGAGAGACACATTTTAGGAAAATTTAGATTGGGAAACAGAAATGATGCAGGTGACAAATTGATTGAATTGTGCACAGAAAATGAGTTAACCATTGCCAACACACGTTTTAAACAACAGCCAGGATATGAATTGTTGTGATGATGAGATACCAGCTGAACTAATTAAAGCGGGAGGAAAAGAAAGCATACAAATCTATCACGCATTATGTAAAACGATATGGAGATATGGTATATGGCCAAAAGATTGGAAGAGAACAATCTTCGTTCCAATACCAAAAAAGAGAAATTTGAAATTATTCACCAACAATAGAACTGTTGCCCTGATCGGTCATGCAAGTAAAAGTCTACTACAAATCATAGTGTGAAGAAGAGATTAACGTGGTTCAATTTGGATTTAGAACAGAGGAGGAACAAGAGATCACATACTCAACATGCTTTTAATAATAGTGGATTTTTTGAGAATTTAATATAAACTTATTCTTATGACCTTTGCATTATTAAAAGGTGTTTAGTAAGTGTCTATGTCTCATGGGCGTATGTTGAAATGGGAGAGATGCATGCTCTTCGAATTTGTGCAAGCAAGAGAATGCTTGTTCGCAAACTTATGTTGATCCAAACAATGATAAAAGTTTAGCTGCAAAGTTTCTCAAGTTGGGTAATGATTCTTGTGATAAAGATCCATAGAAATCCAGCAAACCATCTGACTTTAATTTCTCTTTCAGGTCATGATCTGCTTGTAAGTCAAGCAGCTCCAACTGTATGTCCTCTGAGGCAGTATCAGCGTCTGCACTAACAGGGGAACAGATAATATTGAACTGTGGCTTTAAGTTCATGAAATCTTGGAATCTCCATCCAAATTCTTCAATCAATGCATCTAATTGGGCTTTTACTTTTCAGTCATTTCACCAGAAATGGTTTCTTCTTTCAGCAAAGGTAAGTGACAAAATCTTTTTTCACTTGCTTGTCTGTCAAACAGTGAGAGTTTTGCCTGAAATGAATTTACATATACATACAATTCGTGTGCAAACACACATTTGCCCTGAAGTTTGACATTCAGTTCATTTAACTTTTCCATAATTTCAATGGCAAACATAAAGTCTAACTTCGACTCTTTATAGACAATGTTAGTATTAAAGTCACATTCATTGCCCTTCATCTCTAGGAACATCACTATTTCTTCTCTGAGTTCCCACACTCGCCTCAACACCTTGCCGAGACTCAGCCATCGAACACTGGTGTGGTACAGGACATTGGAATGTTCAGTTTCCAAATCGTCAAGTAACGCCTTGAACTGTCTGTGATTAAGTTCTCTTGATCTGCTGAGGTTGATGACACTTGCAACTGGGTCAATAACATGCTTGATATTCAAAACAGTTTTACACAGACTTTCTTGATGAATCCAACAGTGAAGTTGTAATAATGTGTAGTCTGGATATTCTGCTTTAATCTTATCACTTATCAACTTTACTTAGTCATTTCTTAGTCAGATATGACTGAGCTACCGTATAACAGTAGACGGTACTACCTGCTTTCTGTTAGGGCCGAACGTTGGGCGGCGCTTACCAAACCCGACACCCCACATTGTGTCAACGGCTTCGGGCGGAAGAGCGCAATTGGGAGGGTACAAGCCTTACTATGGTGCGAGGAAATGCAAGCTAAAGACAAAATGTCATGGCAGGGCAGACCAGGCCCTAAGCCTTGGTTGGCGGCTGGTCTAGGATCGAAGCTCCGACAGGCGGACAGTTAGAGCATTGCTTTGCTGATCCGGCAGCTTCTGCAGCTTGTCTTGTTCCAGATGTAGGGGTGTTACCTTTCCTCTGGAGTGAACTAGGCAGGCCGAGAGAGGGATCATGCTGCATGGGCAACACATGATCTCTATATTTTAGCCCAGGCTTTGTGCTATGGAGAGGCAATAACTCCATCCCTGGTCTTAACTGGTCTCGGAATCAAAGCGAGAGGCAACTGTTACGGGTTATAAGTCCCTGTCAATTGGCGTAGACATGGGGCGCCACGCGTTGCCTCTGACGGTGGGAGACACCTACAGGTGTCACTGATCAGCTACCGCCCGCCTCAAGCTGGGCAGCCCCCGGCCAATTGGGTGCTGATCCGCCACAGCCTGCCTGCTTCAATGGGTGCTTGGGGCTAGGACAAAATCTGAATCGCAGGCTGTAAAACCAATGCACCAGGTACTAATAAAAATAAAAATAGAAACCTCAAGCTACGGCTTGCAACCTGGAACGTGAGAACCATGTGTCCAGGATTTTCCACTGACTTGACCAATATTGACGATGTGAGAAAAACGGCTGTGATTGATGCCGAACTCAATCGTCTTAACATTGATATTGCTGGCCTGCAGGAGACTCGCCTCGCTGAGGAAGGGTCACTCAGGGAAAACAATTACACCTTTTTTTGGAAGGGTAGAGGGCAGGCAGAAAAAAGGCAACACGGTGTGGGCTTTGCAGTGAAGAATTCGCTACTGGGAATGATTGAAATTCCAGCAGGAGGAAATGAAAGACTATTATCCCTGCGCTTGGCAACCTCTTGTGGTTTTGCCACCATTATTACTGCATATGCACCGACACTCGATTCCTCTGATGATGTGAAGGATTCGTTCTATGAGGAGTTAGACTCCGTGATCAAGGCAGTTCCAAAATCTGACTACATTTATATGCTCGGTGATTTCAATGCTCGTGTGGGCAAGGACTCGAGTTCATGGCCAGTGTGCCTTGGAAAATACAACATCGGTCGCATGAATGAAAATGGGCAAAGGCTGCTGGAGCATTGCACCAGTAATGACCTATGTATTACAAACTCCTTTTTTAAAACAAAAGAGATGCATAAGGTCACATGGAAACATCCAAGATCCGGCCATTGGCACCAGCTGGACTTCATCATCACACGGAGACAACATCTGAACCATATATCATTGACTCGAAGTTACCACAGTGCTGACTGTGATACGGATCATTCTTTGGTTGTTGCAAGGGTTAGACTGAGACCAAAGAGAATCTACACAGCTAAACACAAATCTAGCCCCAGGATTAATATTATTAACACTCACGATCCTGAAAAGTGCTTTCAGTTTCAACAGCAACTTGAAGACGCTTTCACTGATACACCAGAAAATTGTACAGTAAATGAAAAGTGGGGTCAAATTAAGGAAACTCTTTATAAAACTGCCGTAGGGGTTTACGGCACTGTGGATCATAAGAGGCAGGACTGGTTTGCGGCAAACAGCGAGACTCTGCAGCCCTTGATTGATAAGAAGAAGAAAGCTCTCTTAAGAAACAAGGAAAGACCAACGCGTAACACTCTGAGTGAGCTAAGGCAAGCTAGGAAGGATGTGCAAAAGGCTGCCAGGCAGTGTGCAAATGATTATTGGATCAAGTTATGTGAGTCCATTCAAATCGCAAGTGATAAGGGAAACATAAGAAGCATGTATGAAGGAATAAAGAAAGCCTGTGGTCCAGTGATCAAAAGAAGTGCACCATTGAAAACCTAGAGTGGAGAAATCATCACTGATAAGAAACAGCAGATGGACAGATGGGTAGAGCACTATTTAGAGCTTTACTCAAGTGAAACCAAACTAGCGGATGGTGCCCTCAACGCCATAGAGGCTCTACCAACTCTTGACCACCTGGACACACTTCCCACCATAACAGAAGTTAAGTGTGCTATAAATGAACTTGCATCTGGCAAGGCTCCAGGTAAGGATGGGATTCCAATAGAGGTTATCAGGAGTGGGCAAGACACACTCACTCTACAGATCCACCAGCTAATAGAGCTATGCTGGCGAGAAGGACAAGTCCCACAGGATTTCAAAGATTCAAGCATCATAACACTGTACAAGAACAAGGGCGATCGGAGCGACTGCAACAACTATAGGGGTATCTCACTTCTGTGTATTGTTGGAAAAGTATTTGCCAGAATTGTTCTGCGCAGACTTCAAGTCCTAGGAGATCAAGTCTACCCCGAATCACAGTGTGGCTTTCGACAGAACCGGTCTACCATTGATATGATATTCTCATTGCGACAAATGCAAGAAAAATGCCGTGAACAGAATCAACCACTGTTTATTGCCTTCATCGACCTCACAAAGGCATTTGATTTGGTCAGTCGTGAGGGTCTGTTCAAGGCACTAAAGAAGATTGGCTGCCCACCAACTCTTCTGTCCATTGTGGAATCGTTCCACACAGGCATGAAGGGTATAATCAAGTTTGATGGTGCAACTTCTGAAGAGTTTGAAATCAAGAGTGGAGTTAAGCAAGGTTGTGTACTAGCTCCCACCCTCTGTGGAATATACTTTTCACTTCTACTGAAATATGCCTTTCGTGATCAGGATGGTGGTATATACATTCACTCACGCTCAGATGGCGGCCTTTACAATGCTCAGAGATTGAAGGCCAAGACCAAAATTAGGAGGGTACTGATCAGAGAGTTGCTTTTTGCAGATGATGCTGCAGTTACGACCCACTCTGAGGAAGAATTGCAATGTCTACTATCTGCATTCTCCAATGCTTGTTCTGAATTTGGTTTAACAATTAGCAAAAAGAAGACACAGATTATGTCACAAGGTGCACATGGGGTACCATCAATCTTTATTGACGACGCCGAACTAGAGATGGTAGACCATTTTACATATCTAGGATCAGTGGTAAATAGCAAATTATCCCTAGATCAGGAAATCAACATCCGGATTGGTAAGGCAGCAACAACAATGAACAGGTTAAGAAAAAGAGTCTGGGAGAACAGGAAGCTTACTGCCAAAACAAAAGTCCTTGTCTATCAAGCCTGTGTCCTTAGTACTCTTCTTTATGGCAGTGAAACCTGGACAACTTACTCACACCAAGAGAAACATTTAAACAGCTTTCATATGCGGTGTCTGCGAAGAATTCTTGGTATTAAGTGGCAAGACAAAATCACAAATACTGAAGTATTGGAAAGATCAGGTTGTGTGACAGTTTATTCCATGCTCAGTCTTCGTAGACTTAGATGGATAGGACATCTTAGGAGGATGGATGATGGTAGAATACCAAAGGACATCTTTTTTGGTGAATTACAGATGGGTAAGAGATCTCAGGGTCGGCCTCTACTACGATACAAAGATGTGTGTAAGCGGGACATGATTGATACAGGCATTGATAATGCACATTGGGAGCAAGTCGCCGCTGAACGTGTTGCAGGAGGGCAAACATCAGAAATGGAATAAAGACAAAGGAGAAAATTATTGCAGATAAGTCACACACCGAGCGTTTGAGACGTAAGATGGTGCATGATGGTGGAAATGACCACGTGTTCACATGCACCCACTGGGAACGGACATTTACAGCGCAAATTGGCCTTATCAGTCACATTCGCTACCGCCATAAGTAAAAGTTATTATGCCATTTTAAAGCACAAACTATCGTCTGTCAAGACGGCAAGGTGCCAATGAATGATATATAAGTATATATATATATATATATATATATATATATATATATATATATATATATATATATATATATATATATATATATATATATATATATATATATATATATATATAAGTTAATATAACTAATACTCTATCATCACAATCTTCACCCTCTAAGATAATGACAAATGTATAACTTATACTCTACCATCACGATCTCCACTCTATAAAATAATAACTAAAATATAAACAATACTCTAACATCACAATCGCCACTCTGTGAATTAATAACTAATATATTACTAATACTCTACCATCACGATCTCCACTCTGTAAGATAATAACGAAAATATAACTAATACTCTACCATCGCATTCTCCACTCTGTAAGATCATAACTAAACTATAACTAATACTGTACTATCACGATATCTACTCGGTAAAATAACAACTAAACTATAACTAATACTCTATCATCACGATGTCCACTTGGCAAGATAAGAACTAACATGGTACTAATACTCTACCATCACAATCTCCGGCGAGCTGTCGTATTGTTGCTGCTAGCACGCTATCCTGCCGGACCGCTGGACATTCATTCAACTCCCGATTGAGACATTGCTATTTTTAACTGATTGGGCTCTCAGTTTGACCAAGTCTGTAAATAATCATTTATTATCCCAAAGCAGTTTCGTGCTATGGGTCTGTATTGTGACAGCGCCATCCCATGTTGCAGGCCGAGAGTAAGTAGGAATAGGTGGCCATTCTTTCCTCCATTTTAGCAAGTGACGAGCCCGGGCGTTGATCCAGTCTATATTAATGTTCCGGTACGAACCAAAGGCCTTATCCACGGCAAATTGGATAGCATGTTTATTTAAAATGTTGCATATCTTTTGTAGGATATTGCGATCAATCCCAGGTTGATCTTCCAAGCAATCGTATGTTCAGTAGTGTGCCATTGCTTTCTGAACGAGAAGTCTAAGTTTAAGGCCAAATTAATTCCGGCTCAGTGTTGGAACCGCCTTACTCACCATCAGCGCCCGGAATTTAAGAGCGAGCGCTTTCATCCCGTTGACCATGTCGACATCTAAGCCTGTAAATGCGTACCAATATATTTGCCGGGAAGATAACGCGAAGTAATATTCAGCATAGCTCACGCCGGCGGCCATTTGGTTTAACAATACAAGTCAGACATCGTATTTGTAACAGACTTCGTTGCTAAACAGTTAACCTTCACTTTTTACTTTTGCAGAAGTATCTACACCACAGCAATGTTATGGCATAACCGAAAAAGATCTTTATATGATGATTCACATATTTATTCAGGTTCCTCAATATATGTGGCGCCGGTCTCTCTGGCCGAGGGGTTACACCACTTTCTCCGTAATCCCGTTTATCACGCAGAGTCTCGTAGAGGGCGAGAGCTGGAAGCGGTTCTACCCCCGCTGGTGACTTGCGGGATAACTGAGCCGGCCGCTCAGAAAGCAATTGCAAACTACTGAGCGTAATCTTGCCAAGAAATTAACAGACAGCTGAGAGATGCTGCTGTTGACAGCAATGTCCTGTAAAGGATGTGCGAATTAATATATATATATATATATATATATATATATATATATATATATATATATATATATATATATATATATATATATATATATATGGCAATTTCCACTGGTTCGCAATTAGACTCACTCCATCTCATATACAGATCACTCACAGCGAAAGGCTGTGTACTCGGAGATGGTCAGTGGTTGAGTGACCTCTCAAAGTCCCCGTAAGCCCACATAGCCACAGTTGTCAGTGACAAGTGCAACTGCACGCTACAACAACAAAGATGGTATAACATGAGTTGCCTTATGCCAAAATACAGATACAGCAGTGTGTGTAACCTCACAGATCATCATGTGTATGGGACTACAAGGTGGAGTACCTCTGAGATAACAAGACAGATCCATAGCAGATATATTCAAAGTAGTTCACAGGTCATGAGACGTCTGATGGAGTAGTTCTCAGATTAACCCGCGATGGAGACTTATAATAGTGTCATTTACAAACTATAATGTCATGGAGACTTCTGATGGAGGAGTTCACAGATTATAATGTCATTAGACTACAAAGTGGCGTAGTTCACATATTATCATGTCATGAAGACTAGGAGGTGGGTTATGCCACGTGTTTTAACCTGCCACGTGGCAGTATTTCTCGGCGTCACGTGTTCTCATCAGTTGGTTAAAGCAGATGGTTTCAGCATCATGTGTGCACAGTTTGGTCGGTAATGTGATGCCAGATCGTGTATGCATGAGTTTATATATCTTTAGCGCAAATATAACAGCTTAATTAAGTTGTTGACTTTGTATATTGTTAAGATAGAAACAACTATATCCTAATAAATGCGAGAACAAGCCGAAAATAAACTTAAACAATTGATTTTATGCGGTGACGCAAAACAAAATCTACGCCAATATGAATGCATGTTAGATGTTTCTTTTACATTCTGTTCGTGTGCTTCACGTTGCAACACGTAGTACCCTAAGACGAAAGGAAACATTAATAAGAGAGTATACCACATGCCCATAGGATATCGAGTGGAATATCTGCGGGCGGGAGTGTAACAAACTAGATACAAGTGTTCGAGACAAGATATAGAGAAGAACATCTGAAGACGGGAGTACAACAATAGAGACAAGTATCAGATAGTGTTCTGTAAAGTATATCGGCTGCCCCTGACCATGACTTCCATCATTACCATCATGAGGCAGATTTGTTTGCTGGTGGCCATGTTAATGATGTGCTCTGTTAGCGGATGTGGCAGTGACAACTTGAGGGTAAGTGTCTTTCGTCTGTTGCTGGCTGTGATTGTAATGCTTCAGTTGCTGGCTGTGATTATACTGCTTCAGTGCTATAGTAAGTCTGTGTTACTGAGTTACAACCATCTGCTGTGGTAAGCATGCTTACTTACCACAATAATATTCCTAGTTAAGTCCTCAGCGAGAATAAGACTCAAGAAAGGAATGTCATGGGTGACCATGGCAAAGACGATAATCACACAAGTGATAAGGGTGAATATGTAACAAAAGCGAGGAATGAATTCACACAAGCAAAATAATTATCACATTATCTACAACACGTTATCTAGTCCAGTGGTTCTCAACCGGTGAGGAATTCTCCCCAAGGGGGCAATTTTAGGGTTTCCATGGGGAGGTGGTGTGTGTGTGTGTGTGTGTGTGTGTGTGTGGCGGGGGGGGGGGGAGAAATTAAGATTATTTAAAGATCTCGTTAATACAAGAACAGATTACTTGATATTGTTTTTTCCTCCATACTTTAGTGTTCTTTGTTTCTGGCCTTTCTGAAATTCATTTAAAACGTAAGTAGACCCGCAAATCACGTTTTATGTAGACGTCTAGACTTGTTCTAGAATGTGTTATTAAATTTAGCTTCAATTTTTACGAATTCTATGTAGGGGCGGAGGGGAGGGGATTTATAGCGAGGAAATACAACAGGGGTGAATGACATTCTGAACATATGGTGAAGGGAAGCATGGACCAAAAAAGGTTGAGATCCACTATCTAGTCTGTACAAGCCTTGGTAGAGAATGTAATAGTCGTGCGATGGGAGAGCAAAGTTGGAAATCAGGCAGCTTATAGAGTATATCGCTGGGGAGGGTGATTTAATAGTACAAACAAGCTGCTCAGTGCAGCGAGGTGAGAGGTAGAGATGAAGCTTCACGGCAAGTTTGGGTGGCCAGAGTAACACGGAGCAGAGTGGAACATATTCAAAGACGACACTAGTAGTAGGGTTTGTAGGTTTCAGATATTATTTGAGGGGGTTTATGAGGGAAATTCCCCCTCAAATGCTTATATATTTGTTATCCCGCCCCTGTTCAATCTTGCAAAAACGGACCTCATTTTTAAAACATTGGCGGGTATTTTCTTGGCTACTTCCGGGTAATTCGGCGCGAATCGGGTGGTGTGCGCGCGAACCGGATGTTGGTGAATCGGGCACGTGGTGATCGGTGATCAATGATTGACAGCTAGAAGACACTGAAAAATGACATTATTCGTTACTCGAGTAACCCCAGAGTAGGCCAAATAATGGACTCGTCAATAAATTTTCAAGGCTTAGAATGATAGTGACCAACATTCCGCCACTGTCCGTAGTGGGTACCCATGTTTCAACTCTAGGCGATAGGCGAAAATCTGCGTAATAAATACTAGCGACGCAAATATTAACATTAATAATTAAATCATAATAACCTAATAAGTGGCTATATACCTAGTAGGTATAACGCAGAATATTAATCTAAAAATAAACATATTATTTTCACATATTATCATTAATAAGGTTTTATGAAAATCCTTGAAAAATAAGAAAGCGAGGAATGAATTCACACAAGCAAAAAAATATCACATTATCTACAACACGTTACCTAGTCCAGTGGTTCTCAACCGGTGACGAATTATCCCCAATTGGGAAATTTTAGGGTTTCCATGGGGAGGTGGTGGGGTGGGGGTGAGAGAAATTAAGATTATTTCAAGATGGCGTTAATACAAGAACCGATTACTTGATATTGTTTTTTCCTCCATACTTTACGGTTCTGTATTTCTGGCCTTCCTGAAATTCATTTGTAACGTAAGTAGACCCGCAACAAATTTAAAAAAAAACAAACAGCGCCAGTCATATCCCATGCACACAGAAAACTAATAGTCGCCCCTTGGTAATTTTTCGGTATGTTACCTGTGTTCACCATGCGCCGATTTACTGAGATGTCAACCTGCAGGAAACTCAAAACACGCGTCCTTGATAAAGTAATTATACACGCTGGGCAAACAGCTCTGAAGATAACGCTTGCGACTCTGTGTACGCTTGATTCTATTTGGTATCGCTGGCGGTATGTCTGCTTCTCATTTTTTCTATATCTTTCTTTCTTTGTGATGGTAGTAAAAGTAGGCGTGCGCATAGGTGTGTGTGTGTGTGTGTGTGTGTGTGTGTGTGTGTATGTATATGTGTGTATGTGTATGTGTGTGCATGAGTGTAGGCATGCGTGTGTGTGTGTTAGTGTGCGTGCGCGCAGCGTGTGTGTACACGTGAATGCGTGCGTGTGCGATTGTTGTCTCATGTTTCCTTTCCAACGAGTATCACTGTCACCAAATAACTAATAATGCATGAATGTGTGTCCGTGTGTGTGTGTGTGTGTGTGTGTGTGTATGTGTGTGTGGGCTGGCGTGTGTGTATGCGCACGGGTGTGTGTGTGTGTGTGCATGTGGGTGTGTGTGTGTGCGTACATATGTGTGTCTGCATGTGTGTGTGTGTGCGCGCATGCACGCTCGAATGTATTTGTGTGTGTCTGCGCGCGCGCGCGCGTGTGTGTGTGTGTATGTGTGTGTGTGTATGCGTGCATGTGTATGTGTGTGTGCGTGCTTGCTATGAGTACATCACCTCATTAGATAGGCTACAGGAAACTCGCTCACACGCACACGAGCCATATCATTCGTAATTGAAAATCTCCAAACAAGTCACTAACAGAGCAAGCGAGTCAACTACCGAAACAATCAAATCAGTGCTCAAGTCTAACAGGGTACTAAACGAAGTCACCAAGTAGACGCATACTATACTGCCATTTTCAACCTAACTACAATCAGATGTGTGATGACCCAGCAGCCAGACGTGCGATGGACCAAATACCCAGCTGCTTGATGTGCAACAAGACATCAACCGAAGCAATCAAGTCCAAAAAACTCAAGTCAGTGCTCAAATCAGACAAGGTACTAAACGAAGCCACCAAGTAGACGCAGACTATACAGCTGGTTTTCAACCCGCCTACAGTCAAAATTGTTTGGGCATGTTATGAGAAGAAATGGTTTGGAGAACTTGGTGGCGACTGGCAAGATAGAAGGGCAGAGACCAAGGGGAAGACAGAGAAGTAAATACCTGGATGGTTGGCAACGTGGCATGGTCGAGACAGGAACGCGGAGCTGATCCACGACATTGGTGATCGAGTGAGATGGCAGAACATGACCGCCCACGCTTACCGGCATGGCACAACATGGATGGATGGACATTCAGATGTGTGATGGCCCCAGCAACCAGATGTGTGATGAGCCCAATAACCAGATGTATGATGTGCCCGACACCCAGACGTTTGATGTGCCCGACACTCAGATGTGTGAGACACCCTTTGCTTACAATAATCAGATGTCAGCTCAGCAAGCAGGAGACCAGTCGTATGACTCCGCGCCAAGTGACAGATACAGACCAGGCTACCAGCCGTAAGACCCAACCTACTCAGACAACTGTGTGAAGAAACCCAGAAATAACATACAATGTGTATAGCTATGTATGAGCCAAACTCCACAAATGAAAATGAAGTTAAAGCGGGGTATACATTCGGGTCGCAGTTCCCCACAGATGAAGATCGTCGGGTCGCGCTAAACGTGGCCCGGGAAACAACCTTAACCAGTGAATATTGTGTGTGTGTGTGTGTGTGTTTGTGTGTGTGTGTGTGTGTGTGTATGTGTGTGTGTATGTGTGTGTATGTGGTGTGGTAGGCTGATGTAGGAGCTCGAGGGAATAGGCCCCTACCCCGGTGAATAACCCTTCCCCCCCCCCCCCACCGAATGGGGCCATCAAACCCACAACGCATGTAACAAGACATGTCACGTGTTCACTGTCATAACCAGTGACGTTGTCACGTAGCAAATCAGACATCTACACTTTCATTACCTCTCTATATCTCCATACGGGTCTTTACATCTTTCTCCAGTAACCCAATTCATATATATATATATATATATATATATATATATATATATATATATATTTATATATATATATATATATATATATATATATATATATATATAAAACAGGTATGTTTGTGTGTTTGTGGGTATTTATGTATTGGATGCGTTCGATAACGGTACATCCGATTGAGATGAAATTTTCTACACGTCTTCCTTTCATTCCTGTGCAACCGACTATAATAATTTCTGAATGTAAAATCTTCTACTTATTTAATAAAATTTACATTTCCATTTTCATTATATAATGTCTATATAGCAGGGGGACTTCACTCTAGAAAAGTTATTTCAAGGGGCATAACTTTTAATAACATTTCTATATACTTTATAGTCATATTGTTGGACTTACTTGCACTATTGTTAAACTCTTTGTCTATAGTTATTTCCAGGCATATGAGTTATAATAAATAATGATATAATCTTTAAGGCATTTTCAAAGTTTTCATAAAAATAATACATAATGCATAACATTGTAACCCATCTTTTTCTACAGTTTTCATTGAATGGTGTGTGGAAGGACATTCTTTTAAGTTACTGTGCGCCAGGAGCTGGGCGAAACCACGCCGGATCAGATAGATAGATAGTCGGGAACGGAAGCTTATTTGACTACTTATATGAATTAAATGACATGCTCCCCACCAGGGACTGGGTGAAGCCGGGCCGGGTCAGACAGATAGACAGACAGACAGACAGTCGGGAACGGGAGAGCTTATATGACTACGTATATGAATTAAATTAGATGCTCCCCACCAGGGACTGGGTGAAGCCGGGCCGGGACAGACAGACAGACAGATAGACAGACAAACAGATAGTCGGGAACGGGAGAGCTTATATGACTACGTATATGAATTAAATGAGATGCTCCCCACCAGGGACTGGGTGAAGCCGAGCCCGGTCAGACAGACAGATAGACAGACAGACAGATAGTCGGGAACGGGAGAGCTTATATGACTACTTATATGAATTAAATGAGATGCTCCCCACCAGGGACTGGGTGAAGCCGGGCCGGGTCAGCCAGACAGACAGACAAACAAGCAGACAGACAGACTGATAGATAGATAGATCCCCTCCAGGGCCTGGGCGAGGCCGGGCCGTGTCAGCTAGTGTATATATATATATATATATATATATATATATATATATATATATATATATATATATATATATATATATATATATATATATATTCAGTGTGCCTGCTCAGTGCCACACTTCACAACCAGACAAAAGTACACCTTCTATAAACCACTTCAACGGTCAAATAAGAAAATATGTTAGACAAAGTATTAAAAATATTGGTCAAATACAGAAATATCTCCTCCAAGTTTAAAAAGTAGGAACATTTGTTAACCTAGTGGGAAAAATATCAATCACATAGGAAAATTTGTTAGTCAAATAGGAAAAATGTTGACCACGTAACGAAATAGCTTGTCCAAACTTATGAAAAGTAGGAACATTTGTTACCCAAATATGAAAAATATTGACCACGTAACAAAATATCTCGTCCAAACTTTAAAAAAGTATGAAAATTGTAAGCCAAAGGGGAAACATATTGACCAAGTAACGAAATATCTCGTCCACACTAATGAAAACAAGGAAACATTTGTATTCAAAATAGGAAAAATATGGGACAAGAAAGAAAATGTGTTAGCCAAATGGCAAAATATTGACAAAGTAACAAAAAACATTGGCCAAAATTATGAAAAATAGGAAAATTTGTTAACCAAATGAGAGCAATATTGACCACATAACGAAACATTTTGTCCAAACTTATGAAAAGTAGGAAATTTTTTTATCCAAATAGGAAAAAGATTGACCAAGTAACGAAACACATTGGCCAAAATTATGAAAAATAGGAAAATGTGTTAACTAAATGTGAAAAAAAAAAAAAAAAAAAAAAAACAGCGACCAATGAGAGAAATATTTCAGCCAAACTTCTAAAAAGTATGAACTTTGTTAGTCAAATAGGAAAAATATTGAAAACGTAACGAAATAGCTCGTCCAAACTTATAAAATTTAGGAAAATTGTCAGCTAAAAGGGAAACATTGACCAAGTAACGAAATATCTCGTCCACACTTATCAAAACAAGGAAAACTTTGTTAGCCAAATAGGAAAAATATGGGACAAGTAAGAATATGTGAAAACATAAGAAAATATTGCTCGTGTGGGGGTAAGCGAGTCTCCTGTAGTCTATCTAATGAGGTGATGTACTCATAGAAGGCGCACACCTACACTCCCACATGCACGCATGCACACACATACACGCGCGCACGCGCGCATACACACACAAATACATTCGAATCCACATGCGCGCCCTCACATGCAGACACACATATTTACGCGCACACACACACCCACATGCACCCACATACACACTCACTCCCGTGAGCACACGCACACGCCCCCCCCCCCCCCACACACACACATTCATGCATAATTAGCTTTTAGGTTACAGTGATACTTGTTGGAAAGGAAACAAGGGACAACAATCGCACACGAACGCATACACGTGTACACACACACACACACACACACGCCGCGCGCGCACACACGCACATATACAGACACACACACACAACCACGCATGCCTTGAGGCATGCGCATACACACAACACACACACACACACACACACATACGTACACGCTCACACCCATGCACACGCCTACTTTTACTACCAACACAAAGAAAGAAAGACAGACGCAATGAGAAGCAGACATACCACCAGCGATACCAACCAGAATCAAGCGGACACAGAGACGCATACGTTATCTTCAGAGCTGTTTGCCCAGCGTGTATAATTACTTTATCGGAGACATGTGTTTTGTGTTTCCTGCAGGTTGACCTCCCGGTAAATCGGCGCATGGTGAACGCAGGTAATATACCAAAAAATTACCAAGGGGCGACTATTAGTTTTCTGATTGCAAAGGATATAACTGGCGCTGTTATTATTTTCTTATTTTTCAAGGATTTTCATATAATCTTATTAATGTTAATATTTTACATTAATATTTTTATTTTCAGATTAATATCCAACGTTATACCTACTAGACATATTGCCATTTATTAAGTTATTATGATTTAATTATTAGTGTTAATATTTACGTCGCTAGTAATTATTACGCAGGTTTTCGCCAGCGCTTAGAAATGAAATATGGATACCCACTATGGACAGTGGCGAAATGTTGGTCACTATCATTCTGAGCCTGAAAAATTTATGGAAGAGTCCGTATTAAAATGATGTTATATGGAAATGATATGTTTCAAAAGGAAAATATGCACCACCATGTATAAACAAATTGAATGAGCCCTTTAAGTACCCAGTAAGCTAAGGTGGCTTTTAGTGGCCAGGTTTTAAGTCCTTCCGATTGTACATGAAACCCAGACACTATCACATCTTTGGACCAATTATCTCCCTGGGGACAGGCCATGGACTCTAATTACTAGTAGTAAATCCCTGATTCTTGTCCCCCAAACAAAAGGTATCATGGACTAGAGCGTCACCCTGTAATTTGTCATCAGGCAACAACACCAACGATCTTTGCCTCTGTAGCTAAGTGACCCAGAAATTACAAAGAAGCCACATTTTAATGGAAATGATAGTTTAAAGATTAATGTCCAAGCGCGAGGCATTTAATGTACTGCGGTCTCCAGAAAGCACGAAATTGTGTGTGTGTGTGTGTGTGTGTGTGTGTGTGTGTGTGTGTGCGTGCGTGCGTTTAAAGTGAGAATACAGTAGTGAATAAGAGAGAGAGAGAGAGAGAGAGAGAGAGAGAGAGAGAGAGAGAGAGAGAGAGAGAGAGAGAGAGAGATGGACAGGTGTTTCATGCATTCCGCTTGCGGAAGTCCGGAAGTGGAATTGAAGCATATGCAAGGAATGTGTATTTACATGCACTATGCCATAACATGTCATATTATCATAACTGTATATATGTATGTATATGTTTTATTCACAATGTCACACTTAACACTAACAAACGGCAACGCTCTGTAATATACACAAACAAAAGACTTATAATAAAACACACACTACAACTTGTAAATACACATTGCTTTGTATGAAACAAAAGGTTTAAAAAAAATTTAAAAAAAAAAAAAATTAAATAAAACATCTCACCAGTTCGGTGAGGGTTGTCCCCCCAAAAAAATTATTTGTAGGCCGTTAGAGGGCTATGTAATACAAATGAACGAATAGTTCTTATTTTGTTTCCGCAATGTTATTTACATTCATTTGTCGTTGGTGATTTAGTTGGTGGAGACATCATATCAAAGTCTGAACAAGCACAAAATACCACCGCTAGTAGTCGATAAAGGGGAAAGCGCTCATATGAAAATCTTGTTTCCATGTAACAATAAAACAATATCCCTTAGTCAACAAATAAAATTTAAAAAAAAATAAATTAAAAAAAAAATTTAAATTTAAAAAAAAAATAATTATTGACGAGTCCATTATTTGGCCTACTCTGGGGTTACTCGTGTAATGAATAATGTCATTTTCAGTGCCTTCTAGCTGTCAATCATCAATCACTGATCACCGCGTGCCCTAGTTTGCCGACGTCCGGTTCGCGCACACACTACCCGGTTCGTGCCGGATCGCCCAGAAGTAACCAAGAAAATACCCGCTAATTTTATTTAAAAATGAGGTCCGTTTTTGCAAGATCTAACAGGGGCTTGATAACAAATATATAAGCATTTGATGGGGAATTTCCTTCACAAACTCAAATACTATCTGAAACCTTCATACTTACTACTGACACGCAGCATGTTATTAGAAGTGGAGGCGGTCACTGGAGCTCTGAGATACCTTTCTGGGACTTCATACATTAAGACAATCACTGTAACTATAAATATGGTTCTCTCTCTCTCTCTCTCTCTCTCTCTCTCTCTCTCTCTCTCTCTCTCTCTCTCTCTCTCTCTCTCTCTCTCTCTCTCTCTCTCTCTCTCATATATCCAATTTATCTCTCGCTTTCTCATTGTTTTGATCTCTCTCTCCCTCTCCCCCCTCTCTCTCTCTCTCTCTCTCTCTCTCTCTCTCTCTCTCTCTCTCTCACACACTCTCTCTCTCTCTGTTGTTTCGTCCGCCACCTCCTTCTCTTCTTCTCATGATTTCGTTCTCTCTCTCATTCTTTCTCATTATTTCTTTCTGTCCATCTCTAGCTGTCTCATTCTTCGTACCCCCCTCCCCCTCCCCCCCCCCCCCCCCCCCCACACCGTCTTTTTTTTATTCTTTCGTTTTCTCTCACCCCCTCTCTCCATCTCTTTCTCTCCCCCCGTCTCTTCACCCTCTCTCTCTCTCTCTCTCTCTCTCTCTCTCTCTCTCTCTCTCTCTCTCTCTCTCTCTCTCTCTCTCTCTCTCTCTCTCTCTCTTATTGCTATATCACAAATTAGTTTGAGTAAATCATGTATTATTGCTTATTCCACATTTCCCATGCGTGTGTAATGCGTTCATCTGTTGTTGTTGATGTCTCAGATAATCTTCATCAATAATGTATGAAAGAAATAATGTATGTCAGGGTACTTATACGATGTTAGACTGGCCTGCGTTCTTTACCATTTGAAAATAAATGTCGTTGGTTTATTCTCTGCCTGCCTGCCTGCCTTTCTGCCTGTTTCTGCCTGTTTCTGTCTGTCTGACGGTATTTTATTGTCAAGGAAAGAAACAACTAACTATGATATGTGTGTACAATATGACAGTAGTTTATTGTCAAGGAAAGAATCAACTAACTGTGATACGTTTCTACAAAATGACAGTAGTTTACTGTCAAGGATAAAAACAGCTAGCTATGATGTGTACAACATGACGGTATTTTACTGTCCAGGAAACAAACAACTAGCTATAATATGTGTGTACATCATGACGGTATTTTACTATCCAGGAAAGAAACAACTATTTATGATATGTGTGCCGGTCTCCCTGGCCTAGGGGTTAACGTCTTTCTCCATAATCCCGTATATTCTTGTATATAATCTTGCCTAGTACATCAACGGCAGCTGAATAATGCTGATGTTGACTGTAACGTCCTGTAAGGTATTTTTAAAAAAAATTAGTTGCATGTCCTTCAGAGGGCGTAGCAGTCAACTCAAACATTTTCGCTGTTCGTGATTCCTGGGTAAATTTTACGTTCAGTAGTTTGCCATTGCTTTCTAACGACCGGCATCTATACCTTTTTCGAAAAGAATCAGCACCGCTGTGTTTCGAACCCGGGTATACGGGCTCACAAACCACGTTCGCAAGCCCTTAGCCACAGAGACCTGAAAGAATGTTTTGCATATCCTTTACAGGACATCGTTGTCAACATCAGAATCTTTCTGCTGATTGTTGATTTGTTGGCAAGATTACGCTCAGTAGTTTGCCACTGCTTTCTGAGCGACCGACTCACATACCCCGTAAGTTACCGACGCGGCTAGAACCGCTACCGATTCTCGCAGTCGTCACGTTACTCACGAGAGTATACGGGATTACGGAGAAAGTCGCTAACTCCTAGACCAGGGAGACGGCGTAAGGGATATGCTACCAAAAAAAACAAAAAAAAAACAAAACAAAAAAACAAAAAAAACAAAAACAAATGACAGTAGTTTATGTGAAGGAAAGAAGCAACTAACTATCATAAATGTGTACTGTATGACGTTAGTGTATTGTCAAGGGGAAAAAAACTAGCCATGATATGTTGTTTGTGTCACTGATATTCCAGGAAGCAGCAGAGACAGAACCAACCATGGACGACAACACAAAACATGAGCGCCGTCAAGGTAAGGCCAAGACACCAGGCCCTGCCTCACTCGTTGACATGTTAAATGCACATTTATTCAGATATCTCATCTATCTGTTCTACTATTGTTATTTTAAATAGATGACCATAGCAGGACGTTGTAATCAACCCCAGCACATATTGGCTGTTTGTGATTTTACCAGGCCATTTTAAGTTCAGCACTTTATTATTGCTTTCTGAACGAGAAGCCAGCATTGACGTCCAATTGACCATCGCAAGGAAGTAGCCCACTTCGCCGCCGCGACAAGTTAAATTTTAAACGCGTTACACCTCATAGCCACGCTGTCCTTTCAAGTTCTACTATAAGTAGGTGCTATATTATTGTATCATTTTAGCCACGCCGTCCTCTCAGTTCTACTATAAGTAGGTGCTATATTAAAGTATCATTTGAAGGAGGTCAGATATGAACATTCCATTTGTAAACATAAACAAACATGATTCTTTATAAAAATAAGATAGTGTAAATAATATTTTTGTTTACCATTAATGTGCTTCTGACAATGAATAATTATATAAGTTTACAAAACTAAACAAATACAAATTAACCAATAGGTGGAGAAAAGACCCTGGATCTGGATGGGACTTACATTGAGAAAACCTGACAATTATACACCTACAAACGCCTTTGTCTGGAATACATAAGGCAAAGGGGGCGGAATGAAGACAAACAACACATGGATATGAGAATTAAACACAGAAATTAATAGTACGGCGATGACATGGACGGGTCTGCATGGGATAGGTGAGGATATGAGGATCTGCGGTGAGCTGGTTGAGGGACTACATATGGACAGAGTGTTTAAGAAATAGATCGGAACACGCCGATCTCCACAACAGCTTTCAAGCCCAGAGCACAGACATATTCACGTTAAGAAATGTTTGCTTGGACGTCAAGTTGTCCTATTGACAGAATGCCTTTCTCGTGGCAACACGGATGTCGCATGTTGCGCACCTCAGTTCATTATACCGCTGCACACCACTGATCTAAAACACATTGTTCTACACAGTGCCTACGCTAAAGTGCATTGGAATGTCAGGAATGTTGTATCACGTCTAAAAATAAAGATATCACCCGATGATGAACAGGTCAGGTGTTCGAATCTTGTAAAACTATTGGACGACCTAGACTTGGTAGCGTCGTTGCAAGGACTGATGGGAAGGCGAGAGCCTTGATCTGGCACATACAGTTTGACATCTTAGAAAGCCGGTTGTGTATTTCGTATGGAGTATCTTAAACTTGTGTGTCCCTCACCTGATTCAGGTCAGAATGCCTGTGTAAAACGGATACGTAGCTGACATATGCGTCAGGTAAAGCTTTGTGTATGTACGATCTGTGTGTGAAGGTTCCAGCACGAAAGAAAACATATTCTATTTGGAGATAGCCGCCAACTTCTCTCCCTGTTCAGGCAATGGCTGATTCCTCCATCACCGTCTAGAAAATATCTAGCTTCATCCTTATCCTCTGTTTCCAAAAGAAGTGCTGTACGGTACACTCAGTCTTAAGCTGTGAGAAGAGGCAAGTCTAAGCCCAAACTGATATTCTAATCTAAAACATTATAGCTTCTTGATTAATTAAGAGCTTGGTTTAATAAAAGACAAGCTATGACTTCTGTGGCGACCGCTGCCCTCTTTTTAATCCACGGCCAATCTTCAGCACACGTGAATGAGAGAAGGAGGAATGAATGGTATCTTCCTCCTGTCTTTATATGTCCGTGGTGTGAAGAAAGTTTGTGTTGTATGACTGATTAGCATCGATGACAGGTCCAGCGTTTTAAACTGCTGTGATATATTCAAACGAGTTGTGAAATGATCACCACTGTATCTCGCACTCTGATTGAACTGAAGTCAGGCTAATAACCCAGTCCAGGCACTCCAGTGAACTCAGAAGAAGAAGAAAGATGGGTGTTAGAATGAGAGAATGAGTTGTACTTTGTCATCTCATCTCTCTATCACTCTGTATAAATGTTGTTGTTAATGGATGAGAAGCGGTGTCAAATTTCACAATGAATACTTCACCTGCATCTCAGTATTCATACCATACACATGACAATCATTGTATTAACTTATGAGTGAAAAATATTCATTATAGTGCTTCCTTACATTATTGCTTTGATTCAACTTGTGGAATGTTATTTCATTAAATCACCTCCCTGTTTTAAAGAGTAAGTAAAGGAAGATATACATCTTATGCTTTCATGCATTTTCATTACTAACCAGCCTGGGGAATATAATTTGTAATATTGCACCCCTGTCTGTAAAAGTAAGTAAAGGAAATGACAGATGAGGTGGGAAGGAATAACCAGGAAATTTAACTAGGCAGACTAACCATCTGAGGCAGCCCTGATTTGGTAACATTAGTTTATATGAATGATATGCACCATCACCCTGTTCTTTAACATCGCTGTTCAGGATCAGATCTTGCTGTGTGCATTCCTTCATGAACTCTCCATCACTCATCTACTAGCCTTGCCATTCTCTGTGTCTGTGTCCTCTGTGCGAACATCAGCCCAAATAGATCACTATGTACACGAGCAAAAGAAGAGGTAGCTTGCAGGATGAATTAAAGATGCCTGATACCAGTACAAAGAAGAGACACTGTAGATCTCACTTGTAGTTACTTCCTGAATCTTTTACTTTCTATCACTTCTATCTGTAGCCCTTTCCATTCTTGTCAGCTGGAGAACTATCATCAGTTGAACATATATAAATAGGATCACCATATTTATTCACGTCAGGTGAGGAAGGTGTTCGCAGATTTATCTCAGATCTAGCACTGATTACTTCAGATCACTGCAGAATATTGAAGAACAAAGTTAATAAGATCATCTTAGATAGAGGGACAGACTGTTGAGTAGGGAATGGACTAAACCAGAACCAATGCCAATGATCAGCTGGAGAACTAATTAGGGATTCTTGCACTACGTCAAGTCGTCAGATACCCCAAATCTGTTATTTAAAAACAATTCATAGAGGAGCTGCCAACCTAATAACTCCCAGAGAATCTAGTGCTCAGTGTTGTCTAGGTGTCTTTCTTAAAGCCAGCATGTGAGACCCAGTACCATCTCACCACCAACGTTAATGAACTGAACTGATTTCCCTTAAACTTTAAGAAAATTAAGAACTATTGCCAAAGGCATGGCACATTCAATGGACTGGGAATAGTTAAGTAATAATGACCAGTCATAAATGTGTTTAGAGAACTTTATTTATTCACAACATCTTCGATCCATGAAAATCTCCCACAACATCATGTGTAACTCAGAGACATTGTTAGGAAGAACTTGTGGTTAAGCACAGTGAGTTAAATGATCCTTACCGGTTATATTGACATTATCTGTTGGTTTAATGATTGAAATACATGGTTCAGAAATGCATAACTTGCTTTAATCTCCACAGCATTTTGTTGAATAAACTGATTTCACTTTCACTTCCTCTTTTGTCGGGTACATTGCGATGTGACAAAAACTTTTATATGTGTTTAGTTAACATTACTAAATCACATACTTGAAGAATCTGGAACGACAGGTGGCTGGGTAACCACGAATAGACAGCAACGTTCTGTAGTATTGTAAGCACCCAGGTTCCGTTATTAATAAAGGAGAACATACAATTATACAAATGTTCATGTAACCGTTTCACCTATAAGGGAAAATGGATGCAAGTAGGGGGCACGAGCTACATAAGCAACTCCTTTCTGGGAAGACTAAGTTGGAAGGAAATCATCAATATTCCCGGGAAATCCCTAGATTTCCTGAGCCAATATGGGGCACTTTGGCTTCCAAATACCCACACCCTCCAGACGAAATTAGTCCCATCCTTCTAGCTTGACTTCAACACGGGGCAGGCCAGGGTGGGTACTGCATTCTTCTCCCAACATACAACAACGGATAACGGATAGTACTGTCGTCGGGAGTTAGAAGATCATTATTGTAGTGAAGTGTAACTGGCACATCATGCTAGCCCGGTGTTTTGATTGACGAATCGACATTATAATTGTGATATTGTCAATAATACGTTGTTCGCCTTCCTTCTTAACGCTGACTGAATTGAGCTGAGTCACGAACAGTCATTACAGCATTCAGGGCAATCCCATAGTGCTTAGTCCTCAAATTCAACAACCAGCGAAGATTCCCAATACTACTGAAACCAGTTGCAGTCTGATAATGTGAACGTCTGGCATTTCCTAGGAGGTCTGAGCGTCTGTCAGATCCTTTGTCACTCCCTGCAGCACCATTCTCTCCAGTCCGTGATGATTTTCAGCACTTTACACTCGTCCCGAACACGTCCTGCCTAATCGTGCGCCAATACCCCACCACGGTGTGCAGACCCAGCCAATCTGTCCGCCTGCTCGTTTCCTACCACACATCCATGTCATGGTGAAAACAATCCCACAGATGCTCTCTATTTTTGAGTGTTGAATTGAAGCCTGCCAATCTGTACAAAGCTTCTCGGTTAATTTCCAGGTACGCATTTTATGCTAGATCGATCAAGCAGGGAGATTTAAATGTTGTTAAACCCAACTCGATGAGAATGTCAAAGCATGACCACATGACCACACGGAGCGCAGGCTAACGTGCTGACACCTGCAATTGTAGTACCGAGTGTAATGTTGGAATGAATGCGTCTGACACGTCATACAATTGTCTACTGTACAGAAGAGACTGTGTGTGGCCGCAGACAGATACCGACATCGAAACGTGATGACGGAAAAGGGGGGGGAAACAGTGACCCGACCAATTGATCATTGGGCAAGATCTTTGGGCGGAGGGACGTCAATATGGCCCAAATTCCCCGGCAAGTGAAAAATTACGTCAGGGAGAGCCCGGGGGGAACTTTGG
>JACEFZ010000964.1:0-47975 GCA_014155875.1 Cepaea nemoralis
TTTTCTTTTTTGTAAAAAATTGAAAAAACCAAAACATTCTCCCCCTAGGGGGGAAAAATTTTTTCCTTCCGGCCCCCAAAAACCCCTAAACTTCCGCCCGCCGGTTTAAAATGGCCCCCGGCCCCGTTGTTTTGGTTTTGGCCGGGAGGGGGACGCTCAGTTTGTTATCTGGGCGATTACAAAAAGACACCCCATAGTATTATTTGCGCTCACAGAAGAAGGAAATGAAAATTAGAAGACGTACTAGAAAAACATAAAATTTAAAAGCTATAATTTACCGCCGGGGATCGAACCTGTCGCCCCCAAAATGACGACGGCTCCTGGCTGCAAAAAGTGTACTTCGACGCACGAACGAAGGGCAATGCTGGTATAGGACAGGTCTACGTCTGCTAGTTTTGGGTTGAGGGTAAGTATTGGGTTCATGTTTACCATTGCGGATTTGTACAAGCAGGTACGATCATGATTTTAAAATGGAGTATTTACTAATGAGACCACCACAGATAGTTTGGGCCCTTTAAAAAACCCCAAATGGGCACCTTCCAAACTCTCATCTCATCATGTTTTCTTGTACCTTTCGGTGTCGAAGTAAAGTATAACATCGGGAGAGTGCCCGATTACGGGCTTCAGGTACTTTAGTGACTTAAAAAAAAAGGGGCTTGGTCTTGATTACACCTGAACAGCTGAAAATGGCCTAAAAAATGCTTTCCAAGGGCCCTCATTCAAGTCTGTATGTTTTCTAACCCGAGATATCTAGAGAAATAAGAAAATAAAAATTTCCCAAAACCCAAGTTTTTGCTACGAATTACATGCAAAGAGGAGGAACACAATAAAACCTGAAATAGGGGAAGAACATGTGGTTTGTAGAAGAAGGAAAGGTACAGTAAATGCTGTGTATATTTTGTGAACGTTTTAACGTGCTATAGAAAAAAAAGATATACAATACATCTTTGCTTTAATGACTAACAAATGCTTTTGATAGATTAGACAGGGTCAACAGGGGTGGATAGCTTGCAGAACTAAAAATTTGGGACGCCCTTTAGATTTTAAATACATATATTAAAACAACAAGCTCCCAAATAGGATTGAAAATGAAGTGGACAATATCAGCCTATTAAGAGGGTTTTTGGGCCCAGGGATGTGTAATGTCTCCAGATCTTTTTCCCTATACAGTAAAAATTTTTTTCAGAAATGTAGACAAAAATGGAATCAGCTTTGGGAGGACGAAACATCAAAAACATTAGATATGCAGATGATACAGTATTGATTGCGACAATGCACAGGATCTGCAAAAATTTGGAGATGTGGTTATTGTACATAGTGGCAGCTGGGGTTGGGGAAATTTAAATTTTAAGAAGAACAGGTTTAAAGGGCGTCACTGGGAAGAACGAAGTACCACAATGTAACATACAAGTAAATGGGAATATTCTTCAAAAAATGATCGGTTCAATTATCTCAGAACAATCATATCATCCGATGGGATACCTTGAAAAATTAGACAAGAATTGCCATGGCGAAAGTAGCCTTTAACCAGATGAAAAATTTTGACTAACAAAAAGAGACAATTGAAAAAAAAGAGTGTTGAGGGGATACATAGAGCCTGTTCTTTTGTATGGATGTGAAAATTTACAATGTGCAGTCAAGCTGAAAAATAACTGATGGCTGCAGAAATATGTTTCTGAGGGAAAAAGCAAAGAAACCCTGAACAGACAGAAAAACCAAGTACTACAGGAGACAAATGAAAATCGTAAAAATTTATTAGAGAAATTAGACGTAGACAGTCAAAAATTTTTTGGGGCATGTTATGAGAAGAAGGATTTGGGGAACTTAAAGACAATTGGCAAGATCAAAGGGGAAAAACCAAAGGGAAAACCGAGAAGTAAATACCTGGATGGCTTGGCCCTATCTCACTCGATCACCAGAGTTGTGGATCAGCTCCATGGTTTTTGTCTCAAACCCTGCCATGTGGCCCCAAACCATCCCGCTATTTACTTCTTGGTCTTCCCCTTTGGGCCCCTTCCTTTCGATCTTGCCAGTTGTCACCAATTCTCCAGTTCATTTCTCTCTCTTCCCAAAAAAAAATGATAAATCAAAGTCTGGGCGTAAGGTTAGCTCAATCAGTTTGACAATTCCCCGACATATCAGGTCGAAGGTTTGGAACACACAGGGATTTTAACATAGATCACTTTTTTAAGTTATTGCATGGAATTAAATTTTAAAATGATGTGTCTGTCATTCAGAAAAATGGCAAATTACTGTAAGTAAAATTGGCTAAACTAATAGATTACAGACAGATAATGAATACTGGGTTGATTGCATCATCCTGTAAAGGGGGAGGACGGGCAGGGTTCGTGTGGAGTAGCCTGCTTTGCTTCAGAAATCACGGGACAAGCTCGCCTGGATCTTTTCTCCGGGGCATGCTGTTGCTGGAAATGAACAGGCGGACAGATTGGCTGGCTCTGCAGAATTTTGGGGGGTATTGATACATGACAAGGCAGACATGGTTGCGGCCTTGTGGGGGCATGTGTACACCTCAGAGGAGCCATGGATTACCCTGGTCTGGCAAGAATGAGACAGCGAGGAGTGACGAGGGATCTGGCCAACACTCAATGCTCAGAGGAAAGGCAAGATGGACATATAATCAGATTGCTACTGGTACTATTGGTGTTGGAACTCTTCACTGGCTGCTGAGGATGGGGACGGAGCGATTATGGGAATGCCCCGAATGCTGTGATGTCGATTCCTAAATCAATCAATCAATCCTGTAAAGGATATCCAGTTAACTTTAGGAATGGTGAAATCACTTTCATAATATATTACTTTATTTGTTTCTTCGACAACAGTAATTATTGTGTGTAATGCTGATGAATGTGCAAAATCAAAATGTAAACTGGCTTAATAATGATAATCACTCACTGGCACCTTGCCGTCTGGACAGACGATAGTTTGTTACATTGTGCTTTTAAAAAAGGTATAATTACAACTCACGGCGGGGACAAGGGATGGAGTATAGCTCTCCATAGCACAAAGCCTGCGCTGAATTGCAGAGACCATAAGTTGCCCTTGCAGCATGATCCCTCTCTCGGCCTGCCTAATTTACTCTAGAGGAAAGGTAACACCAATAAATGTGGAACAAGACAAGCTGCTGTGCTCTAACTATGTCAGGCAGTAAATTGTGCAGCATATTGTTAGTGGCTCCTGTGTTTAAATTCACTACGGCAATACATTGTGTTGAATGCTCTAACTGTTGGCCTGTTGGGACAAGGTTGTGAATGCTCTAACTGTTGGCCTGTTGGGACATTGTTGTGAATGCTCTAACTGTTGGCCTGTTGGGACATTGTTGTGAGTGCTCTAACTGTTGGCCTGTTGGGACATTGTTGTGAGTGCTCTAACTGTTGGGACATTGTTGTGAATGCTCTAACTGTTGGCCTGTTGGGACATTGTTGTGAATGCTCTAACTGTTGGCCTGTTGGGACATTGTTGTGAGTGCTCTAACTGTTGGCCTGTTGGGACATTGTTGTGAGTGCTCTAACTGTTGGCCTGTTGGGACATTGTTGTGAGTGCTCTAACTGTTGGGACATTGTTGTGAATGCTCTAACTGTTGGCCTGTTGGGACATTGTTGTGAGTGCTCTAACTGTTGGCCTGTTGGGACATTGTTGTGAGTGCTCTAACTGTTGGCCTGTTGGGACATTGTTGTGAGTGCTCTAACTGTTGGCCTGTTGGGACATTGTTGTGAGTGCTCTAACTGTTGGCCTGTTGGGACATTGTTGTGAGTGCTCTAACTGTTGGCCTGTTGGGACATTGTTGTGAGTGCTCTAACTGTTGGCCTGTTGGGACATTGTTGTGAGTGCTCTAACTGTTGGCCTGTTGGGACATTGTTGTGAGTGCTCTAACTGTTGGCCTGTTGGGACATTGTTGTGAGTGCTCTAACTGTTGGCCTGTTGGGACATTGTTGTGAGTGCTCTAACTGTTGGCCTGTTGGGACAGTGTTGTGAGTGCTCTAACTGTTGGCCTGTTGGGACATTGTTGTGAGTGCTCTAACTGTTGCCTGTTGGGACATTGTTGTGAGTGCTCTAACTGTTGGCCTGTTGGGACATTGTTTGTGAGTGCTCTAACTGTTGGCCTGTTGGGACATTGTTGTGAGTGCTCTAACTGTTGCCTGTTGGGACATTGTTGTAATGCTCTAACTGTTGGCCTGTTGGGACATTGTTGTGAGTGCTCTAACTGTTGGCCTGTTGGGACATTGTGTGAGTGCTCTAACTGTTGGCCTGTTGGGACATTGTTGTGAAATGCTCTAACTGTTGGCCTGTTGGGACATTGTTGTGAGTGCTCTAACTGTTGGGACATTGTTGTGAATGCTCTAACTGTTGGCCTGTTGGGACATTGTTGTGAATGCTCTAACTGTTGGCCTGTTGGGACATTGTTGTGAGTGCTCTAACTGTTGGCCTGTTGGGACATTGTTGTGAGTGCTCTAACTGTTGGCCTGTTGGACATTGTTGTGAGTGCTCTAACTGTTGGGACATTGTTGTGAATGCTCTAACTGTTGCCTGTTGGGACATTGTTGTGAGTGCTCTAACTGTTGGCCTGTTGGACATTGTTGTGAGTGCTCTAACTGTTGGCCTGTTGGGACATTGTTGTGAGTGCTCTAACTGTTGGCCTGTTGGGACATTGTTGTGAGTGCTCTAACTGTTGGCCTGTTGGGACATTGTTGTGAGTGCTCTAACTGTTCCTGTTGGGACATTGTTGTGAGTGCTCTAACTGTGGCCTGTTGGGACATTGTTGTGAGTGCTCTAACTGTTGGCCTGTTGGGACGTTGTTGTGAGTGCTCTAACTGTTGGCCTGTTGCGACATTGTTGTGAATGCTCTAACTGTTGGCCTGTTGGGCATTGTTGTGAGTGCTCTAACTGTTGGCCTGTTGGGACATTGTTGTGAGTGCTCTAACTGTTGGCCTGTTGGGACATTGTTGTGAATGCTCTAACTGTTGGCCTGTTGGGACATTGTTGTGAGTGCTCTAACTGTTGGGACATTGTTGTGAATGCTCTAACTGTTGGCCTGTTGGACATTGTTGTGAGTGCTCTAACTGTTGGCCTGTTGGGACATTGTTGTGAGTGCTCTAACTGTTGGCCTGTTGGACATTGTTGTGAGTGCTCTAACTGTTGGCCTGTTGGGACATTGTTGTGAGTGCTCTAACTGTTGGGACATTGTTGTGAATGCTCTAACTGTTGGCTGTTGGGACATTGTTGTGAGTGCTCTAACTGTTGGGACATTGTTGTGAATGCTCTAACTGTTGGCCTGTTGGGACATTGTTGTGAATGCTCTAACTGTTGGCCTGTTGGGACATTGTTGTGAATGCTCTAACTGTTGGGACATTGTTGTGAATGCTCTAACTATTGGCCTGTTGGGACATTGTTGTGAGTGCTCTAACTGTTGGGACATTGTTGTGAATGCTCTAACTGTTGGCCTGTTGGGACATTGATCCTAGACCAGTTGCTGACCACGGCTTAGAGCCTTGTCTGCCCAGCCATGACATTCTGACTTAGGTTGCATTACCTTGCACCAGGATATGGCTTGTATCCTCCCAATTGGCTTATCTGCCTGAAACCATTGGTACAATATGGGTTGTCGAGTTTGGTGATCAACTCCTAGCATTCTACTCTAATAGAAAGCAGATAGTCATGTCTGCTGTCATACGGTAAGACCTGACATTATATTGTACACTGGACTGACATTTTAAACTCGTGTAGTCCACACATGGGCTACTAGTAGTTACTACTGTTATATTGTACACTGGACTGACATTTAAACTTTTGTAGTCCACACATGGGCTACTAGTAGTTACTTCTGTTATATTGTACACTGGACTGACATTTTAAACTTGTGTAGTCTACACATGTGCTACTAGTAGTTACTACTGTTATATTGTACACTGGACTGACATTTTAAACTCCTGTAGTCCACACATGGACTACTAGTAGTTACTTCTGTTATATTGTACACTGGACTGACATTTTAAACTTGTGTAGTCCACACATGGGCTACTAGTAGTTACTGGGTGGATGGGAGTGTGTTTGTGAAGGGGGGATGTGTTGGTGGTGGGGATGTGTGTGAGGGATGTGTGTATGGGTGGGGAGATTGTGCGTGGGTGGGGATGTGTGTGTATTTGGGTAGGGGTGTGTGGTTAAGGAATGTGTGGCTGGGGGATGGGTGGATGGAGAATGTGTGGTTGGGTAGAGGATGTGTAGGTGGGTGATTGTATATGAGTAAGGGTGTGTGGTTAAGGGATGTTTGGTTGGGGGATGTGTGGGTGGGTGAGTGTGTGCAGGTTAGGAGATGGTGGGGGATGTTTGTAGGTGTGGGCTTGGGATCTGTGAGTGGGCTGGGGAGATGGGAGATTATGTGGGTGGGTGCGGAAATTGTGTGTGGGTAGGTGCGGAATATGTGAGTTGACGGGGAGATGTGTGTGTGGCGAGTGAGTCAAAGTCTTGCATAGAGCAAGACAAGTAGCTCGTTTTCTGGCAAGTGTGAAGTAATATCAAACTATCAAATCACACGAAGTGAATATCCGAAAGTATTATTCACACGTTTTATTGACGCGCTGCAGTTATTATCGCACAAACATCGCGCACTGACAATCCATAGCAATCATTACAGCATGAACAATATCACTACAATACATAATAATACATGCAAGCAATAAACATCTCACTTACAGTCAAACTATACAAGCGTTCGAACCAGTCTCCCACTGTCATACAGGCTAGCTCTCAAGCAGATTCAAACTCAACTCGCATTCCCTTGCGACCTGTCCATTCAACGATCTAAGCCCGTCTGCCAGTTCTGGCATCTTACACGCTTACACGCTCACGTCAGCTGGTGTCCCCTGCACAGTTCACGGGGTGAACTCAATTGCTGTGCGTGGCTACCTATCCGGGCATCGGTAACGACGCCGCGTTCTCTCTGCCGTGTTTAACATTACTCAGGGTTGCGTGTTGTTATGTTGTCTGGCGTTGGTACAGACAACGCGTCGCACCCTCGGATGTGAGACCTTGACACTCTCCACACCCCTTTTTCATGAAAGGATTTCTTTCATGTACAATATATATCTAGGTGTTATTAAACATGTCAAAGTCGAACATTTTACATTAACAATTATAATAATATATACAGGTGAATAGTCAACAATATGCATACACCACTTATGTTGCACTATGAAGTACAACAGTCAAGTACAATCTGTTTAATGGGCATTACCTCGATGTGACCCAGCTAGTCCGGTAGGTATCGGCTAAACTGGCCCTACCTCACAACCAAGAACAAAAATACTAAAATAATCAGGTCAAGCCGTGAGCATCTCCCTCTGAGATGACTCCTCCATCAGACTCTGTTTAGAGTTTCTAATGAAGGTCAACAGTTTTGGTAATATACTGTCCATATCTAAACGATGTTACATTGACATGTTATTTATCAAGCACACATGTTCATGGTTACAATACATATTTACATATCACCAACAATTTAGAATAATTCCCCTGGTTATTATACAGAAAATTTAGGAACAATAATTTATCGTCGTTTACAAGACATAAATTACAATTGGAAATTTATTTCTTAGTGTCATAATTTGATCCTTATTGACAAATGTGCACAAAAAGTCACGTTTGTAAAGAAGCAATCAAGTTACGATGCTGAGATTACATCCTATAACAATCGACATATACAATTCCGTATATGGAAATATTTTAAATTACATTTTAATACAATTGTCATACATTTATATACTTTTAATATTACTATGCAAAAATCGGAAGTATACAGCTGTACTATTACATGTGTTGTGGTGTCATTCATACAACGTTGGTCCGTTCTGGATGGATCTTCTATAAACGTAGTAGCAGTTGTTACCATCAGCTGTTGATCATCTCTTCCGCCTTCTGCTCGGATTGTACTGTCGCAGTCATCTTTCGTACCTTGTTAAAACTTCTTGGACAACTCGGTCTGGATACCTTCAGGATTACCTCACGTTGTAGTGGCTTGGTACATTCCTGGATCTTGTAGTGTTGTCCAGTGACACTTCTCTGTAGTATCTGTTGTTATAATATTTATTTACAATAATAATTACATTCTTCTCATATCTCACAGTCATACACCACATTAGTTTACATAATACTGATTCCATTCTTTCTCATATCTCACAATTATACACGCATTCATTCGCATGATAATAATAAGAATCACAATATGTACATAAGTTATATACATTGGGAGATACAATCTTCCCCATCACAATGGTGTACACAGCGTTACTGACACATTGTCACAATTGGCTGTGGTACTGAGCACTATCTACGTTGTAGTTTTATACACCCTCTGCACTGTGCTCTGGTGTCGACTGGGTATTAGGTTCGTTGTATGGACATCTCGACAAAAGGTCCGCAAGACAGTTTTGTGAACCATTTATATGGTTAATCTCATAGCTATAGTCCTGCAGAAGAAGGGACCATCTTGCCACCCTGCTGTTACTAGGCATTCTTCTGGTAACAATTGTCAGCGGAGTATTATCTGTTTCAATAATGAAATGTTTGCCTAACAAAAATCTAGAAAGTTTACGTACCGAAAATACCATGGCAAGAGCCTCGAGTTCCGGTGTACTGTAATTTCGTTCGCTGGTGTTCAGTTTCGAGAGTCGTAGTATACTGGGTACAAGATTTGGTCGTGTTCTTGGAGAAGCACACCTCCAATGGCTACGGAGCTCGCATCACATTTTAATCTAAAAGTAATATTCAAATTGGCATTTCAGAATAGGTGATTTAGAAAAATATGAAAGAATTTTCGTAAATGCTGGCCTTAAACATTCACTGTTTACAATCACATTGGGGTGTTTATTTGTTAGTAGATCAGTGAAACATTTGGTCAATTCAGCAAAATGAGGAATAAACTGTCTGTAATAGTTTAAAAGACCTAAGACACTTCGCAACTGTTTCTTAGTTGTCGGAAGCGACAATTTCAAAATTCTGGACATGATGTTATCGTCAGTTGATATAAAGCCATTTGCGATCTTATAGCCCAAAAATGAAATTTCCTGAAAGGCTATATCAACTTTGGAAGGTTTTACAGTCAGTCCATGATGTCTAATTCTGTCAAATGTCTGCTGTAGTGCTGTTATGTGCTCTGTCATGTCCTTTGTGTGTATGCAAATGTCGTCCATGTACCAAATGATGTTAGCAATGTCTGTCAAAAGAATTCTTGTCATTCTGACGAAGGTAGCTGGTGCATTGACTAATCCGAAAGGTAGTTTACACCATTCGTATAAACCCCAAGGTGTGGCAAATGCAGTCAGATGTCTACTATCAGGATGTACAGCTATCTGCCAGTAGCCTTTTGTCATGTCAAGTTTAGTAAAATAACGTGAGTCAGATAGTTCAGTCAAGATGTCTTCACAGTTGCTCATTGGTTCTAAATCCAACTGTGTAATGCTGTTGAGCTTACGATAGTCCACACAAAGTCTAATAGTGTTGTCCTTTTTGCGTACCAAAACTATTGGTGAACAGAAATGAGATTGTGAACGTCGAATGATATGATTTGCTTCTAAATCAATGATTTCTTGATGAAGTTTTTCTTTATAGTGTATAGGGATGGAATATGGTCTACACTTAATAGGAACGTCAGATGTTAAGATGATTTGGTGTTGCACTAAATCTGTCTGTCCTGGGCTGTCAGAAAAGATAGTCCTGTAGTCTTGTATCAGTTGTCTGCAACTGTTAGTCTGTGTCTGTGTCAGGTTAGGATTTACCTTAATGTCCTGTAAGTTGGTCGACGTGTCAAGAACTGGTGTCGGTATCTCGTCGGTGTCGTTGTCGTCCGTCTGGTCCACTATGGAGGTGCTTGCTGCAGTCTCTACTTGTTCGTCTTGCCTGTGGTGATATGGTTTGAGCATGTTAATATGGAAAATTTTATGTTTGTCCCTAACTGCAATCTCGTAATCTACCGTCGAAATTTGTCATAGCACTTTGAACGGTCCTTGCCATGAGTCAGTTAGGAGATGTCTATCACTTGGCAAAAGAAGAAGAACGTCCTGTCCTGGCGTCAGTGTAATAGTTCTATTTCCTCTGTTAGCATATTGTCGGTAAATAGCTCCTGATTTTTGGAGAGCTTCTTTGGCTAATATACATGATTTCATAATTCTATCACGCAATGATGTTACATGTTCATATGGTGAAATGGGTATAGACACAGTTGTACTTTCAGTCAACATAGATTCATACAGAGATAACAGGCCGCGTGGTTGTGCACCATATAACATTTCGAATGGTGAGAACCCAGTGCTGGAATGGGGCACTTCCCTATATGCAAACAAAATGGCAGGCAGATAAGTATCCCAATTTTCAGGATGTTCTTGGGTTACCTTGGAGAGCATATGTTTCATATCGCCATTAATCTTTTCTACTATACCGGTCGAATGTGGGTGGTATGGACTGTTGAAGCATTGTTTAACACCCAACATTTTGGTAAAGGCTTGTGTAGCCGAGGAAATAAACTGGCTACCCCGATCTGAAAGGATGGTATCAGGGAATCCTATCCTCGCAAAAATATGAAAGAACACTTCCATGATGTCGTTGGAAGTTATGTTCTTCATTGGAATCGCTTCTGGCCAACGAGTACATAGATCAATGAGTGTTACAATGTATCTATTACCTTTAGATGTTATATGGTTCAGAGGACCAACTATATCGACCGAGATCTTTTCAAACGGTCTACTAGCCAAATCAGTAACTTGCAATTCAGCTTGTGGGTGTTTACCCTTTTTGACAAGCTTTTGACAGATGTCACACGATCTGCAATACTGTTTGGTATCGTTGCAAAACTTTGGCCAATAAAATTGAGTAAGTAACCTTGCTCTAGTTTTAGCATAAGCCATGTGTCCTGCAAAGGGTATGTCATGAGCTATATTCAATGCTTGCTTGCGGTTTTCTACCGGTAGCACTGTTTGTTCTATAGTGCTGGAACCTTTGGTGTAATACCGTGTTAGAATTCCGTTCTTGAGAGCAAAGTACCATTGAGCATTCTTTGCTACTCTTGGCTTTTGGCCTATAAGTTTAAAATACTTTTGCAGAGATCGATCGGCTTTCTGAGATGTTATAAACGTCTCCTTAGTTGTCTCAGGAGATGTTACAACAGGACTTACTCGTTGTAAAGCCTCTGTTTGATCGATTCGATCTTGCATCTGTGCAGTAGATCGAGTCACTGCATTTACTACATTACAACGATCATTCTCATCACACATTGATGTTACATTCACACAATTACATGTATGTTCTGGCATAGCCAGGATGGTATTTGTACATTCATTTACAGGTGGTAATACATCATGAATGGTGATTGGTGATGAAGGTGAAATGGTAGTATCAATATTACAACTGACAGATGATGTACTGCTGTCATGTGGTATGTCATTCACTTCAGGAAGGTTTCCAATGATAATATCGCAGCAAGGATTGGTTAATGCTGCGCATTTAACCTTTCCTGTAAGGAATGGTGTAGTTATATATGCCCATGCAAGTGGATATTTCTCTATGTTCCCTGAGAATGTCCTGCATGTGACATATTTACCACTATATTGTGATGGTAAAATATAATCTCTCTTTACACCAATGGGAGTACTCCCGCTATCACGTAAGACTGTGGCAGCTCTACCATTAACATACCCCTGGTGTATGTTTAGTTTACCTTTGGAGTTTACTACAGAATTGGCCTCCTCACTGGTAACAGGTATAGAATGGCCGCATGTTAACACGCCATCCTCATGAAATTGATCACAAATGGTACATTTTTCCTGATGGAACACTTCAATGGAATGTGCTGAGTTTACTGGGTGATCTTGTACACTTTCATCTTCTGATGAAGAACTGTCAAACATGGCTGCATTAGCCTTTTTGGTCATTGACTTGCCTTTACAATCCTTACGCCAGTGACCAAAAGCCTTACAAAGGTAACATTTTGTAAGTTTTTTGTAGTTCTTTCTTTCTTTATCTTGCTTAGAAATGTAATTATGCAAGTAAGCAGTGTACCCAGGATGTTGGTCGCACATATCATGCTCATTGTGTGTATAGTTGCAATATCTACACTGATATAATTTCTCTGCACCTTGTTTATAAGGTCTTTGTTTGGTATTTGACCCTGCCTGATATTTGCCATATGTAGCTGCTGTTACAAAGTCTGTGCTGGTCAGACTACTAGAGAAACAATGCTTATTGGCTGCAAAATAACCAGAGCCACGACTTTCAATCTGTTGAACACTTTCACACTGACATTCCAACAAAAATTTAGAAAAGGGGGCTGGGAGAGATGCAATAATCTTATCTCTCAACATAAGATCAACTAATTTGTCATAACTTCCATTTACTTTGGCTGCTGACAGCCATTTAGAAAAAAATATTTTGAATTTCTGAGATGTAATCAGAGAACGTGTGTGTTGGCTTAGGAGACAACTTCCTAAACTGTTCTCTATAACCTGATTCATCTAGCAAAAAATGTGACATAATTTTTGCTTTAATGTAAAGATAATCTTCTTTCAGGTCATTTGGGATCGACTCTATGACTTTAAGAGGTTCCCCAGAAAGACTTCTTACATATACTATCCCCCATTCAGGTTTAGGGATTTTGTAATGATCCATAACAAATTCAAAATTTTGGGTAAATGCCGCTATGCAATCACCTGTGTTGTAACTTCTGATCAGATCTTGATACTTCTTATGAGGTTGATCTTTGTCTGTTTCTCTATTCACTTTATCTTTAGAACATTCAGCTTTTAGTTGTTCAATTTTCATTTGTGTTTCTTGCTCTTCTTTCTTACTTTGTGCTAAGATCTCAGCTTGCCTCACTGCAGCTTCTGACTGTTTTAGAGCAACTTCTGATTGTTTTAGAGCAGCTTCTGATTGTGCTTGTTGAAGTTTTAGAGCAGCTTCTGCTTGTGCATGTTGAAGCTTTAGAGCAGCTTCTGAGTCTGCCTCTTTACTTTTCAGAGCAGCTTCTGATTGCTTTAGAGTAGCTTCTGCTTGTGCTTGTTGAAGCTTTAATGCAGTTTCTGATTCTGCCTCTTTCATTTTCAACGCCCTTTCGGCAGCTCTTTCATTCCGCTCAATCATCTGCTCTTGTTTCACAAGATATTCTGCATATTTACTTTCACTCCATGCTCTCAATCCCTCACCAGACATATTCATTTTTAAACCCATTTCAATGAAATCGTTTAAAGAAGACATGATGAACAATAGGTATGATGGAATAAATATAAACAAAATTACTTATGATGTTAGTAAGTTACAAATATGTATAGCACAGTTAATGTCTAAAGCCAGACTAACGAAAGTATAAAGAGAGATGAAAAAAAATTGTATACTCAAGTAATCCTTGGGTACTGTGCTGTTCAGTGGTGCTCGAAATCACACTGGAACGTCTTTCGGGTTGACGCACAAAAAATTTTTGAAGTTCACCAGACTCGGGTAAAGTTGACATAAACAACCTGTACTTTTTAAACTAACCGAAATTAGAACGTTTGTAGATGTATGGTGTGTGTAATGTCACTAAAGTCTGTAAAGGTTTGTATGCTGTCAAGTATTATTGTTAGTCGTTACCACAATCAACAACTTTCACGCTCACACTGACTCTATTCAATGACATTCAAGGGCACGGCCGCCATTTTGGATTTTAGGTACCAAATTTGTTGAATTTAGTGATAAGTCTGAAGACGCCTCGGTTGGCTTCAAATAATATCTTCACACTTATAATTTAATTAAATCAACTCTATTAATTCGTTACTTTACCTTAATCTATGACTTGCGCACTTCTATCGGCATGTTCACAATCGCTTCAAACTCGGACAAAAAAAATTTACACGTTCGCATTTGATTCAAAACCCGGACGAAAGCCACCACATTCGCACTTGTCAGAGTCTTGCATAGAGCAAGAAAAGTAGCTCGTTTTCTGGCAAGTGTGAAGTAATATCAAACTATCAAATCACACGAAGTGAATATCCGAAAGTATTATTCACACGTTTTATTGACGCGCTGCAGTTATTATCGCACAAACATCGCGCACTGACAATCCATAGCAATCATTACAGCATAAACAATATCACTACAATACATAATAATACATGCAAGCAATAAACATCTCACTTACAGTCAAACTATACAAGCGTTCGAACCAGTCTCCCACTGTCGTACAGGCTAGCTCTCAAGGCAGATTCAAACTCAACTCGCATTCCCTTGCGACCTGTCCGTTCAACGATCTAAGCCCGTCTGCCAGGTTCTGGCGTCTTACACGCTTACACGCTCACGTCAGCTGGTGTCCCCTGCACGGTTCACGGGGTGAACTCAATTGCTGTGCGTGGCTACCTATCCGGGCGTCGGTAACGACGCCGCGTTCTCTCTGCCGTGTTTAACATTACTCAGGGTTGCGTGTTGTTATGTTGTCTGGCGTTGGTACAGACAACGCGTTGCAACCTCGGATGTGAGACCTTGACACCGTCTAACGAATTCTCGACAATCAACGCGTGTACTTCAGCCTCCACAGCAGCCGGATTTTCTTGTCTGCGTGTTCTATCTAGTTGGATGCAAACTGAAAAGGACGTACATAAATCTGTTGGCACTTGTACCCACTCCTCGCTAGGTTCTAAGTCCTCCAGTGAACATACCTGTTTAAGAATGTCTTCGGCTTGACCCATCCACGAACTTCCTCTTTTTAATCTGCTGCCGTCACCTTCCTAATTTCACTAGGCAGTGGATGTTGTGTGGTTGCGTTACCTCTGAGGTAGGCACGTGCTCTGCAAATTTGTAGTCTGTCTTCAATGGTTGGAAAATCAAGAAGGTAGCGCATCGCCCTGCATGCTGTATCTCTTGTACATCCAAGAATAATGCGCATAGCTTCGTTTTGTATCCTTTCCATTCTCTCTATCTGCTTACGGCTGAGAGTCAGGATTGCCATCACATACTCAAAAACAAACATGACCAGCCCCTCATATAGGAGGCATATATGGCGCTGCTCACATCATGCGCATCGCAGCCAAACCCCGCTTGGCCTTTGTTATCACCTGATCTATGTGCTCGTTATAAGCAAGGCTTAGATCAAAGCGTATCCCCAGGTAATTCATTGCCTGGTGTTCTTTCCACAGTCTCTGAACACAGATTCAAAGCTGGTGTTGGAGTGTTGACAATATGATTATTCAAAGAGAACCATGTCACTGTTGCCTTTGTTAGGTTGACCATTGCCCCAGCTTCAACACACCAAATATTTATGCGAATGAGTTCGGTTTGCAGTTTCACAGCAACCTGATCTCTATCCTTACCCTGACGATACACTAAAACATCGTCGGCATATGTCACTGGACCAGGGAGGACATTGTCATATGCCGACGATGTTTTAGTCCTCCCTGGTCCAGTGATCTGCTCGTGATTCTCAGTGTGTAGGCGGTGAACAGCACCGGAGATAATGGTGATCCCTGTGGTAGGCCACGATATATTGTTGTTGGTTCCGAAGGCCAACGGCCACATCTAAAAACTACTTTCCGTTGGAAGAGGGCTGCAGCGATCCAACTAAGGAGGAATGGACTTATCTTGAGTTCAAGAAGCTGACACATTAGAAAATCCAATGGTACTCTGTTGTACGCGTCCTAAAGATCAGTCGCTGCAGCAAAGGTTTCAATGCCTGAGTGGAACCTTCATAAATATCATGGGCAACAACTGCTTCATTGGTCCAGGTTTCTCTTTTGGGACGGTACCCTCCCAGGGTAGGTGGGAAAACACCTTGCTTCTCTAGCTGGCTTGATATTTTTCTGGCAATTAACTTCTCCAGTAGCTTGCCTCTTGTATTCTGCATGGTGATTACTCGATATCCCTGAATTTTTGTGTGGTCTTTGTCAGCAAGGGAATCAGATAGCTGTGTAACCACTCCTCCTTGGTGCTAGCACTCCCTATACTGTTGTTGTACATGTCTGCTAGTTCCTTTAGCTCGTTGTCGGTACACCTATTGATGTCGTCATATCATATGCCATCTGGCCCTGGAGCGCTGTGTTTTGATCGTCTAAGCACAGCCTTGATTTCTTTCACTGTCACTGTGTCTTCATCCGAAATGTTCTGGGCCTTACACCTGTCTGAGGTGACCTCCTTGGCAAGATTTCGGCCTCTCATGTCTGTCTGGTTGCTCTGCTCTAGATAGCGTTCGAAGAGGGCTTTGCCCTTGTTCTCGTCAGTCCTCTGCCAGATGAGGTCAGCACCTTGGAAGTCAGAAATTCTCTTATTCTTGACTACCCCACTCATGCTTTTATGTAGTCGCCAGAACAATTTCAGTGACTTGTCTGTGCTTACTCTTTGACATACCTCTGCCCATTTTTCACCTTTAACCACCTTAACCAGTTGTTTTTTTTTTTTTTTAAATAGCTTACTTTTGTGTGCATCTCTCTTTCTAAGTGCATGCAGGGACCAGGATGGGCAACTCTGTTCTTCTTGGCGCTTTGCTATTTCCTTACAGCACTATGCTTATCCATCCAGGCCTTCTCCACCTCAAAATTCCACCAAGGTGGCTGCTCCCAGCTGTTTTTCCTGCCCTGAATCTTTCTGCGCTTGTCGCGCCTTATTTTACTCACCACATCTTGCCCTGTACTGTCATACTGGAAAGTCTTGACCGTTGACTTGTGCTGCCTGGTTCTGCCTTTCTCCACCAATATGCTGCAAGGGTGGTGGTCGCTGCCGTGGTACCCTAGGACACCCCATCTACACACTGTAGTGAGTGAAGGAGAAACCAGCGCCAGATCAATAGCACTGTCCTCATCACCTGGGCGGCTAGCTGTCCTGGTGACACAGCCACTGTTGATACAAACCAGGTCAATGGTTTCAAGTGCAGTCTCGAGCTCCTCCCCCTGTGTGTTGGAGGAAATGTTTCCCCATGATCTGCCTTTAGCGTTGAAATCGCCACAGAAAATGACATTTTCTTCATGACTTACTATGCCACTTAAGCACTGCCACTTCTAGGAATCCACACACGCGTTACGGGCATAAACATTAACCAACACGAATGGTAGACCGGATTGAACTCTGACCGCCTGTATTTGTATGTCGTCATTGTCCCAGCTGGACATGTCTAGCTCTGAAGCGGATGAGAATCGCCATTCCCAGATGTCGCCTGTTGTAGAAACATTTTAAGCCTGCCATTTTGAGTAGCTGATCACCCAGTCTCGTCTCCTGGCGTGCTACAATGTCGTTCCTGTAAACCAGGTTTTCGAGAATAGGGCCAGGTTGTTTTCCGCTGGCGCAGTTCCAATATAGGATGCGAGAATTTCCTTGAGCTACTGACGCTGTCGAGTAGCATAGCGGCCAATAAGATCTGAAGACATGAAAATGGGGTTACAAGTATTAAAAGACGATAGGATCTACTTCATTTCAACATCTTTTATCTCACATGGCTCGGTCTTTTTCGGCTTGCCGAAAGCGTCTCACAAAGCATGAGCTCCGTACCTCCAGCGATGGCCTGCTTGCCTCGCGCTCCGAAAGTCGTGGGTTCGATTCCAGGCTACGTCGTTCGGTTCACGAGCACAGCTTTCCCGGAGACTCCTGGGGATCGTCGCTGGAGCTACGGAGTTCGTACTTTCTGTGACGCTTTTGGCAGGCCGCCCTGCGGAAATAACCCGAACCACATGGGATAAAACCCGGTACAATGAAATTGTTCCCCTTGCCTTTTAGACCTGCTTTTTAAAAATGTATCTCCAAAGATCGCGGTCCCTGGTGTTCTGGATCAACTATTCTGAAGATATCCATTCGTGTTACTGTCGCAGTCCACCTAACGTCATTTCTTTTGGCCTGTCTCTGTCTCTTTTCCCACTGATCTTTCCTCTTGTCACGGTGTTCTTCAGTGCCTCTTTTCTCATTACCCAACCAAAGAATGTTTTTGCGCTCGCTCGCTTTGAACTCAACCGTAGTCCATACACACTATTTATAGTAGTGATGGTCTGAATTTTGCATGTGGGTTAGCTTTCCCTATTAAGTGTCCCTCATCCTCAGGCGAACCCACTCCAACTTCAGAGGTACTGGTAATTAACGTCCCCAAGTCAAGGACGACAGGTCAACATTTTAGTCCAACTGTCCGGTGTAGGGGATGAACCCCTTATCTCAGCATTTGCACACCGGATGTTTAAGAACACACGTTCTTATCCATTCGGCCATGCGGACCTGCTGTTGTTGTTTATCTCTTTCTTAAACTTTTATGTAATCTTATACTTTCATTAGCCTCTTCCAGGCAATCGCTGTTAGTTACTCTGGCAGTCCAAGGTATTCACAACATTCGTCTCAGGAACCACATCTCCTTTTCTCGTTAGTCGTTAATCGCGGTTCCAATTTCACGGCAAAGGGTCGCCCCATTATGCCCCGTTCCTATGCCAGTGAATATCACACAAAATGCCCCTCACTGCCCCATGTTAAAAGTGAAACTGACAGGTGTCTCGACAAACCAACTCTCCGTACAGGCATACAATTCATATAATGAGACAGATGTAAAAGCACTACACACTAAATTCACAGCTTAAATTGTCGCTCCACGCACTAAACTCAGTAGCAGGGCGACGGAACCATGCACTACCGGTCCAACATGGGGACAATGCGTAAACAAACCGTGGCCACAAGCATAAACACTCCAAAGGCCTTAACAGCTCAATCGCCTATTCTCCATGTTGGGGACCGGAAGGACATCTTCTGTTCTTCAACGCTCTTTCTAATTTGTTCATTCACGTTCCATGATTGACTGCCAAACAGCAAAACAGGTTCTATGTATCATTTCAGCCCTCTCTTTCTTACATCCACTGATAGTGACTTATTGCATAAGAGTTTTTCATTTTTTTTTTCCAAATGCACTTTACTACTATCATCTTCTTCATATAATCCATGTCGTGTGACGTTGGTGATCAGGTGTGTTCACAGTTTTCTGTCTCTTGTTCTGCCAGTAATTTCGTATAATGACTTTCCTTCCTACCTTGATGTCAAACTGTCCAGATCGTCTCTTTTGGTCTCACTGCCTCTCTTTTCCCCCAACTTTCCCGTTGTGACGAAATACTCCAGTTTTTCCCTTCTAATGACACGCTCAAAGAATGCTGCGTCTGATGCGAGTAACCAGTTCTCTTTGTGAGTTAACTTCTTTCAATATGTCCTCATTGCTCTTTCATGTCCGTCCACAGCTTTCTCATCATACTTCTATAAAACCACAGCTTCAACATAATTCCTCACTTTTCTGCTAAAAACATGATTTCCTTCCACACACCACGATTGGCTCATTATAGCTCCAAAGAAAGACTTCCTTTCGTCACCTCGATTAACAAAGATAAGCTGAAAATATTCCACATCTTGTGAAATTCTGCCTTTGCTTGGGCCATTATACATTTAATTTCCTTAATGCACGGTACTTAGTGCTATCAGATGAATAAAATACCCCAGGGGACCCCAGGGGGACTGCGTGTTCTCGAGGTACGGTGTCCGCCTCGACAGCTGGAGGTCCCGGGTTCAAGCCCGGTGAGGATCGGGATTTTTTCGCGTGGACTTCTAGTAATAATATTTCCCCTGGTCTCTGGGTAGTGAGATCGGACGCCCGTGTGTGTTGTTGCGCAGTTGGAAATCGAAAAAGAGTAGCCTAACGGCGCTGCCCGGGCAAAATTTCGTGTTAAAAATCTACCCAAAGTATTTCAGGATCCTCGCCGGTGCTACGGAGTTCGTGTACTGAGGTGAGTTTCTCCAAACTCAGGTTTGAGTTAGGAGGAGAACGGAGCACTTATGGGTTACACCCGTGTGCCGTGATGATGATCCATCGACTAAACTAAACTAAACTGAATAAAATACCCCATGTCCCAGCTTGAACAAGCACCTTTTGAAACCATGTATAGAGAATAGAGCTGACTTGGGCCTGGAGATTGTGGCAGTACCTGGCTATAGAGAGAACACATCGTTTGATATGGCGGTGAAGAGAATCCAGAAGGTAACTGAAACTGGCATCTGTTCGTGTTTGCTCCTTAATTTTAGGATCTTCTTTAACCAGAGAATTAATTGAGTATGTAGAATAGAATTAATATTTTAGTTTTGGCGTAAGTATACTAGTATAACTACGTTAACAGTATTCGTGAATCTTTTATTTGCATTTCTTATCGCACGCAGTAAAGTAAACCACCCAGCCTTCTGTGAGGCTAGCCAGAGTCTAGCACAAAGTTAAGTTCGTACTCACGTTTCTCAACTACGCTGCATGGTTAGACAGTTGTTGCTTGCATTTTAACAGGCTGTGTTACTTAATTTAGTGTACGTTCAGACTGTTTTAATAAACACCCCAGGCCTATTAAAAAGAGCTGGTAAAATGGCATCAAATTTACTGATGGATTCATTGCCAAACAAAAAGTGGGTTTGGACCAAACAAAAAATTGAAGACGGAAAATGGGAAGTAGGGGTGTGTCACAATAATGACTTAAAGTTGTTAATATGGTTACAGACATGTTGTATACATATGAAATTAAAGGAAATTGCATGAGGAATATTGCTGCAGTATATTTTAACCACATTTGTAAAACAAAACAAAACAAAAATCATTCAAATACACATGTTGTTGAGGGGGAAAAAGGGAGAATAGTTTTCAAAATGTTAACTAACTAAGGCAATATTCCTTTATTATTTATGATGATTATCCAGTTAAATTCACTGACTAATACTAATTAATTTGCACCACTTTTTTTCACAAGTAATATAAGAACTGCCCATTAATGCCAGCAGAATATAATTATAACATCATATTGTAAAGCGCATTATTTGCACACAAAATTGAAAACTAATTTTTTTTAAAATCAGGAAAGCACTTCGCCAATTTGCACTCAGTATATTGACAACCAGTATATGTACTATTTACCATACTTATGATTATTTACAATACTGCTCAGTTTGTGATAGATTGCAGAGCAAACTTTGGGACACTAATGTGGCCCATTAGACCAAACATAACTTATCCTGTGTCGTTATTAACTTTGGGAGACTTTATTAGCAAACATTTGCTAATAATGTACAGATATTATTTGCAAACTGCTGGTCACGTGACGCTTACTACCGCCGTCGATTGGCTTAAGAAGACTATTATTCTCCCTTCGTGTCTGTCTTTTGTTTGCAAGCTCTTTTTATTCAAACCCCACTTTCTTTTTGAACTTCAACTACATACATACTAGTTTATTCCGTAAAACTTTAATGTTCTTATCTTAATGAATGCCTAGATACAGTACTTACTTCTTAACATTGAATTTGCGTACGCACAAGATGAAAGTAAACCTGTAGATGACACTAGTCGTCCTATCTCAAGTGAACCAAGGCGACAGACCTCCACTTTGCAACTGAAGTTCTAGTCAACATGTGTTTGATTTGTTGGGTTAAATTTACATATCATGTGACCATAGTTAATCCCAATTGTTTGTTGATTACTCTTTCACATTAAACAAAGACATCTATTGGATCCATCGATCCCGACACTTGATCACACCGTCACTGCCTGTTAAATATCTTTTTTATTAAAAAAAATTTTTTTAAATGTCGGCGAGGAGACGAACCCGTCTCCCGCGCGACAGGCGGAGATACTAACCATTACACTACCGAGGACACAATGATATTTCCTTCAAACATTAATAATATAGTCAAACGTAGGTCATGTGACCAGCCGTTTGTGAATAATATCCGTACATTATTACGAAATGTTTGCTTATAATCACCCTGATTAAATTTCATTGTCAAAGTTTTGTTTTCCCTATCACCACCTGCTGAATCACAACTGCACCTGCTTTCAGAATCTTTAACAAAGTTGGTTAAATCAAAATCACTATCATCTAAAATTGTTTCAAATAAAAAAACAAAAATTAACCACAGGCAAACACATTCCACAACTTATTGATCCAGTGTGACTAAGTATAGTAGAAGGAAGTGTCTATTTGTAGGGCCCTGTGAATAAACAAAGCGTCTATTCACAGGGCACGGCTGGTCACGTGATTTAACGTAAGTTTGCGGCTATATTATACATTTTCGTTGATTGGAAAACATGTCGTCAGTGGCATAGTTGATAGTGTCCCCGCCTGATGGGCGGGAGCTCGAGGTTCGTTTCCTTGCTGGACATTTTTTTTTTTTTAATTGTTCAGCAATTAATTGGATGAAAGTCAAATGTCAATCATTCGTTTCCTTGCCGGACAGTGTTTTTTTTAAATTTTTCAGCAATTCATTGGGTGAAAGTCAATCCTTCATCTCTTTAGGTATTTAGAATTGTGTTGTTAAAAGTGAGTGTAATTTAGTTAGTACCAGTTTCTCCAGTATTGGTCCTCGTTGCTTTGCACTACGGCAATTCCAATACCCAACCCACACACTTTTGAGTCCCAAACGATCTGTTTTCCTTCTACCCCTTCTGGCTCCAGCCCTCTTCTTCCTTTTCCTTCCCCCTTCTCCCCTACCTCTTCTCCTCCGCTTCATTCTCTCCCCGCTGGCTGTTGTCAAAAGTATCGAGCACAAAGCACGTTGCTTCGGCGATAATTCTTTGTAATATTCATAGTTGGTTAGATAGGTAGGTAGTTAGACACGAAAGTGGTTAAGTAGGCAGGTAGGTGGGTTGTTAGACAGATAGATGGTTAGAGAGGCAGATATGTGGGTAGGTAGACAGGTAGGTAGTTAAGTAAGCAGGTATGTGGGTAGCTAGGCAGGTAGGTGGATGAATAGGTACGCAGGTAGATGGGTAGCTAGATCCAAAAGGACACTCGCTCGTCGATCATCTGTGTTCCACCATGCCAATTCATACATCTCTTTCAACCTCTCCCTGCAATACTCTGAACAGGCAGGTTGACCGGCCGAGCGACCGAAAGAGAGAGAGAGGCAGGCAGTCAGAGATACAGACAAATATACAACGGATATATACACAGGCAGACAGATAGAGAGTCAGACACACGCATACATACACACAGAGAGTCAACCAGTCATATATACGCATATGGAAAGACAGACAGTTTGTTAGATAGAGATTCAGATAGACATATATACAAATGGACAGATACAATAGACTGATAGAGAACAAGAAATCACGCAGGCTGTCAGACGGACGGACAGACAGAGAGACATCCAGACAGGCGGGCATGTAGAGAGGCATACAGACAGGCGGACATATAGAGAGGCATACAGACATCTCTCTCTCTCTCCTTCTCTATCTCCCTCCCCCTCTCTCTCTTTCTTGTCTTTATCACTTTTTTATGTCTTTAAACACATCTTTCTCGTATCTCTCTCTCACACTATATTCATTATCTATCTATCTCCTCTCTCTTTTCAACCTGCTTCACATATACCAGGTTTTCCTGCACTTTCTAATCATGTCTCTCAGAGGTGACGCATATTACTGTCAGCTTGGACCAGAATTATCGATGATAATAGTTCAGTCAGTTATAATTTATAAGCCGGGATATTTTTTTGAAAGTGGCAAATTAGTTTCCAGACCCATCACTACACCAAAACTAATCTAAGAGACACATTAGTAGCTGATTCAAGATAATTAATTCATTTTTCTAAAATTCATATCAAGTGCCATGCCAGCTGGCATAGGAATTAATGTCTGTCCACATATCTCAGTCTTTCGGTGTTCTGGATCAACTCTGCTGCTGATATTCCACCCTTTCAATCCATCCAGTATAATTTCTGTTGGTCGGCTTCCGCCTCTCTTCCCCTCGAGATCTTTCCAGTTGTTAGGATGTTTCTCCAATGCATCTCTTCTCACCACATGACCGAAGAAAGCTGTTTGTCTCTTTCTTATTGGTGTATATAATGTTCTAGCTTCATTAGCCTCTTTCAGGTAATCATCATTAGTTACTCTGGCAGTCCAAGGAATTTGCAACATTCGTCTTAGGAAGCACATCTCTGTTGCTTCCAGGTTCTTTCAAATTTTTTCATTTGCATTCCAAGATTCACTGCCATACAGCAAAACAGGTTCTATACAGGGTGTCCATAAAGTCTGGAAACATGGATAAAAATACAACTTTTTATTCAAATAACATCTTCATTTGCAATGCAAATGTTGATGCGCTTCACAAAATTTTTGTGAACTCGATGCAATAAATCCACATTGCCTTCAATTTTGGTAAATTCACTCCTTATTCGTTGAGTCAAGTGTATTGGATCTGTGATGGTTGTTGAGTACACTTTCTCCTTTAGCATGCCTCAGAAAAAGAAATCAAGAGGAATGAGGTCTGGTGAACGAGGAGACCACTCCACATGACCACGTCTTCCAATCAAATTAGGGAAATCTGTTAATAATTTTGAATTTTGTATTTCATTTGAATTAAATGAAAAATATCCAATTATCCTATGTGTCCAGACTTTACGGACACCCTGTATAACATTTCAGCACTCTCTTTCTTACATTCAGTGATAGTGACTTATTGCATAAGATACTTTTCATTTTCTGAAATGCAGCTTTTGCTTGCCCTATTCTGTTCTTAACACTTTGCTGACTAGCAATCCAGAGCATTATTGTTTCCCATTACCAAGGGTATTTGCGGATTTAAAAAAAAAATTACTTGTTTTTTAATTAAATTCATGACAAAATTAAAAACAAACGTAGGGTTTTGAAATTTTCACAGCACCATTATGGATGGTTGTTACACATGAAAAAATATGTTTTATGCAAATGTGTCACATGATCATGGTGGCCATCTTGAATTTGTTTGGCTATTTACAGAAAAGTTAGAAGTTTTAAAACCATCATCTTTTTATAGTTTTTAGTGAATTTGTTCAATGTCAAAGCTATAAAATGTTAGGAACATGGTTGGCAATGAATAAAATAAGCTAAATAGGAGCACTTATTTAACGATTGACAAAAAATTTCAACTTTATAAACCAACCAAAGAAAAACGAATAAAGCGAAAAAAAAAATTTTTTTTTAATGTCTACAGAGTATTGTGGTTATTTCCTTAGTGTGTTGTGTTTGTGGCATGATAATTTGTGAAAGCTTACCTCTAATTGAAGTCTGAGCTACTTCCTTCATTAATGTCATTTAAATTGAACCTAGCGAAATCTCGGCTATCACTTGAAGAATCGCCGAAATCCATTTTGAAAAACAGCGTAAAAATCCCGAAAACTATAAAAAAAAGTCTGTAAAAGTCCGTTCAAATTCATACTATCGCATTTACAAATGGCAGCCACGTTGTCAAGCTGTCGGCAGAAGTGTCGGAAAGCCGAGAGATCGTGTTTTTACAATGCATAATAGTATCGGATGTAAATGGCCGCTATGCTCGTTTAAGTGATCGGCCGTTAATGGCCGCTCTGCCCTGTAAAGGGTTAACTGGGGTTGAAGTTATAGCTTTAGACCTGCAAGAGTCTGTCTGGAACGTTGATAATCCTCAACCGTGTGGTATAACTTGAAACATGGTGTCAGGCATAGAGGTGTATTGCAATCTGGGCAGTACATGCAAGCCTGGCTTCTTTTACCTGCAGCCTTACACACTTTACAGTCTGATTTATACCTTGGCTTTTCATATTTTTCAATAAAATGGCGCTCAAGTCGTGATGTCGTGGCTTGTGGTCTTGAAGGTATTACATTGTGCCGAAGAACAGCAGGTCCAATAAGAGCAAGACTGACATCCTGCCTAAATCTCTATGCAGTGATCTTATTTGTAGAGTTGGCAGTGTTGTAGCTTACATGCCCATGACCAGAGCAGTTTCAACTAAAAAAATTATATAATGGCAGGTACCATTTATAGGATCTATGTAGGTCTTACACTCAGTTGGCCGAAGTGGTCGACACCACCCATACTTTTGTTGTATTTTTCTGCAAGCACTGGCTTGTTTATTATTCTCCCCTCAGGAATTCCCCTTTTCCTAACTGTCTTGTCCATAACTTCATTGGAGTGAACCGTAGATATAAGGTTAACTCTCTTTCCTGTGTACTGAGAGAGGATGATTTTCACCATACCTGTTGACTTCACACATGATCAGATCTATGGCAGTGTCAGGGAAAAAAATCTTGAAAAAATCAATGGGCATAAACCCAGTTGTGTCTGACGTGACAACCTGTTGTTCTTTGTATGGAGGAAGATTGCCAAGCTCAATAAGTTCGTTTTGAAGAGCCTTTCTCCATTTCCAAACAGAATTTTCAGCTGTAGAAATGTTCTGGTCTCTTGTGCCACGCCCACTTCTTTCTTCAGAAGTACCTTCATCACCACTGTCATCAATTTCAACATCGTATTCGCTACTGTCAGGCACCATATCATTCACTTCTACATCTCTACTTAGCCAGGAAACATCGCTTTCAGCTTCAAATTCGCTGGCAGAGTCAGAATCCTCTATACTACGAGCCTGGTTTTCATCATCAGGCATGGTGAAAATGCTGAATATTCACTTGGGACCAAAATTAACGAAATTTCACTAAAAACACGCTCGTTAGGGCTCCAAACAATTTTAACCATGGGCGCAGCCATATTGGAACAAGGGAAACAACTGGATAAAGCCAGATTCGGTGGCTATCAGTAAGGCCGTCTGTATGAAATCCGCATGTCGCTAATTCGGCGATCGTCGAAGTTGGTCACCAAGACATATAGCCGGGTATTCACCGATTGTCGAAGTTGGTCAGCAAAGTGTTAATCTCTGTTGTGCGCCTTCTGTCTAATGTTATAAATGCCCCTAGGTGTTTAAAATTATCATCTTGGTTAAGAATTGTCCCTTCTATTTCCATTTCAAATTTTTCTGTCACCTTTTTCTTTGAAATCACAATTATTTGTAAAATTACCGATGGAAAAATTATATTGGATAGGGCCAACAAACTGAAATATACTTTATTAAAATTTGTAACATCAATGTATTCTAAAAGGAAGTAATGTCCGTGTGTGTGTGAAAGAGTGAGTGAGACAGAGAGTGAGAGAATTCACTCTTTCTTTCCCAAACAATGCTCCATGTGTGATCGACAAGTAACGATCCATGTGCCAATCAGGTGTCATGTGTGACTGCACTTTTTGTATTTAGTCAACTAAAGAACTCTGTAATTAACCAGCACCCAAGGCATGTAGCCTTAAAATACATTGGACATATGGTGCTAGACCCATATTTGTATCAACCAATCGTCACTCAGTGGGTTATGTGTTCATTTTCCCGCCGGCCACCTCTATTTCCCAAGACATTTCATGGGGGACGTATTTTACGGCTGATCAACCTGGGAGCCCAGGTCAATTTTAAGAATAATTCCAATCCACCTGATGAAGATTGCACCCTTGGCCACTGGGCCGGCAGGCGAGTGTCTAGCCACATACATTTTTTATATAAATATGTATACTTAGCCCTGTGAAAAATTGACATGTTTATGTTGTCATTTGTTCCCAAAGTGTGAGATGGTGAAAAACTTGCATTGCAAAAGTAGCTGTGACACCCACCTGTGTATGAATTCTGCGATCCTGCATGAACTCACCTGGGCACCAATGTTTAAGCATTGTCATAGTAGCTTGTCAGCTGTATCTACTTGCTTCAACAAAATATGTAACGATAAAATTAGGTGTAGAAATAACCCCAATTCTATAATAATAATATGTTTGCATACAATTGGATTGTTAAGGATTTGTGTTATTTGCTTTTATACTGACATCTCCTACTCAGCTGTAGAAAAATCCACGACACCTGGCCGCAATGGCACCTGAAAATTTGTACCTATTTTAGTATGTTTTATATTTCTGCTTTTTCTTAACCCTAATACGAGGGTAACTTAATAAGTAAGTCACAAATGGCTGTAGAAAAATAACTAAATATGATAACAAACCAGTTTATTTGTATACATACATTGTCCCTTTATTTCTCAACATAATTTCCACCAACATTGATGCACTTATCCCATCGTTTTATCAGTCCTCCCAAACCAGCTGCATAGAACTGCGTGCTCTGTTTTCTAAACCATGTTTTCACTTCACATTCAACTTCGGCGTCATTCACGAAATATCTCCCGCCAAGATGGGTTGGGTTGTCAGTGTTTATGCTGACAAATGTTTGTCCCGTAAAGCGGTGCATAGCTGGGTAGAAAAAAGTATGAGGGCGAGTCAATAAGTAAGTCACACAGTTCTGTGGGATGGTCGGTAAATGAGAACAAAGCACACAGTTCTATGCAGCCGGTTTGGGAGGACTGATAAAATGATGGGATACGTGCATCAATGTTGGTGGAAATTATGTTGAGAAATAAAGGGACAATGTATGTATAAAAATAAACTGGTTTCAAGTTGTTATTATATTTAGTTATTTTTTTACAGCCATTTGTGATTTACTTATTAACTTACCCTCGTAATTGAGATCATTGTGTCACTGTGACATGCTTCATTGGAAGACTGACGACAGTTCAAAGTTATAGCAGAATCATTGGACAATGTAGTATGCAGTTAAAGGTTGGAATGAACAGTATGTTTATGAATACAAATAAGCTTTAATTGACTTTACTATGATCATTTCTGAAGATTATTGGCACTCAGGAATTTGAGAATTACTTATTCGCAAAAACAAGAGGATCTTTAGGCAATTTTTGGTGTTTTTATTTTTTCCAGCTCCATTTTTATTCCTACATACATTCAATCATTAAAAAAAACATGCTGTCATAAAAATTTTTTTTTGTAAATTCCATTTGGTATTATTTGCACTTTATTTTAACACAAATGCATGTTGCTTGTAATACTGAAACTGTTTCTTGTTGTTCAACAGGAATTGTTAGATCTTGGTAGAGATCCCCCCTGTAACTGTTCAGCAGGCCCTGTGGGAGATGACAGTGAGTATCTTGTTGAATTTAAACTATTTGCCTACAAAATTGATTGTACTGTTTTTCTGCAGCATGCAGTCAGCAAGCAGTTTTGGTTTAAACACACCTTTAGAGACCAGAAGAATGCACTCCGTATATTTGGAAGGAGTATAAGCTCTTTGGACTCCTTATTTTATAAAAACCTACAGTGGGATTTGTGCTTGGTATTCTCGAGTTACATCGACTTACTGTAACCCAGCCATTGCATCCCCAGCAGTGCTTTGCTTTAGCTGAAGGCACTGCCTGGTCACAGCAGTACATTGGTTAAACAGTCTTACGAACCTGTGGAACAACACCCGCAAACATGTTGAAGTGACATTTTTTAAAGTATGTATCTTTCTTATTTCAGCATACGAATATGAGCGATGCACCAATCCACAATCATGGAAATGGGGTTTTTGATCTTATATGTGACAGAAACATACTTAGAATAGGTGGACCAAGTTAAGAAACATATTGATATTCTACTGGCTCTGAAATTTGTAGAAAACTGGCTGATAAATGGCATCACTCCTCAGAAAGTGAAATACTTTGGCTGCATTAAACATCACAGTGGTTTTGATTGAGCAGATGGAAGGCATGGTTCCTGGAAGAAGGGGTTGACCAGCTGGAAGATGGACACTGGACATTGAAGACAAAGACATGAACTTGTATGAGGCAGATGAATTGGCAAATGAACAAGAACATTTCTGGTTGGACATAGTGAGAGCAATGTTCTGCATAGGACCTGCTACATGGTGTTCTGCATGTTCGGAACAATGGCGGCCGGCTGTCGCTGAACTGACTGGTTTGCCTTTTCGATTCACTGGTGCGTTTTTCAGGAGACTCCTGGGAGTCATCCCTGGAGCTACAGAGTTTGTGCTTTGTGCGGCACTTTCGGCGGGTCACCCTGCGGAAAGAGTCCAGGCCATGTGGAATAAAATCCGGGTCAATGAAGTCTTTCTGGTGACTGCCGATTCCATCGACGATGAACTGTGTTTTTCGTGGAGGACTTTTGTGTTTGCATTCTGGAGGCGGCATTATGCACAGTGTACCTGTGTGTGCTGTTGGCTTGCCGAGACTCCTGTCTGTTCCACTTTTCACATTGGGCATTGATGAGCATTTTGTGCGATATTCACTTGCACAGGAATGGAGTATATTGGGGATGACCTGTTGCCGTGAAGTTGGAACCACGACTAACTAACATGACGTTGCTGATGGTGGTGGCACTGTAAAGGAATGCTATCTTCTTATGTTGTTACTGTTGGTGATGGCTTAAAAAGTCGCTTAAAAGTCGACAGGGTCGACTTCATTGCACCGGGTTTTATCCCATATGGCTCGGTCTCTTTCCGGAGCACGGAAGGCGTCGCACAAGCATGAACTCCGTAGCTCCAGCGACGACCCACGAGTCTCCTAAATATTTAACTCGTGAACCGAAGGATGCAGCCCGGAATTCAACCTACAACCTTCGGAGCCTGAGTTAAATGGTTTGACCAATTCGCCACGAAGACTGATGGCACTGTAAAGGAATGCTATTTTGTTGTGTTGTTACGGTTGGTGATGGCATGTTAGAGAACCAATTTCTTCCTATTTCATTATTCACACGCCAGTGATCTAGAGCTTGTTTCCGGATCCGGTCAGGGATATGCACTACTGACGAGCTCAAACGAGAGCGAAACTCGAGTATAGTGCTTCCATATTGACGTGGATGGGCCTTAGGTTCATGCCGGAATACGACCGGCGTTGCCACTAGTGGGTTGTGCTCAATATTTAAATTTCAAATCCTGAAACAACCAAATAATATATTTCATTATTCTTGGTGATGACACTATTGAGAAATGCTTTCTTCTGGCTTTGTCACTTTAGAGAAATAATGAATAAGATTAAAAGCAATAAATATAGTAGGACTGTTTTACTAGAAGTCAGAAAAATAAAACACTTTGTGCTTACAAGTCTTCATTGAGAAACAAAGACAAGACAGAAGGGATAGAGAATAACTACATTCTCAGTCAGGTGCCGTCTCCATATATATATTTATTCTACACAAACTCAACACTTTAGATTGCAAACTCCCCTCTAAACTTAACAGAAAGTTTGGACCAAAATAAGAAATCCTGGAAGGGTCAGTACCTACCGTGAGAAAGTTCGTAGACTTACATGCATAATAGCATGATTTTCTGGACCTGGGCAAGGCTTCTGCACTGTCTCCCTAGTGGACTGACCACTGATTGGCCATGGTATAAGGCTATTGTGCCAAAGATGCCAGGAAGGACTCTTTTACATGCCTTGGGGCATTTTGGGTTTGTGGTGCTATCCCCATATTTAATATACCAGTTGGCACTCGTCATGGTGAGTTGCACTCGTTATGGTGAGTGGCACTCGTCATGAGTAGCACTCTGGTCTCTTTTACTTCGCAGGACATTTCCTGGTGGCCATTTTAGACTAAGTTGATTTGGGACATGAAATTTAAAAAAAAAAACCCACCTTGATTAAAGATGCCATAAATATACACACAATGGTTGTGAAAATATCCATAAAACATGAGTTCTACAACCAAGGCATAAGTGCATTTTACCTTCTTCTTTGTTATAGGTTTGTAAAAGGGTGCATTAAACATACATAAAGCTTATGGTTATCTGCTGTTTTCTAATTTGTTGATGCTTGATTATTTAAGAAGTGTGACTCTATTGGTTTGTTTTGTTTCATGTCACCAGTATTCCAATGGCAGGCTACGATTCTCGGCCCTGTAAGTAACCTGTAACATTTTGTTCTTGTAAATAGTTGTACTTGAGAATCACTTAGTAGTAGATATAGCACCCTTTTACATGCTGTATTGGACATATGGTGCTCAACCCCATGTTGTATAGACAGTCGGCACTAGGTTGCTGGCTTGGTCAGTATCACGCTGGCCATCTTTGCTTCTGCAGACATTTCCTAGTGTCCACTTTAGGGTGGATCAACGTGGGAGGCCAGGTCAAAGTCTGCCTTGATTAGCAAACACAAAGATAATGCATACAGATACAATTACTATGGAGTCCGAAGTATGTGTTAATGAGGAAAAATTGAGGTGGTGGAAATTTTTTAATATCTTGGGTCATTAATTACCAACAATGCTGACACAATGAAAGTAGTTAAAAGACAAATATCTTTTGCTCTTTAAAGACTTAAACAACTGAATAAATTGTGGAGAGGGACAGATAGAACTAAAAAAAATTAGATTTTTAAGAGCATGCATCTTTCCCATTGGAACATAAGCCTGTGAGACCAGAACACTTACTAAACAAGCTGAACAGCGCATAAGTGCCTTTGAATGTAAATGTTATAGACGGGTTCTAAGAATATCTTGGATACAGAAAAGAACAAATGCATCCATATGACAAGAGTTGAATATTGATGGTTGGCTACTAAAAACAATAAAACAAAGATAATTGAAATATTTCGGGCACTTGAAATATCATGAAAGTTTGGAGAGAACAATAATGGAGGGGTATATGCCCGGGGAGAGAGGAAGAGTAAGGCCAAAGAGAAGTTGGGATGTGGCAGATGATCTCCAGATGGGTGTATCGGATGCAGGACATCTTGCTTATGACTGAGAAGTTTTCTGGAAGGGTATGGGAGCGAGGTTCTGCAAAGGACATGCTACTGAATGAATGAATACCTTGAGACAGATTCAGACCAATGGCCACGGGGCTGGCAGACAATTGCCTAGCCACTCTACACCTCAGAGTCACAGAGGCTGTTCATGAAGTTGTTAAAGACAAGATGATAGGCTTCCTTGTACAGGTGGACCCCTGCTGTGTCCAAGTTCTAATGTGAGAGTGTTATTTAGGCTTTAAAGATGGAAAACTCAGTAACAGAGATGGATGTATTGGCGATTCATAATTTCATTTGTGTCAAGACTATTGGCTGTTAGATGTGCCATGCCTAACCTCTCGCTTCTTGCTGCCTTACAGGGTTCGTCTCTGTCGATAAAAGCTAGTGAAGTTTAACCATAGATAAACCAATTGTAAGGCAAGGAGAAACCACTGGTGTGCATCCCTAATGCATTATGACATAATTTCCGATAAACAGCGTAAATAGATGCTTCATAGAAGCAGATTCCATGGTAGGGAAAGCCATGTGCACCAGGTGACTCCAGACCAATGCAAAAGATTTTAAAAATTTACATGAACTGTTCACATCATTTGTACAGGTGGTAAATTAGAGAATATCAAACAAAAAATGAAAGGACAGAACATTAACATCTTAGGGATGTGTGAGACAAGATGGAAAAGGACATGAATGATATCTGACAACTATAACAGTATCCATTCTAGGAGAAAGAATCACCAAAGAGGTGTAGCCATCATGATGGATCTGGAAAGATCAAAATCTGTTTAAGGGTCTTGAGCAGTGTCAGGTAGAATAATACTGGTAAAGTGCAGGTCAGCGTGGTCGAATGGGTAAGAACGCATGTTCTTAAACATCCGGTATGCTGATGCCGAGGTAAGTGATTCAACCCCTACACCAGACAGCTGGACTAAAATGTTGACCTATTATCCTTGACTTGGGGACGTAAATTACAAGTACCTCTGAAATTGGAGTGGGTTCTTCTGATGGCGAGGGACACTGTTAAAGGGAGAGTTAATCCACACGCAAAATTCAGTCCATCACTACTATAAATAGTGTGTAAGAACTGCGCTTGAGCTCAAAGCGAGCGAGTGCAAGAAGAAAAAAAATCTGATAAAGTTAAATGACAGGGCTTATGATGTAAGCATCATTTAAGCACATACCCCAACAGCAGAGAGCAGTGAAGATAGCAAAGATGCATTTTACAGTGACCTAAGTTAGTTGCATGTCCTTTACAGGATGTTTGCAATTTACCTGGCAATGTTAGTTCAGCAGTTTGCTATTGCTTTCTGAATGGCCGACACTCATACTATTGAAATCAACACAAAGCAGTCTGCTTCCAAATCGCCCATATCTGATTTTGAACCCTGAACTTGGTATTTCGGGGAGTGTGAAACTATTCATGAGAAGAATACTCAATGTATCCAGAAGAGAGAAAATCAGAAATGAAGAGATCAGGACTAGCAGCGCTATATTTCATCAGAAAATGGCAAGTGAAATGGTTTGGCCATATAACTAGGTTACCAACTAACATATACCATAACAAGCAATGATGTACAGACCAGATGGAAGCAGAAGAAGAGGCCGACCATGTAAGCAATGGACAGAAGGAATAACAGAATCCATGGGAATCTCGATGCATGAAGCCCTTAAACGGGCACTCTGCCGCTGTTTATGCTTCACCTGGCACTGCAAGGTACAAGAGGAACATGATGAAATGAGATGAAACTGTGTTTTATCCACTCCTAAGCCACAGCGCCAACCAGGTACACACAGCTCTGGGGGCAACTCTGCAGCTGAGCAGAGCTGAGTGCTGGCAGTCAGAAATAGCTATCACTATCTGTCCGAGAGCTTATGCAGAGATCAATTTAATTGATTCGAGAACCAAGATCTGCAGAGTTGCATGAATTCCTAAGCTATTGGCAGGACATGTGATGATTGTGATATATCGTTACTATAACTTGAGAGAGTATCTACTTTTGGTTTTTGAAGTATTTATGTTTTTTTTTAAATGTTTCTCATATTTCCTCATTTGTTTTGTATAGTTGGTTCAATTTGTTTTAGTTTACATTATTACTATTATTGAAATGAAATGTGTCAGCCATAAAGTTTAAATATGGCAATGTTGCAGTTAATGGATTCAACACAGTTATTGTGTTCAGGATGAGCGAGATAGAATAAGATTTCAGCGGCAGAAGCTTTTCATTGTCGGTCACTTTGCCTTTGATAGTTTACCTCCAAGTATTTAGACTGTGATGTACACTAATCGGTCTCCTTTAGGTTGCAACATTTATTATTGTAGTGTCATTTAGTCTGTATTAGTTGTAAACTGAAATCTTAGACATTTAATATTTATTCTTGGAGCCATGTTGGCTATAATTTTATTTACAACTTTAATTTTTAATTTTCAGGCCGACAGTCCTTACCAAGGAGGCGTATTTTTCCTCACGATAACTTTCCCATCAGATTATCCTTTTAAACCACCAAAGGTAATTCTAGTTTTGTTGTTCTCGATTGAGTTCATACTCTTTGCCTTTGTAGTTAATTTTTCAACAGGAAATATCAAGACAATGTGGATGAAAATTATAGTGCAGTAACAGAATAATTATTGAGTGCTTAGCGAGCTGGTATATCATGTTATCAGATTGCAAGGCATTGAATATTGAACAAAAATTGTGGAATATAAATGCTATTACTGACATGATGAAAATGCTGGTGACCTCCAATTGGATGGGAAAAGATCTTACAATTATAAAGAACACCTACTGGAAATAAGTAGCAGTCATAAAAATTGATAATGAAGTAGATAAATTTCAGCCTATCAGGAGAGGTGTGTGGCAGGGATGTGTAAAGTCTCCAGATCTTTTCTCCTTTTATAGTGAAAATATGAGAAATTTAGAGAATATGAAAGGAGTTGCATTCGGAGGACAAAACATCATATTATAAAATATATGGATGATATAGTATTGATTGCAGACAACGAACAAGATCTACAACATTTGGTGGATACGGTTATTATGCACAGTGAGAAACTAGGTTTGGAATTGAATTGTAAGAAAACAGATCATGGACATCTCCAAGAAGAAATAAATACCACATTGTAACATCCAAGTGATTGGAAATATTCTTAAACATGTGAATTGGTATAACAATCTCAGAACAGTTGTAACATTTGATGGAAGATGCCTTGCAGAAATTATATCAAGAAGTGCCATGGCAAAGGTGCCTTCTACAAAATGGAAAACGTACTTACCTACAAAAAGCCTATCGGCATGGAACTTGATGATGATGAATATTTCTGGGGTCAAATTTTATTTCACATCTGATAGACACAAATTCTTTCCCTAAGGAATAGAATGGACATTCCACAATTAGTCCAGCTGACACTTAATTTCTCAACATTGAGCCTCATGCTCTGAAGGTTGTAGGTTCGATTCCGGTCTACGTCTTTCGGTTCACAGGTGCATTTTTCTCTGAGACTCCCGGAGGTCGTCGCTGGAGCTACGGAGTTCGTGCTTTGTGCACTACTTTCAGCAGGTCATCCTGCGGAAGGAGACCGAGCCATATGGGATAAAACCTGGGGCAATGAAGTCGATCCTCTCAACTTTTAAGACTTTTTTTAAGACCTTGGACTGCGCTTCGGTAATTTATGGTATAACAAGATGAGTTACAGTAACAAGCTGAATTACAGTAACAGACAGTTACAATGACAGACTGAGTTACTGTGACATAATGAGTTACTGTGACGAGAGTTTCAGTGACAAGATGAGTTACAGTGACAGGATAAGTTACAGTGACAGGGTAAGTTACAGTGACAGGATGGGTTACAGTGACAGGATGGGTTACAGTGACAGGATGGGTTACAGTGACAGGATAGTTGGTAAGAAACAGTGTCACTTACTGCACTTATTAAGTACTAAAACTGATGTAGTAATTAATTGTTGCCTTTAAAGTCACAGTTGACATAAAATAATTGAAGGCATTTTGCATATCTCGTTTGACAATAAACAAACAGCTAAAATTCCTTAAACCTTCTCCATTAAGTGTTGAAAGCCAGTGTTGTGCAGACAGAAAGACTCAGTAGTGGATCTGCAATTACCCAGTGATAAAAAATGCCCCACTTTCCCCAGTGTCAGTGATTATGAGCGATGTGTATTTCTTCTGTTCACTGCAGATCATTTCTTCTTCTTCTTCTTCTTCTTCTTCTTCTTCTTCTTCTTCTTCTTCTTCTTCTTCTTCTTCTTCTGCTTCTTCTTCTTCTTCTTCTTCTTCTTCTTCTTCTTCTTCATTTTCTTCTTCTTCTTTTTCTACTTCTTCTTCTTCTTCTTCATCTTCTTCTTCTTCTTCTTCTTCTTCTTCTTCTTCTTCTTCTTCTTCTTCTTCTTCTTCATTTTCTTCTTCTTCTTCTTCTTCTTCTTCTTCTTCTTCTGCGTTCATCCGGTATATTTTTTGGACGTAATTATGTTGTGCCAGTTTACAGCAGAGCTGCGTTATTTGCACCTTTCGGCCGACACATTCGACTTCTGCGAGCATTTGTTGGCCAGGTTAACCTTCCAGTCAAATCATATCTAACTCTTCAGTATGCACCTAATGAGATGCAGTGAAATACCCCATGCAACACATAATGCAGCCTATTATTTATGGCTTATTTGTTTAACCCTTTACAGGGCAGACGCTTGTCCGTTTTGTAGCCCTGAACGGGGAAGATTTTTTCAGGTTCTGTAAAAATTTCGGGTCGCGTTAGTAAAAACATCACAAATAAGGTGTTAGTCAACCGATTTTAGTTAAATAAACAACACAATGAAGGGAAAAGCATGCAGAATATGTTACTCACATGATTGTTGCCGGTAATCCATATATGAACACAAATATTTACGAAATACGGCATGTTGTTTGTGATTTTCCGTCATCTATACGGCAATTTACAAACACATTTTCAGAATCATAATCACTTACTTTAAAGTCCGACTCACGACTGCTAATGCAAAGTAACGCTTTGCACTGATATCTAGCTCCGATTAATAATCAACTTCGTGCCCTTTAATGTCATTTAAATTGAACAGAGCGAAATCTCGGCTATCACTTGAAGAATCGCCGAAATCCATTTTGAAAAACAGCGTAAAACTCCCGAAAACTATCAAAACAAGTCCGTAAAAGTCCGTTCAAAGTCATTGTAGCGCGTTTACAAATGGCGGCCACGTTGTCAAGCTATGGGCGAAAGTGAAAGTAGCCGACGGAAGTGTCGGAAAGCCGAGAGATCGCGTTTTTACAATGCATAATAGTATCGGCCGTTACGATCGTATTTAGAGACCGGCCGGTAAAGGACGCTACGCCTTGTAAAGGGTTAAATAATTGTATGACTCAAAGTAAATATAATTGTATGTTGTTCATTAAAAGAACATTCTGTGGCAGGAACAGCAAGCATCAAACCCTTCCCCAACCCCGCTCCGGCCATTGTCAGCATAATGTCCTAGCATTGCACCTACAGTTATTATTTATATTTGAAGTGTGAGGAGCGGCTGGCTGAGTGGCTAAGAATGCCGGGTTCTCCTTCAGGTGATCTGGGTTGGAGTCCTTGGTAGTGTTTGGATGTTTTTATTTGGGGGGAAAAAAGAAAACTTTAACTTGCACAGTTTACGGTGACTGCACTGGACAGGTGGCCTTAATTCCTTAGACTCAAGACCACCACACTGCCCTACACCACAAGGCACTATAGGCAGTAGATGATTGTATTTGATTTATGTTTGAAAATGCTTGTGTTTGAAGATGAATTTACTTGATTATGTTTGAAGATAATTATGTTTGATTTAGGTTGCATTCTCAACAAAGATCTACCATCCCAACATCAACAGTAATGGCAGCATTTGTTTAGATATCCTAAGAAGCCAGTGGTCTCCAGCGCTCACCATATCAAAAGGTGAGTCTGTGCCTGTCACACATCCTTGTCATTGGACATTTATATTGAGGGGTGCATGGCTTATGGGGTTATGGTGTCTGCCTCGTGCTCAAAAAGTTACCTGGTTTGAATCCCAGCGTCGGCCTGGGAGTTTGTACACAAACTAGAGAACTTGGTGACAGCTGGCAAAATTGAAGGGGAAAGAACAAGGGGAAGACAGAGAAGTAAATATCTGCATGGCATGGTCGAGACAAGAACACAGAGCTGATCCACGACTCTGGTGATTGTGTAAAATTTTTGAAACATGACCGCCAACGCTTATTGGCATGGCGTATGATGATGATGATTAGTTTCTAATGATTCCACACGTCTTCTGATCTCTTGGGTGGGAAAAAGGGGGAAAACAGCAGATCCAGTGTGCACTATAAAAATCCTGTGGCAATCGGAAATTGCACAGAGTAGGTCTTATTGTGCTACTTTGGCAAAATTGTTGAGAAAGAAAATCTACCCATGGATAGATGGAATCCATTTCTTGAGATGGGGTTTACCAAGAGGAACCTTATTTCAGTTGCATGGTGAAATTAGACACCAAACTCTGGGGTGCATAGCTAGATGGTACGCTACCCCCGAAAAAGTTTGTCTCAGAGTTTGAACCCAGTCTTGTAAAATGGGTACCAGCAATGCCTTCTGGGAAGCTACGGGATGGAAGCAGTGGTAGGTCTGCTTACTTATAATGTTATAGTCTAGTATATGTGAGGTGAAGTTGACCAGAAAGTGTTAAGTATAATATCTGACCTCCCATACTAATGTAACGTCGTAGTGCATATAATTTACTCAGGAAGAACCGACAACCATCATTCGAACGGAGTGGCTATCATCATGTCAAAAAATGTAGAAAGATCACTGATCAGCTGGGAACCAGTAAATGATAGAATCATAACAGCTCGTTACCAAACGAAATATTTCAAGCTAACAATCATCCAGTGCTACGCACCTACCAACGACGATACAGACATCAACAAAGATAAATTCTATGAACAACTAGTTGGTACCATCAACTCATCTCCCAAGCACGACATTGTTATTGTAATGGGTGATTTCAATGCCAAGATAGGGTCTGACAATAAGGGTGTTGAGAGATATATGGGAATTCACGGCTTAGGGGATATGAACCAAAACGGGGAGAGACTACTAGAATTCTGTGAAATAGCAAATCTGATAGTAGCAAACTCTTTATTTCCGCACAAAGATATACACAAAGTCACGTGGAACTCGCCTGATAACATCACAAAAAATCAGATAGACCATTTTTGCATTAATGCCAAATTCCGTTCATCAGTACAAGACGTCAGAGGCCTACAGAGGTGCAGATGCTGGCAGTGATCACAATCTCTGCATTGCCAAACTAAAAATAAAGCTCAAGACTCTGCACAGATCACCCAGAATTAAGAAAATAAACTCACAGTCCCTACTGACTAAAGAACACCAACTCGCATTCAATTCAGAGGTACAAAGCATCTATGCTAACAAAGAAAGTATATCGAGCAGTGCGAATATTAAAAACAACATTGAAGAAAATTGGAATCTCCTAAAACTACCTTGCTAAATGCTGCAACAAACACAGTCGGCTACGTACAAAGACAGAAGAAGAAGTGGCTAAGCGATAATACCTGGACGAAGATACAAGAAAGAAAACAAGCAAAACTAACACTTCTTTCTGCAAAAGACACATCTACATATGAAACCCATAAGCAAAAGTACTCTATGTTGGATAAAGAGGTGAAATCAAGCGCACGAAAAGACAAACAGAACTTTATTCACAGCCTGGCCTCCGACGCCGAATCAGCTGCCAGAACTGGAAACAACAGAGCCGTATTCCATATCATGAAGCAACTATGCAATCACTCACCTACACCAAATATACCCTCAAAGACAAACAAGGCAATCAACTGTTATCCGATGACCTTCAAAAGCAGCGATGGGCAGAACATTTCAAAGAAATATTAAATAGACCGCAGCCTGACACTGTTCCGAACCTGGATGGAGAAATTACTATGCCCCCACTGGATGCCTCCTGCGAGTCATTCACCATGGAAGAGATTAAAGCAGCCACCAAAAAATTGAAGAACAACAAAGCTGTTGGTGAAGATGAAATCTCAGGAGAAATGCTCAAAGCAGCAGATGAGAACACCTTACAACGTTTGTTACAGCTGATCAATGAAATCTGGCAAAGCGAATCCCCACCACAACAGTGGAAAGATGGTGTAATTTTCAAACTGCCTAAAAAGGGCGATATGTCTGATTGCAATAATTGGCGTGGTATCACTCTATTGTCAGTACCAGGAAAACTTTTTTGTAGCATGTTACTTGAGAGATTGAAAAAGGCGATAGATGAAAGGCTCAGAGAAGAACAAGCAGGCTTCAGACCAAAACGGTCATGCATAGACCACATTTTCACCCTCAGAATAATCATTGAAGACTCCGTAGAATTCCAGTCGAAATTAATCACAAACTTTGTCGACTTTCAAAAAGCCTTCGACAGCATCCACCGTCCTTCACTTTGGAATCTACTTAACATCTATGGTTTTCCTACCAAATATACCAACGTCATAAAATCTTTCTACAAAGAGACACGTTGCTGCGTAAGAACAGAAACAGGCAACTCTGACTGGTTCTCAGTCGAAACAGGAGTGAAACAGGGTTGTGTCTTATCACCGATGCTTTTTGGAATAGCTATCGATTGGGTCATGCGCAAATGCACAAGCAACACAAATATGGGTATTCATTGGGTTGACAAAATTCTAGAAGACCTGGACTTTGCCGACGACATAGTGCTTTTGAGTTCAACGCATCCGGATGCTCAAGAGAAAATAAACCACCTCCAAAATGTTTCAGGGCAAATTGGTCTCCAAATTAACACCACAAAAACAAAGACTATTGATCTTACCAACAGTTCAGATGAGACCAAATTGAACAGCTACGTTCTTGAAAAAGTCAACAGCTTCACATACCTAGGAAGCAAAATGACATCCACAGGGGACTCAACACCAGAAATATCAACTAGAATCGCACTGGCATCTAGTGCCTTCAACAAACTGTCAAACATCTGGAAGTCAAAGACACTCAGCAAACACACAAAACTTAAAATCTTCAACTCTTGTGTGATTCCAGTGTTAACGTATGGATGTGAAAGTTGGAAATCAACGGTAGCTTTAGATAAAAAATTAGACAATTTTGAGAACAAATGTCTTAGAAGACTTCTAAACATCCACTGGACAGACTTCAGAACCAATTCGCAAATAAGACAAGAGACTAAGCAAGATACAGTATCCAATTTCATAAGAAGACGCCGTTGGAACTACATCGGCCATGTACTCAGAATGGACAAGACAAGACTCCCCTACCAAGCCCTCATATGGTCACCGGTAGGGAAAAGAAAACGGGGAAGACCAAGAGAGACCCTGCGTAGAACCATCATTAGAGAAGGCTCATTCAATGGCCAAGTAAATATCCAAGATCTACAACAGATAGCAGCGAACCGCCAGGCATGGAGAGACAGGACTTCTGCCCTATGCGCCGCCTTAGGCTCAAGAGGAAAGACTAACTAACTAACTAACTAAGTGCTGTAGTCCAGCATATGTGAAGTATCTGGTGGACAATTGGGTTAGGTTGATTCAAGAACCAACATCACAGCACTCTGGACATTCCCATACATGCTCCATCCTAATCTTCAACAGCCAGCAAAGTGTCCCAATACTAATGGTACCATTTGCAGTCTGATCATATGTCCGTCAGAACAGTACGCAAAGTTTTGAGCATCAGCCAGATCCTCTGTTAATTCCCTGCCTCACCAATCTCTCCAAGCAATAATGGTGTATTCTTTCACACTATACACATAATCCTATAGGGCTTTGATCACATCTACCTTACTGGGCATCAATACCCCATACTGTGATGCAGACCATGCCAATTTGTTTGCCTGCTCGTTGTCTATACAGGTGGACAGAGAAGATGCTGATCATTCATCTGATTATTCACAGTAGCCTAGTATATATGCAGATCTGACTCTTCCCCCCTCATATCATAGGATTACCTTTACTGTGTTTTGTTTTACAGTGCTCCTGTCCATCTGTTCCCTGCTGACAGATCCAAACCCAGATGATCCACTGGTGCCAGAAATTGCCCGTACATTCAAGACAAATCGTTCAGAGTACAACAGATTAGCAAAAGAATGGACAGCCAAATATGCAGAGTGATACAGGATGACAGCAGTGTTTGGCATCAAATTACTGCTGTGTAGACAGGAGGAGGCATTCGACTTGTTCACGGGGGAATGTGTTGTGTAGAAAAGAGTGAGGAAGTTGACACCAATGAATCCGTCTGTTTCTTTCATTTCTGTATCATAAAGAACACAGTCCCAGATTGTAAATTCAGCTTTCTGTATCATTCAGTCTCTGCACATGTCAACTGAAACATGCATTCTGTCATTGGTATTCTTGAATTATGCCAAATTACGCAGTAATGCAGACACATAAAGAAGTTGCACATATGATTTGATCTTTGTACGTTTCTTTTGTTTATTATGCATGAACGTTCTCTATGCTTGTTTAAATGTAGGTTTGTTCCACTCCTTGTAAAGAGTTTGTTTAATTAATGCGTGATTGTGATCATACCACTGGATAATTAAATAACTAGATGTGTTAACACATGATGTCTCTATGGTGACTTACCAACAGACATTAATATATGAAATAATTATCGTAATTCTTGTGAATTTTATATCTAGTTTCAATACATGGGGTATGTATTTCATATTTGTATTTTTAAATCATATCTTGGCAAGGCAGTGCTCAGGGAATGTTAAAGATTGTGTGACAAGTTTGTGAAAAGCCTTGTAAAATGTTTATCAAACAATACAAAAGAATGATATCTTGCAAATGTTTATCAAACCGTACAAAACAAGGATATCGGTCTCTTTAAAATGTCCTGTCTTGCAACCACGCAGATTTAATTATCATGTTGAAAATAAATTTGAGCAAATGCTGTTTATTCAATATTCACTATTGTGTTGGCTAATGTGCTTTTGTTTATTTGTATTTTTTAAATCTATTTTGGATGCTGCAAAATTTATTATTGCACATGTCAACATAGATGTAAACACACAATTTATTATTATTATTATTCTCTGTTGAGGGCAGTGGGTCACACCCAGTTTTGCACCTCAAAGGTCAGTCCGACTGTGGCTTGCATTTGTGTCAAGTTTACTACCTCTGGACAGATGCTATACAAGGTCACGACCTCTGTTTACCTGCAGGTAGATTTAATGTTACTAACAATTTTGCCAGGACAACGGTTTTACGGCCTACTCGTTGCGATTTTCAGGGATTTTAAGCATACACAACTTACATACCGGACTTCCTGTTTTTCGCCCTTATCTGAGAAATCAAGGTATCCGATCTCATTATTTTTCACCCTTATTCGAGACATCTTGGTCTCTGATCAAACTATTTTGCCCTTATCCGTAGAAGTCAAAGTATTTGATCTAATTATCTTTCACCCTTATTCAAGAAGGCTAGGTATCCGATCTGACTTTTTTTTCCCTTATCCGAGAATATCCGATCTCACCACTCCAGAAATCAGATAGCAATGGTTCTTGGGAAAGTGGAGAAAGGAATGTTTCGTGTGGAATGGCTCACTTCGCTTCAGGGGTCACGGATTGTAAGAATTGTATGGTTTTTTTTGCCCCGGCCGTGCGGGGGGAATGAACAGGCTGATAGGCTGGCAGGGAATGCACCTCTTGGTGGTAGATTACCTATGGACAAAGGAGAGGTGGTCGTGCGCCTGTGGAACCAGGTGGAGATGGTGAAGGAACGGATTGAGAACCTGTATCGAAAGGATGAGTTTGCGGGGGATCGGCAGGGGTTCAGGTAGAATCTCAAAAGTGAGGGAAGACCAGGAGAACTTTCAATCAGATAGCGGTGGGAACAATTAATAGTGTGACTCTTCACTGGCTGTTGAATGAGTGGGCGAAGTGCAGTGATGTTGGTTCTTAGCTCAACTCAACAACTCTTGGAAAAAATTCCCACCACTATGCAGGGATCGAACCAAACACCTTCTGAGCCTAAACTGGTCTCCGTAGCCTCTCAGCCACGGCTACTCCTCAGTTTAGGATATGTGTTTGAGAGTAGTTTTTTTAAAGCCGTGCAATTTTTACTCTTGTTGCAATATTCTGGTCAGGGTTGTCACAACAGCTTGTTCTTTTTTTTTTTTGGTTTGATTTCACTGCCCACTTTAATGATGATCTCTTTGATCTAGAATTTATTTACTTATTAAATTTGATTGACAGAGTATATATGTATTTGTTTTCTTTATTCACGTCACATCAGGTGTCACATCAGCATGCTGTGACTAAACTAACATGTACAATCACACATGACATGTTGGTTGACAGACATGAAGAATAGCCAATCACACATGACATGTTGGTTGATAGACATGAAGAATAGCCAGTATCACATGACATGTTGGTTGACAGACATGAAGAATAGCCAGTATCACATGACATGTTGGTTGATAGACATGAAGAATAGCCAATCACACATGACATGTTGATTGATAGACATGAAGAATAGCCAATCACACGAAGAATAGCCAATCACACATGACATGTTGATTGATAGACATGAAGAATAGCCAGTATCACATGACATGTTGGTTGATAGACATGAAGAATAGCCAGTATCACATGACATGTTGGTTGATAGGCATGAAGAATAGCCAGTATCACATGACATGTTGGTTGATAGACTAGCCAATCACACATGCCATGTTGATTGATAGACATGAAGAATAGCCAGTATCACATGACATGTTGGTTGATAGACATGAAGAATAGTCAATCACACATGACATGTTGATTGATAGACATGAAGAATAGCCAGTATCACATGACATGTTGGTTGATAGACATGAAGAATAGTCTATCACACATGACATGTTGATTGATAGACATGAAGAATAGCCAGTATCACATGACATGTTGGTTGATAGACATAAAGAATAGTCAATCACACATGACATGTTGGTTGATAGACAGGAAGCATAGCCAATCACATGAAGAATAGCCAATCACACATGACATGTTGGTTGATAGACAAGAATGTCCAATCACACATGACATGTTGATTGATAGACATGAAGAATAGCCAATATCGTGCGGTGCATTGCTTGGTACAGAAAGAGTTACAGATATCTAGAGCAATGAAGTTTAATTTTTTGTTTTGCATATCCCTTACAGGACATTGCAGTCAACATCAGCATTTTTCAGCTGCTGTTGATGTACTAGGCAAGATTACGCTCAGTAGTTTGCCATTGCTTTCTGAGCGACCGGCTCACATACTCCATAAGTTACCAACGCTGCGAGAACTGCTACCAATTCTCGCGCATGTTACGTTACTCACGAGAATATACAGTATTACGGAGAAAGACGTTAAATCCTAGGCCTGGGAGACCGTCAGTGCGCATGTTATCTTCTTTTATTGAATCTTGCAACTAAAGTTTTCTGTGCATGAGGTAATCAGTCTTACAACCCTCCTTTGTTTCCCCTTACGACACGCATGGTAGATTACAATGTTAAAATCCCATATGGGCCTGTGGCATATGGGCAGCTTCATTCATACATAATACAGTTCAGTCACAGATGTATGCTTGGGATGTTTAATGATAATAGATGTCATTGTCATCAGACAATCAAAACATACCATAGCTTGACTGTATCACCAAATCATGGCATGATCTCACTACATGGCTAAGATTATTGAAATGTGATGGAAACATTGAAAGTATCAAATTGTTTCTAATTATATTGTGTCTGACCAGGCTGTCAAAGTTTGTTGCGTGTCTTTTACAGGATGTGGCAATCAACCCCAGCAGTTTTTGGCTGTTTGTCATTTACTAACTATAGTTTGCCTTTGTTTTCTTGAAGATTGATGCCTCATATCAGTGAAAGCAGTGCAAAGCAATCTGCTTCCAATTTTGAACAGACTGTAAATTAAGTTAAAATACCCTATTGCTATACAATGTGGCATATTGAAGGATGTGTGCTAAACTATTTGTTTACATCAATCAGCACTTGTTTATGTGGTTTTGTCAATATGCTGGCTGACCTAAACTTCCCAGATAATGTTCTGATGTCCATTAATATGGGGAAGTGTCACACCAGGCGTCATGTGGTTTATACAGAATGTTCTGCTTTGATCTAGGATTTGGTGCCAGGACAACCTTGGTTCCAGGATAGGGCATGTTTTCTACTAGTTAATTTGGTGTTCTCATCAGGTTTTGATAATTGGTTGATCACTTTTTTAAGTAATTGTATGATGTGTTCTGACGCTTTTTTAAAAATATTGAATAAATAACCCATTTATTATTTCATCGAGATTGTTTAATTACAAGTTTGTTTGTGTGTGCATTGTAGCATGGAATCTGTGCTGGTTTACTAATAGAAAACTACAGGTTTGCTGATAAAAAACTACAGGTGTACAGATAGAAAACTGCAGGTGTACAGAGAGAAAACTACAGGTTTACAAATAGAAAACTACAGGTTTGCTGATAGAAAACTACAATTGTACAGTTAGAAAACTACAATTGTACAGTTAGAAAACTACAATTGTACAGTTAGAAAACTGACGCTTTAAAAAGAAATATTGAATAAATAACCCTTTTATTATTTCATCGAGATTGTTTAATTACAAGTTTGTGTGTGTGCATCGTAGCATGGAATCTGTGCTGGTTTACAAATAGAAAACTACAGGTTTGCTGATAAAAAACTACAGGTTTGCAAATAGAAAGCTACAGGTTTACCGATAGAAAGTTACTTAAAATACTTTTTTTCGGTTACTGCAATTTTATGTTTGTTTGACAAAAGAATCACTTTCATTGATATCTCCTATAGGTACTTAGTCTCCTCTCATAGACCATACAGGGAGAATTTCAGCACAGTGCATCAACTCCGTAGCACCTTTGAGGATTCAAATGTGTGTATACCAGAATTACACATGTTATAAATAGTGCTTCTGTGGGTAGGTTTTATCAGTTTGCCTGACCAGCGACTTATTCTTCCTACTCTTTTTTATCTCTAACAACCAAGGGATTTTAACATGTCCATCATGTACACCAGTGGTTCTCAACCGGTGGGGAATTCCCCCCCAGGGGGGAATTTTAGGGTTTCCAGTGAGGAATTAAGATTATTTCTAGATTGCGTTAATACAAGAACCGATTACTTGATATTGTTTTTCCCTTCATACTTTACGGTTCTGTACATATCACCCTTCTGAAATTCATTTTATAACGTAACTAGATCTGCAAATCACGTTTTATGTAGATGTCTAGACTTGTTTTAGTATGTGCTATTAAATTTAGCTTCAATTATTACGTATACTGTGTAGAGGCAGGGGACATTTTTAGGGAGGAAATGCGAAAGGGGGGAATGACGATCTAAAAATATGGTGAGGGGGGGGGGGGAAAATGATGTCCTAAAAATATGGTGAGGGGGGGAATGACGTCTGTCAGAGCCTAGCAGCAACATCGTTACGGCGCCCGGCGGACAAGAGTTGTCGCGCTGGCGAGATTCTTACCTGACACGCGACCAGCGCTGACGACAGACGC